>CADEBD010000226.1:18248549-18848549 GCA_902825455.1 Arctia plantaginis | reverse complement strand
GTTTTTTCTTAAATCAATTGTTACAGAATACGGACGGAATACAGACTCTTTTTGATACTCTTGCAAACAATTACTGGATATCCCGAACTGGATATCCAATATCCCGAATGTGCAGACTCCTATAACACAGGATGTTCCTAGCATGGGGTCATTGATCAATGATTTTGTGTGTATTCTGTTTCTTTTTTTTTCTAAGTGTAACAATAAGGTGAAATACTATGTATGTACAAGGTAAAAAAGATAAGGGGAAGAAAGGAAAAAAACACTGTGTACCTAACTAACCTAAGAACATTATGTTGTATTACAAAATTTGTACTTACTTTGGTGTTATTAAATATTATTATTATTATATTATTATATAGTTATATAGTAATATAACGCAATTTGCTCTGAGGTGGACATTTCTCACAATAGTTATACTCTATTCATAAGTCTATTACTAAAACTATGTGCCCCACAATAATATCTGTATAATTTCTTAGGCTTCCTTCCTTTTTTTTTTAGGATCTTTGTGTTGTTATTTAATCGAACCTTAAACCAATTATTTTGTAATAATAATGGAGCTTAAGTTTATTATGTGAATTCTTTAGTCTGTTAACATACTCATATAAACTTTGTAATAGAACGTTGTGTATAGATATAACTGGACTTCAGATTTAAGTATTGTATATTGTCAACATAATTGTGTATGTGCTAATCTGTTATCTGTTACTGTACCTATTAGATAAAATAAAATAAATATGGTATTTATCAGCTTATTAATTCACTTACTTTTATAGTGTCTCTCAATATCGCTATTTCTCTTTGTAGATGTTCGTTTTCAGCAAACAAGGCT
This sequence comes from Arctia plantaginis, assembly GCA_902825455.1. Lineage (NCBI taxonomy): Eukaryota > Metazoa > Arthropoda > Insecta > Lepidoptera > Erebidae > Arctia > Arctia plantaginis. The sequence continues at coordinate 18,847,714 of CADEBD010000226.1, read as the reverse complement.
TCGAGTTGTTGTTGCAGTTCCGGAGCAGGCTGTCGCATGCGTAATCTTAGTTCTTCTTCCAGTTGTCGTACTAGCATAGCTTGTTTCTGTAAATAAAAATCATAGTTTTTACTCACTAAAACTATTAAAAGTAACATTAACGCATTTATTGCATACAATGATTTTTCTACCCACTTCACTCTTCTACATAATATTAAGTCCTGTTGCAAATTAAGAAAAGTCATTTTTAATGGTTTAGGGGGCAAACAAGTAGATGACTTATAAGAAATTAACATCGAAAAAAGAATTTTTGTTTTTTAATTTATAAATCGCACTGATTTTGTTTAAATCATATCATTAGTCACCTGTACATCTCATTTTATAGGAGCCTATCTACAGTTAAATATAGGTCAATAAAAACGTCTGTCGAACAAAGAATAGTCCTCTTTTCATTTTGTGAGTAAATTGATTTGTTAGTAAATCTGCAAACCCCTGGTGTCCTTTCTTTCCGCTTGAATTTTTGTCCACTATGCGTGTCATTTTAGGGCTTGCCCTTTTTCGAGGTACATGCTCGTTTTTTGCTTAAAAAAGTGTACACCCGTAACTATAAATGAAGGTTCCAATCTATTAATATTCCCTTTCACATAAGTCGAACACCTGTGTAAAGCCTTCTGGCAAGAGCCAAATAGAAAAAAAACTGGTCAAGTGCGAGTCCAACTTTTTCTAATGTAATTTTCAACTTATTTTTTTGGAATTTTTCCTTTATTTGTGCTGTAGGTCAGACCTTGCTTTTTGCCAAATTCCGTGATTCTAGGTCAACGGGAACTGCCATATAGGTTCTCGACCCAAAACCTATAAGGTACTTCCGGTTGACCTAGAATTGTCAATTTTGGTTAAAAGCAAGGTCTTACAGCACAAGTAAAGAGAAAATACCGAAAAATAAAAAAGTTGAAAATTAAGGTAAATTTTGGCACTTACAAATTACGCGAAAATCTAAATTTGCCCATATCTTTTTATCGTGTTGACTCAGGACCTTGATTTTTATACACCTAATAGGGACTATAGACCTCACTATTTGGTATAAATTTCAACTTGCAAGGTCCACCCGTTCCTGAGAAAATCGTTGGTGACACACTTACTTTAAATTTACCTTTTGAGGAACGGAAGCCTACAAAAAGGGAAAATAACATACAGCTGAATTGAGAACCTACTCCTGAAATACATTGAAACTTAAACGAAAATTATCAAATAACATTAACATGTCTGGATAAAACTTTTCTAAAATTTATTCGGATATTATATGTACATATATAAGAATTTCTAAACGATCCCTCAAAAGACATTACAGTTGGTTCCCAACATTTACAAAATAGTAAGCACATCAAGTCGTTCGATATTAGTTCGCGGGTCTCGTCCACGATGTCGTTTACTTTGCATTAGTCACATATTGCCTAAACTTCTATCAGATACGATCGACAAATTAATTTTTTTTATGGTTTGATTTATTTCACCGACTAAAATAAATATGTTTATAACTGAGGCATTGCACGCAAAGCAATAAGTTTGTTTTAGTTTTATGTAATGAAAAAGTACTTATTCGATAGGAGAACTATACTCGTAATTTATATTATAACTGTTTGTGTCTAGGGGTTTTAGATTACCAATGTTGACTCTTCAGGCAAGTAATATTATTATATACTCATGAGAGTTATAGAGGGATATTGTTACCGGGCAAGCTTAATAACTGGCATTTTGATTTGCACATGATTTTATCGCCATTTTTAATTGTCAACCATGAAAAATGCGTGCTCGAAACAAATTTAATAGTTATTTAATTTTTAATAACTTGCACAAAATTGACAACATTAAACGCAGTTGGAGTGACGATTTGCGCTAGATGGCTGGCAGGAGCTGGATGCGAGAAGCCTAAAATCGATTTAAGTGGCGTGCAATGGAAGATGCTTATGTCCTGCAGTGGACTGCGATAGGCTGATGATGATGATGAAACGCAGTTTGACCAGTTTAATGTTTTTATTTATTTAACGTTAGAAAACGTAATGGTAGAAACGGATAAATGTTTATTTTGTAGAAGAATCTTTGTATGGGATAAAAAGGGTCCTGTCTTAACAAGCGAAATAAAACTTTTGTATCAAAAGTGTATACGGAAAAGGTCACAAACTAAAATAGGCAATCTACCCTTCAGATTCTGGAAACATTAACTTACTTACCTACTACTTTATTTGCAAAATAAACTTCTTTTTTACAAACATAAAGCAGAGCAGGCTCTCTATTTTATATGAATAGTTAAACCGGTGTAAAGGGAATGCTTTCACAACTGTCACGTACCTCAAATAGGAATCTTGATATTCTTAAATTTGGTGTATCTCCCTTTTAAAGATGACTTGCACATTTCTATTGTAATAAAAGTATCAAAGAGCTGTCTAATGATATTTTTGAATGTCTCTTAGGCATTTAATCACGTACAGTCATTAATAAGGATGGATGTCAGTTAATTAAAGAAAAGAGAAAAGAAAAGAGCGTAAAGCCTCCCTAAAAGGATGGCAACGCGTTTGTGACTCCTGAGTTGCAGACGTTCATGGGTGGCGATGGTCACTTTCTATCAGGTGACCCGTCTGCTCGTCTGCCCCGTTTAATGTAAAAAAATATATATTATCTTAGGTGATTTACGCATTAGCTTTAAATCATGCAAGACTTCGACCAGGATGTACTGGCCTTAGTCCAAAGCAAACTGAGCCCACGACTAAAGAAACTGTGCCTCTCAAACCCTAAATACAAATTCTTAATTTCCCGTTCGTTAGTAATAATTACATAAATACTCATTTACACAAATAATAATAATAATACCTCAGACACTTAACACACAATGCCATCTAGTTTCAAACTAAGCAGAGCTTGTACTATGAAAGCTAGATTAACTGATAGAATACTTATATACTTTTTTGTCTTTACTACTATACATATTATTCATAGAAAAAAACCCAAACTCCGAAACAAATATTTGCAAACATTTAGTCCGACCAAACATTTTCATTTACATAAATAAATCTTGACCTTTTTAATTTCTAACAATCAATACACATAACACCCCTATTCATCCCGTGGGTGTCGTAAGAGGCGACTAAGGGAGCAAACTACGCAAGACAACAGTACTGCAGAGAGAAGGAAAACTTGACACAAACCCTATACCAACCCGTCTGGCCAGCGTGGTACAGTAGGCCAAAACCTCCTTTCTAAGGAGAGGCCTATGTCCAGCAATGGACTGTTACAGGCTGTTGATGTGATGACATCATCACACGTAAAATTACTTGCCCGGACAAACTGACTGATTCATCAACGTAGAGCCTAAACCGCTAAGGCTACAAACTTGAAGTTTTAGCAGCTTATGCATTTCGTTGTAAGCACTCACTAAGAAAGGATTTACAGAAACATCACCAATAAGGGGGTAAAATAAGGGATGAACCGTTGTACGGAAGTTCGTCATTTTAACTTTTCACCGCAGGCAATAGCTCGTGTTTTTTTATATTATAAATGGTATATCATGTTCACAAATTGTTACAAGAAATTTCGAATTAAGAGGAAAACCTTTTCTAAGTATTGAAATCACTGGAGAATTTCCGGGCACAGCTGTTATAATGATATATTCTTATAATACTCTGAAAAAGATTCTTCAAAAGTGTATTCAGGGCAAACGGTTGTAATGTAAATCCAATTATAATAACGAAAGTTTCGAGATTATATTTTGTTGTAGAATTCTCATTACAGCGGCCAGTAATTGAAGAGTACGTGGAACTTAAAAGACTGTCTGTATTAGTCAAGTGTTTGTTAAGAAAAGGCCAACAAGGAAGCCTTATTGATTAAAAAATCCTACTCAGAAAGTAGGCGACTCGGCCATGAGAAAGGCGAAGCGCGCAGAAACATGGTTGTAAGACAAACCTACAACTTCTTGGTAACTACTAGGTCTGATATCAAATGCTAAATATATTTATACGATGGTGTAGTATTGTCAGTTTGTGAGGTAATGTAATGAACACGGCACACAACAGCTCTTTCGATCGCGTCAATGTCAATTTTGTCAATCCCTAGAGAAGAGTTCTTTCGGAGATATAACTCTATAAAATCTATGCGGTTGTCTGGAAAAGATTGTAATTCGCGATAAGGCCGCCAATTGTACAACTTTTTTTACAACTAGTTTTACTTTCTTTGTTTAACCGTCCCTAGATTTGAAGACTATGAGACTATGAAATTAGGGATAGTTACAAAAGGATACAAAATGTTCTGTAAATAAGTTATTTTTTCTGGTACAATAAAGAGTTATCTATCTCTCTATCTACGCTCTTTTGCTGTATCCCTGACACCCGGTATGCAAAATTTCATGTTGAGTAAATAACGGTAAAGCGTTAAAAAAACTCACTTCAACTCGCTTTAACCGAAAATTGATGGGCCAATTGGTTTAGTTGTTACTGATCTAGGCTAATATAGAAGTCGTGGGTTTGATTACCACCCAGGACCAATAATTGTGTGATGATATTTGTTCTGTGTCTAGGTGTAATTTATCTATAACATGTTTGTATTTGGAAATATAAAGGTATGTTTAAAAGCAGTCTGGTTACCGTAAAGTCCCTGCCTAGTTTGGGACAGCCGTGTGTGTGATATGTGAAGTTATTATTCATCATCCATCACATCACAATGCAATGGAAGACGCCTATGTCCAGCAGTGGACTGCGATAGGCTGATGATGATGATGATCGCTTCACATCAACAGCCTTTAATAGTCCACTGCTGGTCATAGGCCTCTCCTTAGAAAGGAGGTTTTGGCCTACTATACCACGCTGGCCAGACGGTTTGGTATAGGGTTTGTGTCAAGTTTTCCTTCTTTTCTTCCTGCGTTGTTTTGAGTCCTTAGAAGGCTCTTACGACACCCACGGGATGAATTGGGGTAGTGACATTCCATATTCTTAATCCGTCACTACACGGACAGTGAGGTTATTATTACAGACTAATAAGAAAAAATATTCATTTAAAAACATGACTACTTTATAATACATTATGTGACAAACATAAAACATTTAAAAGTACTAAAACACTGCAATTCTAAGGATATATTTAAAACTTTTACTACTAGCGGCATAACAGATACCCGTAAGATGGTCTCTGAAACTGAAATACCCAAACGTGTTTTGATTTTTTATACAAAGTGTCCAAAGCAAAAGTGATAGTCACATTGAATCCGAACCTTCACATGTAACAGCCATTTCAGAACTTAACACGAATCTTAAAATCGTAAAAGAAACAAGCTTTGAGCTCCGCAAACCTATGTTTACCGATTTATATTCCGTTTGCGTTCGTATCTTCGAGTTTTATTAGTTCCGATACGACGGTTGTGTATACATATATTATTTATTCGAAGGCAGATTTCAAACGATTTGCCATGGATTTTGGCTGCTACGTAGATAAGCCTATCACGTAAATCGCTTCTCGCTGGTTTAGATAAATTCCAAAAGCAATACAACGTTAAATACAATTTTGACAGGAGTTGATTCTGTGGCATAAACATGAAGTTATATTCCTTACAGCGTATTACGCACCGCCAGCGTGTATGTCGCCAGTGTGTATAATAAGTAGTCTATGTCCTTTGTCAAGAATCAAACTATCTCCACATCAAATATCATCTAAATCGTTTCAGCGGCTATGTAACTTCCACCCCGCTTTTCACCCCCTTAAAGGATGATTTCTGGAATAAAAACTATCCTTTGTCCATGCCCGGGACACAAATTATCTCTATACCAAATTTCATCTAAATCGGTTTAGCACTTTAATCATGAAGAGGTAACAGACAGACAGACAGAGAGACAGACAGACAAACACACTTTCGTATGAATTTACTAGCTCACAAAAGAAATAAATTTTACCCGTTTTGTTTATATAATTCTATATTGTAGCCTCTTCGTCAATATATAAGCTATGCAACACTGAAATATTTTTCAATTGGAACTAATAGTTGATCAGATTAGTGCTTTCAACCATAAACAAGAAAAGAAAAATTAGCTTTAGAATAATATTATAGACTTCAAGATTAATGCACATGAAAATCTAGTAAGATACAATATAAAGCATGATAAACACTATTTACAAGCATATTTTAGATTTCTGTAGTTAAATATCTTAATGACGAATGTGACTACATCTACATATGTAAGGATACCCTAAGAGTATATCAAGACTCTTTGTAAACATCTTACAATTGCAGAGTAAACTTATTCTCAAATTACTTCTTGTGAGATCATGTTCTAGTAATAATATAATGAATGTAGGCGGAATACAGTTGCGACTTATAGTCGTATATCTAAACATAACTGACACTTTTGTAACATAGTTATTGTTATTATACAAACTTTATTGTAGATGTAACTAAACTGAGCTCTAAAATGTAAATTTTTAATAGTATTGTGTTGCGGAATCCATCTAAATTTGGTATTTATAAGTACAGAACTTATCATTCTGATTATTACTAAGGTTAATTTATGTTGTATTGTTTCTGATATGTTGTTCAAATTTCTTATTTAAGAGTTCAGGGGGAAACCTGCAGAAATTGTCAACTAAGCTTTATAAAGGTAAATTAGACTTATGTCAAATTTTCGGAGTACCAAGAAGAGGTCATTTGCATGAATCTTCTCTAGTATATAAGGCAGTTTTGGACTGTTTATGTAATTTATTCAAACGTATAAACTTTATAACGAAGATATTATAAGTTCATGATGTTAAGTGAGGTATAAATCTATATTTTTAAAATAATGTGATCACGGTATGCGTATCTTCCACAAGTATTTAGATTTTATGAATAGGATAATAAAATTGTTAAAAAAAGAAAACTCATCAGCCCAAAAATCCGATCAGATCATCATCAACAGCCTTTAATAGTCCACTGCTGGACATAAGGCTCTCCTTAGAAAGGAGGTTTTGGCCTACTATACCAAAAAAAAAAATAAAAAAAAATGTTGATATGATTAATCTGTCTAATTTTGATATGATTAAGCTCGTAGCCAAGCCACATATTTTAACTAAAGTTTAGAGTTGGTAAAGAGTTAGGGCTTGTAGAATTAGGGAGTGTAGAGTAAGAAACTTGGCTCTACATGAGATCTGATAACTTTTTGACACCGCGAGCCACATAGTCTCGTCTTGGTAACATTTTACATGAAAATGTTTTTGAAAATTCTCATTTTCTGATACCAGTCTATCTATAACACTTTCGATATTGCCTAGAACTTTGGTTGTAGAGGCCGGACGGCAGTTACTTTACTTAAAAAAATCTAAGTTAAGCCGTGTCGTACTAAACTGAAAGCCGACGCCGATCTAGTTTAAGAAAAAGGCTCGGAGGATGAGGATGATGATTAATTATTATTCAAAACGCGTTAGATAGTAATACTTATATAATCGTGATAAAACAAAAGAGGTTGTGAATTTCTGCCTAATTGAGACACCGAGCAATCACTAAGAAGCATTTTTAATTGTTTTCATTTCACTCTCTGTATTGATCTCTCTTAGATCATCTTTGATTACACAACGTAAAACATTTTTATAATAAAATAACCTATTAATAGTTTAAATAATTTCGTACTTATATTTTAAATGTTAAAGTCAGTTTGTTTGTATGTTACACGTTTTTTCCACACCTAAACCACTCAACCGATTTCAAAAATTCTTTCAGCGATGGAAAGCCACATTACCAGCGTGTAACATAGGCTACTTATTATCGCGAGAAATGACATACACGCAGGTGGACACGCGTGCGAAAGTAAAATAATAAATCAAAAACATCTGCGCACACATCAACACAAGGCAAATATATTTGTATAGGATAGGCCGAGGTAATAACAATGTAGGAGAATGCGGAACATGAGTCGACAGCAGCTACTTTGGGTGGCAACATTGTAAAAGATATCGCGATTTATACTAATGAGTAAAAATTATATAAAATATTACTCAGAAATACTAAGTCCCATACCAGGTACATACTGTACTATATAGCACACATACATATAGATAAATTTAACTGGATGAAAAGTTAAGAAGTAATAGGTTATCTTGGTAAGGACAGGACAAGAAAGTGGTAGGTATGGGAGTTGAAGGGTACAAGAGAAGAGGAAGACCAAAGAAAAGGTGGATGGACTGTGTGAGTGAGAACAGTGAGATGACGAATGATAGAGTAGAACGGTAAATACTTCCTGCATCATCATCATCATCAACACACGATAGTCGATATTAACAGATATTTTGAAGAACTTTCAAGTTACTTGACCTACAAGATTATTAAATGCACGGATGGCATAGTGGTTTAAGCGGTCATCTCACCGCTTACTACTGCGCTGAGTGTTGTGGGTCCGATTCACACATGGGACGACACTTTGTGTGATCCATTGTTTTTCTGATTCTGGGTGTTCTTTGTGTCCGTTTCATGTATGTTCAGGACTCAAGTAAAAGTCGAAATCAGTTAACGAAAATGATGTCTTAAGAGCTCGACGAATTTATCTACATAATTTAGGTAAGCCTAATTTAGCGTAACAGGTGTTCAGGAGAACTTCGAAAAGTACGATTACTTTTTAATCTGTAGGCTTATATATTTTTATTAATTCTATTTCTAAAACATTACTCTCATTCCTGGCCTGTTGGTCTAGTAGTTAGTGACCCTGACTGCTACGCCACAGGTCGTAGGTTCGATTCCCACCCAGGACAAACGATTGTGTGATGAGCACGGTCATATGCTCTATGACTGGGTGTATTTTATCTATAATATGTATGTATTTAGAAATATATAAGTATGTTTATCAGCAGTCTGGTTACGATGGAACAGGCTCTGCCTAGTTTAGGATCAGACGGCCAGACCGTGTGTGAGATGTGTGACAATATTATTGTTTATTTATTTCTCCCTTGTTGATGAGAAGGGATGATCTCAAATCCATACGCAAGCACCATTAAACAAATTGTCTAAAGATTTCTTTATAATAAACTTAGATTTGACGCAGGTGTATTAATGAATCAATCAGTATGGGCTAATTGTTAATCCATCAAAGACCCACCTGAATGAATCTGAATTACCTGACATGAAATTTAGTGTTGTTTTACTGTCGATTATTGCTCGTGTTAAGAACTTAGAAATCCCACGAAGTTCGCGAAGTATGTAGAATAGTGTTTGCATCAGCGGACTCACTTCGCAACTTTCTAACAACCGGTCACACACACACACACACACACACACACACATCATATTACATTAAAGGTTTGAAATTAGATATATAATAATCGGATATACCTAATGTTAGAAATAGTAGGTAGGAATAGGTAGATTACTACTTAATGTCTCGGGCTTAGATAGATAGTAGATAGGAATAGGTAGGTAGGACAATCACAAAAATGTCAGCACGTCAACACACGTTCTTAAAGAAGTGTGTTAAAATGTAGACACTTACTACAAAATTAAGAAATTATGCGGGAAATCATTAAACGAATCGTGGCAGAACTCTCGTCACGTCATTTGATCAAAGCTAAGACGGTTGATCAGTTTCATTCGTAAGAAACAGAATATTACATATCAGCGTGGCAGAAATCGCGTTAGCTAAACCAGATATTTGATTCAACTATACCGCTTTCCGCTCCGCTTACTAATAAACACTCACCCTCACTGACCCTTCCAAGTTTCCTTTGCCCTATTTCTTCTTTAATTTCCACTGAATCGATATTTTCAAGGCCTACAAAGGTTTATTCGTATCAAACATTCATGTACGACCCTTGAGACCTGCATCCCAACATTCTCGGCGCAATGAAATACACGAATTCCATTTTATATGAAGTATTGGATTTTTGTGACCGAAGTGTGGTATGTACTGACTAGGGTTCAATAATAGAGTGTTGAAATGCAGAGTTTATTAGGACTTTACCTTTTGATGGTTGAACAAAGTTAAAGTAATAAAAGCTGTTTTAGAAGAGACGTTGCTTTTAATTAAAATTTTCTTTAAACCAAACGATCTATTTCGGTGAATCTTAACCTACGTAAACTAAGAGATAGCAAGTGGATCTTGCAGGAAGATGTCTAAAGTGTGATAAGCCCAAAATACCGTGCTCTACGTGGGCAAGACATTCTTCGGCATATGAGGGCAAGCTCGACTGCAATACCTGGCACAGAAAACCAATGTTGAGCAGTTTTTATATTGCTTATCAAGGGAGTGAGGTTAGCGCAGCCCAACCCGGGGTGTGTCGAATAATTCTGAGAGAAGGAGCACTTAAAGGGCAATACCCCACTTCTGTCTTTTTGCCTATTGGGTTTCATGTGTCAAGGGGCAGTGCTCATCACTTACTATCAGTTGATGGATTTCTTGTTTGCCCACTATACCATAAAAATAAATTATATTTTTTTACGAAAATATCTTTTTTTTGAACTTAGAGAAAAAGTCTAGTACGGCTAGTACAAAAGTCTGTGTATAAACTATCATTTATTTTGCTTACTTTGACTAAAAAAGTAACAAGTAAGTAAGTCACATATGCTTCAGCACACGCCTCAGTGTGTGGTACAAGAATCGAAGAAGGTAATCATGAAGATCCTGATCAGGATAATCGGACAATAAAATTATTATATTGTCATCGGTCCTTGGAAAGTGTGCGAAGTTTCAATTTAATCCGATGTTTTGGAGAAAATCACGTTCAAAGATTCCGTTCCATAGATACATACCAACCAAGTCCATAAAAGCGTGTTAAAATAAATTATAGTTTGAAAAAGTAAGAAATAATATTCTACAAGCTAGATTGTTGTAAAAATATTTTACCTACTGACAGATATTTGTAAAAGTAAAGTTACTATATTATAAAATACCTTGAAAACACCCCACGTTTTTTTACGATAAAATGATTTAATTTAATGTTTTTTAAACTATTTTTTTTTCATTTTTTAGTCACTAATGATGACTATTATCTTATTAGGACTAAAAAAGTAACAAGTACGTTTATCACATATGCTTCAGCACACGCCCTAATACGTGGCAAAAGATACTACCGTATTTTTAGAAAGGGAAAAAACCGTTAATCCTGTAGGTCCTGACCAGGATAATAGGACAAACTATTTAAATTATTGTATTGTCATCGGTCCTTGATAATTGTTCAATTTTCAATTTAATTCAAATTTAATTTTGAAGTGGGTCAAAATGACGTTAGAAGGTTCCGTTAAAAAAAAACGCGAAGTGTGAAGACCTGACCGATAATACGAACAAATATGAAGTGTGAGTCGGCTCGGAGACTTTGATAGAAGGGTTTCACAGCTGCCCATGACCCCAATAGAATTCAATAGATACAATATTTAAAGGGTCAGGTAAACAAAAATGAATCGCTCTCGTAAACGTTACAGTAATTATGACCCTAATTTAAAATTACTATCTAATAAGTAATAACACACACCGTTTTAGAAAACAACGGAATCATCATTAAACTTTGTGACGTCATAATACTGTAACTGTCACACGAGTCAATACAAATTTTAGTATCGGAAGAGATAAAAAATATACGATCGTAATTTAAACACATTCGCGAACCCAACCCTATCAACGCTGATAGTAAAAATATATATTAGTCCCACTCATTGTTACTACAAAGTCCACTCAATTTATTTACTCAATGTATAGATCGTCAAGCATTCAGATTACGTAAAGTGACTAGTGATTATACACATGCCATGTAGAGGTGAGGGTTAACGCCCAGTGGAGGGTGGGTGGGTAGTTTTCCTAGAGTAGGACTAAAGTATGGAGGCCGTGTCGTTGGATGGATTAGTGAGGAGGCATGTGCAGGGTAGACGTGTTTTGCATCAGTATACACTATTATTACCTACGTACGGTACGGTATTATACTGTATTTTGGTATTTATAAATTCACAGATGATTTCCGGAAGCTCCATTTCATAATACGTTCGTCAACAATTATACGACGTTAATAAGTTAAATTTATCTAGAGATCGTAATATGCTCATAGATAATTTCTTATTATCCATATTTTAGTGACTAGGCCTTTCTTATATTACCCTTAATAAGACTATAATATTCCAAGACAATAATTTTTCTGATCTTGGGTTGCTTGGCAATGTATAGTTAAGTATATACTCGTATATTATTAAGTGCGTAGTGCGTGTATATTATGAACTAAAGTGACCTAAAGTCTTGTTTATTAAACTTTATAATTAGTTATTAAAATACTTTGAATGCGTTTTGGAGTGTATTTTAATAATGAAAGAATGTTGAGCCAAATTTGTAAAAATGTACAATGGTAAATATTCTTTTATTTTATTTTATTTTCCATTGAGTTAACGGCATTTTAAGAGCTCATGACGCTAACGTATGCTCTCGAAATGCTGACACGGTGCTAACACTATGACGTGACGATATATTTAAAGCAAGGATTATTTATATATCCGTTTTAACGATATTTGGGGAAAATTAATATATTACTAATAACAGGCTTTACTACAGATTAGCTGCGATAAAAGCCATTAAATTCTTTTTCCAACATGGCAATCACAATTTACAGATAAGATATATAATTCCCTTTACAAATATAATAGGACCAATTCCACACAATAGGAATGCCATTCCGATTACAAACTTGCTTAATTAGAAATCCAAATAAACCACATTTCTGCTTTAGGACATGTTTTTGTTTAGATATTGAAGTTAAAACATAAGTACCACCTTTCCTCTGTTGTTATTTAGGATTCATTTCGTTTGTGGCTCTTCTGGCGCCAAAGTTATTTTTGCAATTCATAGACATAAGTGCTTCTCTTTTGACGCAAGTTCTCTATATATTGTTCGTACCGTGTACACAAAATTACATTATAAGTTCGGTAGTCGAAAGTTGAAAGCTTAACAAACCAATAAACTCAGTCTCACATTTCTAATATTAGTCATGATTCACGCCTTTAAAGTTTCAGTTCCCTTGGTGTTAAATCAATAACAAAAGTTAGTTGGAGGATCCTATAAAATAGTGCTCATGAGGAATAAATTCCCACGATACAAAAGGACCAAAACATTATCATTTAAAAGGCATATTGTATGAATTTATTACATATAACTAAAGAAATCTAGAAAATCAGTGCATTATAGGGAAGGTCTAATCTTTCTACCAAGACAAGATTTTCTGTTGAATTGTTCTAAAAAAAAAAATGTTGGTCCTTGATATTCGTTCATGTAATAATATTAAGTATTATATTATTATTGGAACATGAACGAAAATAACCAATAGTGTAAAAAATGAGAATTAGAACAACAACGAATTTGGACAAAAATCGGTGAAGGTCCTTTCAAATCTATACTAAATGAAGTGATTTGTATACGAATTGATTGACTCTGTAAAACATCATTTGAATGTACTAAAACATACTTTGATAGCGAGGTCACAAAACCACTCAAGCGTTGAACAGTGCGATCATAAACCACTCGCATCCGAAGGGTTGGTTCTCCAACAAAACGGCTAACAAGTAGAATAAAATTTAAATTAAGTAAAATGACAGCTGATTATTCCCAGCGCTCGGAAAGGGTGGGAGGGGACGGGTTGGCAGCCTCCCCTCTCGTAACTCCGTCTAGTAACTCAGTGATCGTGGCCGTATCGATTTTACGAGCTCCGTACATCTTCTACATAGAGGTTAGAGTATAGGTCCTATATACGTCACAGTAACAGAGTGGCGTTCACTACGGCTCGGTGTACAACATTTTAACAAAGAAAATATCTTATTTTTATATTTGTCACGTTACAATTATGACTGTATATTACTGCTGTTTCATTCCTTAAAATTTAAATGTTTAATATGAGATATGACTCAGGGCAGCAGTTAAACACATCAGACACATAAGCCGTTCATATTATAGTATTTTAGTAAACTAAAGAAAACACACTAATTGATTTATGCTATAAAAAACTAAGTATTTTAGGATCGTATATCTTAGGATTCTAAAATCAAAAACTTTAAAAAGTGGATAGGATTACATCATCATACGATGTAATCTAAGGTTCCAGTAAATACTTGTTCCAGTGATTGAGTACCTACTATAAAAAATGCAACTCTTGAAATCCCGGTTACGATATTAGTTTTATACTAGGAAATTATAATTCTTCTTGTTCTTCTTAAAATGCCTCTCCGACCAGACAATGTCGACGGTCAGATTTGTAAATTATTTCTTGTTTTTGCGAAGCGAAAGAGATCGGCAGCAAGAAGTTATAAAAGTAAAATTAATTCAATATCTTAGTTTCATAAAATTGCTCAATGAAAATTGTTAACACAAACAACAACAATATTACAATATTTTCTCAATAGTTGGCTTTGTCAAATTTACAATTGTTAAAAGAAAATGTTAATAAATAGAAGAAATCGGACAAATAAACTCACAACCACTCTTTGAAATTAACAAATAGTAACAGTAGATAACAATATAAGCGCACTTTTTTTTAAATTTTTATTAAGATTAAAAGTAAATAAACTGATATTAGGCTATAAAATAGAAAGAAGTGAAAAACAAAGAAACAGTAATGTAAAAAAGGGGAAACTATCTTTCATTTTCTAATAAAATTAAGGAGACATTGGACTTTTAATCTTTAATTCTATAATGAGCACGAAGAAAAAATAGGGGCCTCACTCGAAATGTATAAAATCAACTTTATCGTCTCGTTCATTTGATAAACATGTGTCTTTGCGACACATTGTCTGGGATACAGACAGAGTAAGTTATGTACATGAGCTAATTTCAAATTAAAAATAACACCGTGAACTGTCACTTTAATAACCGCCATTTTTCTGCGTAAACTGCCTACTCGGGCCTCGTGGAAATAAGAAGACCGTATCGGAAATATTTGCCTTCAAAATGTTGGAAATTATTCTTGAGTTTTTGCTATTTACCCAAGCTTCATAAATCTAAGAACGACTCCGTTTTATTCCCTCACAAAACATTGTCGTTTGATAAGTTTAATTATTCAGGATATTTTAAAAGATATTTTCAACTTCAATAACTATAAATCGTTGGGAACATGACTGTTTTACTTTTTTTAAATGGAAATAACAGGATATTTTTTTATTCGTATAAGTAAGTGTATTTACTAAAAGAATAGAAACGTAAGAAATAGGTATTTGTTAAAAAATTATTTCCCGAGAGAATAAGGGTACACCCCCGTTTTGCGGCAGTAGGTATTATAGATATTATTCCGCAAAAGCTTAATTCATTAAAGTGTTATTTTTACACCTAACAGATGCCAATAATTGGATAAAATTATCGCCGGAAACATTGATTAATGTTATAATACATTTTTAGAATGTCTAGACTAGGTTACGGTGGGAAGGTCGTTGGCCCCTACCCGCTACTAGATGGCGACAGCGTCGACGCTTCATTGATCCGCTCACGGTTTGGGAGACTGAAAATAGTATTTCGTTACGTAACCAGTCATTCAAACTGTTTTCATATATTTTTTTTGTTTTCATTTCAGAATGTTATGTGTAAACGAGAACTTTGAATGAAAAAGTTTGACAGGAACATAGTCGTAATAAATGAAATAATAATTAATTTATGTAATAATGGTGTAGCATTTACTTATTTGTACTATCATTTTGAACTAGAGCTTACTATATATTTCCCTTTCAAACCCATTTTACACCAAGTTTTTTATACCCTTTATCATCATCATATCATCACTAAATATACATTTTTATCACGATCTACACTCGCAGTGTCGACCTGTCGACCTCAGTAATGGATATGCATTAAACGCTTCCAGGTACAGCAGCCCGTGACTGAGTGATAATATAAATATTTAAAACTGTTCCTTTAATCGTATAGAGTTTTAGGTAACTATGTTATGCCCGTGGTTGCGCGCTCGTGTTAGGAAAAATGTAGTTGCAGACGTTCATGAGCGGCGATAGTCAATTTCAATCAGATGACCCTGCTGCTCGTCTACCCCCACTAACATAAAAAAAACAATTACGGTAACAATTTCGAACGTTGCTATTGGTCCTATAACGGAAATACATATATCTATATTTTTCTACCTATGTATTCTGCAAATGAAAGTGCAAAAAGGTTTTGCTATGTTAATCCTAAACCGAAAACATGTCAAAAAAGCAAGAATTTGTAATACAAACTCGTCAAACTCCATGGAATGCGACTGGGAATGTTTATTAAAATGTCTCATCTACGATTCGTATATTATTAGACCGCTGCGTAAACAGAAATATAGTGTAAGAGAGGATAGTTTCATCCAAGATATATTTACGACGGCTTAATGTAAGAAGAGCATTTTTTTTGGCAATTTCTACTTCAGATGAAGAATTGGTGAGAGTTGTGTGTCAATCGCAACGCCACCAACCTCACTTTATTGGACTTCAAGTTTAATTAATTTTAATGTTTACTGTTTAGGCAATAGAATAGACAAATTGTGCCGTACAAACAGCCCGTGTCTTAAGTAATTTGTAAGAGACCTTCCATTAATTACGTGAGCTGTTTTCCTCTTAATTTGGACTCTTCGTTTACCCTTTAAGCTATAGGTGTTAAAGGCTTGAGTTTATTTTCGTAAAGCTGAATAATAAGGTGGGTGGACCATGGAAGGCCACGCTCCTTTGAAGGCCAACTATTAAAAAGTCGTAGTTATTGACATGTAAAGACATATTCCTTCTACTACACACTAGGATCCATCAAACTAAAGGCCACAGACGCGGCTGCGAGTCGCTCGCTCCGCTATTGTGGCAGTACGATCACACGCTTCTTAGACTTCGGTCGTCGACGTTACAATTGTTATTCGCGCGCACAGCAAAACGTTAGTTTTTAGTTAAATAACCTATTGTTTCCTTATATTTTTAACTGTGAATTGTCGTACAAGGATATTTTAATGGAACTCAAGAAAAAAAAAAGAAATTGCCTCGATTTCAGTGAAAATATTGGGAGTGTGCCTAGGAAAGCCGGTGGTTCCTTATAAGGCCAACCAAAAATTTGACGGTTGGCCTTGCTAGGGAACATGGGCTTTACATCTATAAACCATGAACATATGAACACTTATTATGTAGTTATAAATACGTACCGTTAAAGTTAAAACAATGTTTTATATTTATAATATTTTTTTAAGGGTTTTATAACTTTTAAACTCAGATTAAATAGAATTTTTTTTCAAAATTATTTTGTTTTCAGTGTATATTTAAATTTATTTTATGTCTATGAAGAGGTTATGTCTGGAAAGAAACTAAACTAATTTACATGAAAAGCAACGAATATAAAAAATATTGGCTTGTTAAAAGCGGTAAAGTAAGTATGAGATAAGTTAAAAATTGTATATCTAAGATAGTCTGTCTAAAACTATAATTAAAGCAAAAAAAAAATTATATCAATAAGTTGGTAATTGAACAGATGATTAAAATTTATACGTATTATTTCAGATTTCAAGAATGTCACAGTCAGAACCTAGAAAAAGAGGTAGTAAATGGAACGAAGATAGTTTAAGGCGAACCATGGAAGCAGTACAAAATAATGAACTTAATACAAATGCTGCAGCGTTGAAAGTTAATATTCCAAGACGCACCCTTAGAAACCATTTAGTAAGCGGTAACAGTACTAAAATTATTGGGAAGACAACTATTCTCACAAAACAATTAGAAGAAGATTTATCGCAGCGAATCAAACGTTTTATTATTATTATTTACGTTTTTTAATCTTAACAACAGTTGATTTTAAATATTATTGACTACAGGACTGACTATGTGCCATGATAAGTTTGTAATAATTACAGTACGTCTGTAGTGTCTATTATTTTATTGAAATTAATATAAAAAGTCATGGATTGTTAGTTTGGCCTTCTTAGGAACATTGTGGCCTTACAAAGAACGGAGCCTTAAGAAGGCCATATAAGGTAAAAAAAAAAGTTTTTAATTTGATTATAAAACGCTTTGACAAGTTATTTTATATCAATATAATATTTATTACCACTAGTTTTAAATAATTTCCATTAATATATTCTTAGTTATACGATGGTGTTCAAGTAATGTTCATTGTGTTTTTTATAGATAATAAAAATATATTGTGCATTTAATCTTTCGCTTAAATGAAAGAGCTTATTATGTAGTTTTAGTAAAAGCGGATATATTAATTGTTACAACTCTATTTTTAAGTTGAACGACTGAATTATAATATTGGCCTTGTTTGGAGCCCTGTTCCTTGCAAGGCCATTTGGAAGAGCTTAATAAAACTTAAGTTTAATAAATAGTTATTAAAGCTAGGTAAAAAAAAAGTGATTTGTATGGGACACAATAAACCAACTTATTCCTTAACAATTTGTTTCCTTCATTTATCCAGTAAATATACGAATAAAAAGTGTTTATTCTTTAGAGTGGCCTTCCATGGTCCACCCACATAGATGTAAAGGTGCTCGAATATTGTTCCAAGTTGACGTGAGATTAACAATTGTACCTCCCACACTTTGAGTGAGATTTACTGAGATGTTACATGATCCTTGCCCCATTTTGAGCGTACTTAATTAATGAATACTATCTACATTACTCATTTTAACGTAGGTGTAGCTGTGTCAGCAAAGATTGAACACTCCTGTGACAATGGTGAAAAAATATTACAACAAACTATTGCCAGAATGTAACACACATGTTTTTGCCGGTTCAGAAATTGAAAAACAAAGCAATTTTTAAATATTCAGTCTTGGTGTTTTATCGAGGGTTATGCCTTCAACCATATAGGTCACATAGGTCACAGTATGTGCACATGAAATTTTTAAGGAAAAGAACTTTATAATCAGACTACGTTCATGAATAGATGTTGCGTCGGTCGCGCATCGAATGTGCATTATATGTATATTATATAGTGATTAAATGGTGAGCGTTTATTATTTTCGTAATAAAAAGTAAAATGTCATTACTGTTTTCATATTACATCTGTAATAATATCCCCGTAATTACGCGAGGCAACCAATATCGTGTTGCGACAAAAGAAAAACTAAATTTTTCATAGTCCATCATTTCGGGGCAAGCTGACATTTATATTTCAGTAGAAAAGATCCTTCAGTATTAATGTCTAAGTCCCGCCCAAAGTGTATTGTTACAAAAATAAGATTTCTGAGTATTTTCTTAATACCTTCGGTCTTGGAAAAGCATTGAAATTACGCTCTGTAAATATTTCTATATGTATAGAATGATATTGTTGGTTGATGTTTTTCTGTCGCTATGGGATTTAAAGTAGGTACCCTTGATAAATTTTATGTAAAATTTCCCAGCGATTGGTTAAGTAGTTAATGATTTAAACCCTAACACACAAAGAATTCCCATGTTTTTCTATTATTTATGCTAATATTGCAAGTGTGAAAGTAACTTTATCTGTTATGCTTTCAAGCCTAAACCGATGAATCAATTTTGATGAATATTGTACCTTGGAGACAAACATAGGCTTGACGCAAAAATAAAACTTACTATGTAATCATTACTATATGTATCTAGGACATTATATATCCGTGTGGTGACGAATTAGGAATACAAAATGTCACCACCCCTATTTATCTTATGGGTGTCGTAGGAGCCGGAGGATAGCCAGAGGGAAGATATTTCAAATCAAAAATCAATAAGATTAATTTAAAGCATACTCGTATGTTAAGACAAAGACTCTAAATAGCGCGCGCTTTTTCGCCTTCCTCTCTCTTACTTAACGCAATTTTCAAGAAATAACTTCCACAGCTTACAAGGATAGTAAGAGGAGAGATGTTTAAAATTAAAACCAGTAAAAATTATTTAAAGCATACTCGCAATTGCACTTTAGAGTATTTATTCATAAGATTTAAAAAATGGACTAGTAGTGGCCATTTAATGTCTTTGAATAAATTATATATGAACGTTTAATGGGGCAGTCAATACATGCGCTTGTTCCGATCTATTAAATATTTTATATAATATTCATTGTACTTTGCTTAGAAGCCGTAACTTAACGCTTCAATGAAAGGGTATCAAGTTTCTATTATACCGTACAATATCTTGTGATGCAGGAGTATAATATATACTTACTTTTATTAGTAGAAGTTTCTAGATACGAGACAAATCACCCGTGCTTTTAGTACCTACAAACTTGGTACCTTGTATTAGAACTCGCCTGTATCTACAACTGAAGGCGCATTGCCGCTCACTCAGGTCCAGTTACTCACTCACTCACTCACTCAATGAAAAGCAACGAAACAATCAGTATTAATACCAGTTAATCGTAGGACCGTGGTGTCACGCCGGCTAAGCTGGTCTATATATGCCAAAAACAAGTAGTACACAATTTTTTTTGTCTCCTAGTCGGCAGTATGTTCACAGCTAGCGTTTCCCTTATTTAAAGCAATACTATGTCATTGGAGCTTCAACGTCAACTTCAGGAGCAGAACCGTTATTCTTACTATAAAATAGTTGAAGATTCGATTCGATAACGACCAGGATAACTTGCACTCATACAATTATTGACTGCACGGATGGCGTAGTGGTCTGGTCTAAGCGGTCGCCACGCCGCTTACTACTACGCTGAGTGTTGTGTGCCGATCCCCACATGGGACGACACTTGTGTAATCCACAAATTGTTGTTCTGAGTCTGGGTATTCTTTGTGTCCGTTTCATGTACCACGACACAGGATATATTCCTAATGCGAGAGTTGTCTTGTTAAGACGAAAAAAAAACTACTCAGAATCATCTCTAAAAAAGTATTTAAGAAACCTTAATTTGTAACCTTTTGTTGTTGTGTTAATTTAATTAAAGAGCATTTTGACTTGTTTTACTAATTTTAGTCTTAATCTTTGTTAACTCGTGACCTGAAGTAATAATTAAGTATTCTATAGCTCGTGTATTGTATTATGACTCACATATGAATGGCTTAACCACGCAAGATCGATTAAACAAACTTTCTTACAGTAACAGGGTCAATTGTTTGGTAAATACGCGAATAAATCCTTTGTTTGAGTAGAAATGGAGCTAAAGTAGATCTTCGTGTAAAAACCTTTTAAGTTCAATATATCTAAGTGTTTGATACGTCTGCAGTCGTGTTAGAGTAATATAAATTCGATGTTATATAATATATACAAATAAATTAAATAAAAGTGTATGTTTGTAATGTCAAAATAATAGCTGTTTTCATGCTTTGCACAATACCTATGCCTAAAACCCAGTAATTTTTTTTTGTCTGTTTGTTCGGGTAAGCTTCTAAACGCCTGGACCGATTTTGATAATATATTACTGCCAGGTAGCTGTCTATATAAGGAGTAACTTTGGCTATTTTTCCTCTCAGAAAAACCCTATAAAATTTTCCCGGTCCGGGAATCGAACCCACTATGGCAGCGCACTTCAAATTCCACGCGAAGACGCGGGTACCAGCTAGTGTACAATAATTTCAAACTACATGCGTTTTTATGTCATTTGAAATGATGAGCGATGAAAAGATGACTATAAACAGATATAATGAGAAGTAAATTTGTGGTATTTTTTTTCTAAACTAAGGAGTGAGTCAAATATGAAAGATAAAATGTATATTTTAATTTTACAGGCATAGTCTCATGAGAATAATAAATTAAAACTGAGAAGCTTTCTTAAGGTTAAACAGCGAAGTGATTTTATAAAAGCTTTCGTTTGTCTTATTTCTTTTAAAATAGTACTCAAAATAACCTAACACTTAGTTGATATCGCTATCGATATGGCTAATTAAAACTGGGTTTATTTAGAGAACTTGGGCAGCTCTAGTTGATAAGCAAGAGCGACAAATTAACTGCAGGAACGTTGAAGTTTCGCTGTGTCAGGAGAGCTTTTAACATGTTTCCGGTGTAGGACAGAATCGATTGACGTTATACGTACCTAAATACAAACAATGCTTTAACTTTGATAACTTTGAAAGGCATTTCAAGTTCTGAAAGCAACACACTTTGGTTAGACAGTCTTAAATTGAATCAATCGTGTTTCAAAAAGATGTATTTTAAAAATTTCAATATGAATCGTCGTTCGACAGAGGTAAGGAGGTAGTTGTGTAGGTTTGACTATATAAGTATGAATAATGTAAACATTTATCAGCGTTGAAAAATCTTTGTTTATTACTATTGTTTTAGACACGAATTTAAATGTATTATTATACTAGCTTTCCGGCTTAGCGGCTCCGCCCGCGCTCGCGTGTATGTCGGTTATCGCGGTAAAACTTAACCTATGTTACTCGCTGATAATGTAGCATTCCATTGGTAAAAGCATTTTGTAAATCGGTTTAGTGGTTTAGGCTTGAAAGGCGTTAGTTAGTTTGTTTGTTTGTTTCAAACAAACAAACAAACTCACGTTCACATTTATTAAATTAGTATGGATTTTACTTTAAAAATGAGAAGAATAAGGCCACACTTAATCTGTCTGACATATTTATCTTCAATTGTCTATGAATCTTATACTTTCTACTAATTAACATGTCTCATAGAAATAGTATATTTTTGCGAATTAGATTTACCTATTTACCTACAAATTATAAATTACGTTGTTCATTTGTTTATTTTGCAAAGGATTTTTTGTTTAAACTGTTTTAGTTATAAAGTAACAGGGTCAATTGTTCGGTAAATACGCCAATAAATCCTTTGTTTGAGTAGAAATGGAGCTAAAGTAGATCTTCGTGTAAAAACCTTTTTTAGTTCAATATATCTAAGTGTTTGATACGTCTGCAGTCGTGTTAGAGTAATATAAATTCGATGTTATATAATATATACAAATAAATTAAATAAAAGTGTATGTCTGTAATGTCAAAATAATAGCTGTTTGTTTTAGTTATAAAGTGTATCTCCCGATGTGTTTTTTACTGCACGTAGAACTTTCTAGAACTTAAATTATTCTCCGTAACTCAATCGTATGCTTTATAAATGGGGAAAGTTTTAATATTAACATTTTAAACTCAGAAGATAAAACTACGGAAACAGATAAGATAGATTATGTAAGAGCTAAAGAAAATATTTACCGCCTGGGGCTTCGCTTTCGTAAAAATATTTTTGCACCCTACCCTACTTTTCCTGGATCAAACGTACCCAATGTCGTTTACAATATCCCTGTTCATGTGAATGCAACATTTCATGATTTCGGATAAACACTATGGCAACACACAAAATACGAAGAAGCAAATTTTAACTTTTCACGTTAAAAGCTATATTTGTTCGTGGTCGGCTAATTCGGTCATGAACCTTAAATAAAGCTAATAGTTAATGTAACGACAGGCAATAAAAATATTAACAACATCATTACATTTATTGCCCGACTAAAAATGGGAATAAGACTATTTTCCCATACCTACTGTATTTTATGCAGGGAACATAAAAAGTTATTGGCAATGAAACATCATTGGCTATAAATTTTAGTATTGTTTGAGGAAATTAATTACAGAAATAAGAATTATCATCTCAAAAGGTGTGGGGTCATAGAAATATAAGCATAAAGAGAACACGGGGTACAGCCTGTAAGTGGAAGCGATACAGGCAACGAGACGCATGCCCGATAGCTCCCTCTGTCTCTGAAGTGGGCATTGTTTTGACCGTAGAATAGACTGGAGATTAGAAATTTCCCCAGTCAACGATAATCATTAATGTGCCACCGTGGATAAAGCAGATATGTGTTAATTTATTTAAAAATTTCCATCGTAATAATAATAATACCCTTAGCCTACCCCTAGGGGAGATAAAGCGAATCTATTTAAAAATCATCACACTACACATGTTTAATGTTTGCATAAAGTTTCTCAGCATAACACTATTTCGAAGAATAACTTCTAAGATAAGCGTAACCTAGATACACGATAATCAAATAACTAATTCAAAAGCCAAGTCTAAACAGTCAAGTTGCTCTAATCTGATTCTCTGAATGCAATTTGGAATTTCACTCAAAGTGGTATAATTATATAACCAATTTACAACAGTGGATACTGAAAGCAATGGCCCTAACCCATAGCCTTGAAGGACACCTTACTATTAATGTTATTTAAGTTCCTAATTATTTAGAAACTGTGTGTGGAATAATGGACGAAATGATAATTATTAATTTTCTTGTTCCACTAGTATTAGTAATATTATTTGTAAGTACATACGAGTACATATCTATCATTATCCATTTTAGATATGTAAAAAAGACTCAAAGGCCATATGAGAGAACCAAAAACAATGTTGGTGCTATTCGCTCTTATTGCTTTTCTTTTAAATAATTGAAATAAATAACTGTGGCCTGATATGTAGAGTACGAAAGTTATTGCTTAACGAAGTAGAAATATTAATTAAAAGTTTGAAACTAAATTCTCCGGCCGCGTACAATTAGGGCCACACGCAGAAGCGAAACTTGCAATACTTATTAGGAATCCCTTAATGAAATTGTCTGTCCCTGTCTTACTCATTGTCTCATACTGTTTCTTAAATAAAACAAATAATAGGTAAAATTTGGTCATGATGTGGAGATTTATAAGGATTGATCATAAATTGTAATCAATTATTGGATATCATTTATAATTTGCTTACAGATGCTCTAAAAATGTACTTATTTAATTTTCTTTGTGACATAGATTGTTGAGGTAGACTACAGAAAGTACTAAAAATACGAAAGCAGAACGGGCTAGATGGTGGATTAAATATAAAAAATAATATCATATTTTATAATAAATATTTACAAATATTTATACATGTCTTTAAAAAAACTAAATTTCGCCTTCATACAAATTGGTGCTTTGAGTAAAAAGCATGTTGTAATTGGCGCGTGCTTAAAAATGTGTGAAATGTCACTTCAGCCCGTCAGATATTTTTTACTTTTTTATCTCTTTTTTTCAGCAATGCAGGAAAAAAATATACGCGGTTTAGAGTGTTTGAACGACGTTCATTTGTTAAGCTTAAAATTCGCGTTTTATACGCTCTGTGAAGCAGCAGTTGATGAAAATAATGAAAAGTTCAATATTGTCAAAACAATTCGTCTCGCGTAGGAACATTCGTCCCTGATGGATCGATTTTTGGTAAGTAATGGGTTTTATCGACCTAAATTACAGTTGATGTTATCCTAAATGAATTATAAAGAAAATAAGTTACAAACGGTTCATAGCTGAGACATAAAAAATTATATAAGTTATTTATACGGCTATTTTACAGGGTATTTTTGTAGTGGATCATAAATAGAAATCCATACCAAAATAACCCGTTGTTAGACTACGGATTTTAAGAATGAGCACAAAAGTACATTACGTTTGCGCAACCATGAATAATTACAAAAAATAAGTTATTTTATCAGTATTTATAAGTATTCTATCAGTCAATCTAGCTTTCATAATACAAGCCCTGCTTGGTTTGAAACTAGATGGCGTGGTGTGTTTTACATATCCGAAATATTAAATATTAAAATATACAGATTTTAAGAAACATTTGCTTGACTAGTTTGAAACATAGTAAAACTTCAAGATTAACCAGAATCTAAGCCACCTTAGTGGCTGTATTATCATGGAACATAATATGATATTATGCTTAATAAACAGTTCGCACTTCCAATAACGCTTAAAGAGACGACCTTATTTATTTTAACTAGCAGATAATATATCACAGTGATTATTCGACTGTTTGCAGATGCGATGTAAACGCATAAATCGACATAAATAGACACTGAGAAGAATCATCCTTACTAAGTCTGAAGTCTAGAAATATACACCACAAACTAACTGGTTCCAAATTACCACAGATTACCTACCAACAAATTGACTGATATTTGTTAAAAAGCATCTGCTGTTTAACAAAACGCCAGGCTATTTGAAAGAATTTTAAATACTGCTCTAAATAAAACGTTCGTTCGTTATATACACTAAATCTGTTAAAACATCGAATATTTTTAAGAGCAGACCAAAAAGCAACACTAAATAGAGAATGTTCTACAGTTCGCTCATTTGCGAATAAAAATCCTTATGGAGGTCAAGCCCCTTCAATTGCTCTTATCAACGAGAAACATTAAGCACGCGTAACGATGTACGCTTTTTTAATTGATATTCATTTTTTATGGCTGCGGAACAGTACGTAATTGTCTTGTGAGCTGTATTTTTTTTTCTCGGCATGTAAAATAAATAGGTGGTTTGAGTATAGAAGTCAACAATGAGAAGAATTGCTGATGTTTCGCTGACAAGAGTAGGTTCAATTCTTAGATTACACGAGGACGCACAGATTCTGTGTGCTTGATCAATTCGGTAGTATAATGATCTCAAGTCCTTCACTGTCTGAAATACCCTTCTGAGCACATAAAAATACCCAAAAATCTTGGAAACTAATAATGCTATCTTAGTGAAATAAATTGTGTTTTTGATACTATATGTTATGTGCTATTTTTATAGCATGTGTGTGGTATTTTTATGTGCTCAGAAGGGTATTTCAGACAGTGAACGACTTCACTGTCTGAAATACCCTTCTGAGCACATAAAAATACCCAAAAATCTTGGAAACTAATAATGCTAGCTTAGTGAAATTAATTGTGTTTTTGATACAATAACTTTACAACAACTAAAAAGTTTTATTACTTTTGTTTATGGAGTACTAGCTGACCCGTAATAAATAATGTAAATAGCAAACGTTGTTTTGCTTTTTATATATTTTTTTCTTTTTTTTTAATTTCTTAAAATCCGTTCTTAGCTGACCTCTACTCGGTGAAAAGAATATTCCTACCAAATATTAAGTCTTTAGCTCTAATGGTTCCAGAGATATCGTGATGAGTGACTATATACGTGGAAATCTCTTATATATAAATATAGATTTAATAATAATAATAAATATTTTGAACTGACAACATAACGCCATCTAGTTTAAAACTAAGTAGAGCTTGTACTATTGTAAGATTGACTGATACAATACTTATATCATCACCATAATCATCATCAGTCTATCGCAGTTCACTGTTGGACATCACATTTACTTATATTTAATTATCTATGAAACAATTTATATAGTATTCTCAGTTACCGAAATTTCCAAGTATCTTCATGTGATATGGAATCGTATTTTTATGTGACCGGGATTGTTTTGCCTTGGACTGTGTATTTACTTTTCTAACCAACAGATATTAAATTTCTTCAGATATTAGGTTTCTTCATTTCACTATAGACCAACAGTACATCTGGCACATTGTTATGGGACTAATCCCACCTACACGCCCACCACTGTAACTCCTGTACACCAGGATCCAAAGCAGTGACCCACGAACACACCGAGTTATGACACTCGGGAAGTCCCAGGCAGAAATTAAACTGTCTTGGAACCCGCAACGAAATTAATCAGAAGAAAATTGGAGGAGTTGGAAATACAGTAAATCCACTTCCCTCCTTAGCAAAACGGGAGACAAAATGAAGTAAAATGGGCATACACCCTTTGAAACAGGGAACTGGCACATTGTTAGTCAAGGAGTCAATGAGAAAACTCACTTTATCTGATTCAGCTGTTAGTTAAACCACACAGACTTGCCGATGACGTAATATCAATCCCTCTTAGTGCGCATATGGTGGTTTGACTAATAATATCATTTAACGACTGTCGACTATCTTCTTATCTATGCTTCTTCTAAATAATCAAAGTAATGTTATCAATATCAGAAACCAGCCAAGCCGTGTTGTGTTGGGCATGGACAGTGTAGTTGTAGTTTATTACTAAGCAATTTTTGACTGTCAATTTTACTTTTTGGACAAACTGTAGCAAACGAGCAAATGGGTCGCCTGATGGAAAATGACTACCACCGCCCATGCAACTTTGGAGTCATATGTACGTGGCCGGCTTTTGAGGTGGGAATACGCTCTTTTCTTGGAGGTTTGGAGCTTGTATCAGTTCCCAAAAACTGCAGGCGGCAATTGGTTCCACGGATTAATTGTGGGTGACTATTACTCTAAAACTCACTTAACCATGATAGTTCTTCTTTTAAATACATTATAAATACTACCACTGTAGATTTGGGTAGATTTATAAAGCCAAGTTTGCTTGCTTTGGCAAATCGGGGACGGTCAACAAGATTTTATTTTTACAACAAAAGTAAGCATTCAAATAACTCGTAATATATCACAGGCTTTGTTTATGGGTTTTATTCGGATGGATACAGTTGATTTCAATCTAGTCCCATCTATAGAAAAGGAAAAAAAGATATAAATGAAAAATGTATTATATTTGACTCTGGATTATGACCATTTTGAAAGACGTGAGACTCAACCATTACAAAACTGACTAAACATTCTTAAGTAAAACGGTTCGGAGACACATCACTCGGTAGCACACTTATCGCTGCATTAAAGTATAATACTCGTAGTCGTAGAGCCCATTGACACGTCTGACAGACGCCACTTGTCTAAACACTTCACTCTGTTCATCAAGTGTTTATGACGAGAAAATGGGAAAATATCCCTCAAAATACAGATCTAATAAAACATTCCTAGCATTCTTTCAAACAGCTTCCAAGCGTGTTCTATAAGAGAAATTCTCTGGCAGAATTTTAATACACGAGTTTTAGTTTCAGACAGTCCGTAGCCCAGCCTATGTGGAATTCAGTAGCTTCCGCTACTGCACATTTGTCTGATATAACAGGTGCTTTATAATCAAAATCTTGGGCAATCTTAACGTAATTTTATATGTAGAACATATAAAATTATGAGTAATGTAAAAAAACATCGCAAAACATAATTATTTAAAGACAATGCTTGGATGGATTTTTAAATACTCGGCTCAATTCATATCACACAGCACATTAACAGCCACAAAAGAAGAACAGAGAAGGCCCATTTAGAGGTTTTGAAAGTACGTTCAAATTAACTCGAAAATAATAACACTCCGTTTAAAAAATATAATTTAAAAGGCATTGGAAATGTATCGAATTTCTACTAATGAGTTTTTTTCTTCGAAATAATGATTACCAGTGGTAATTACGATTGATAGATGTAATCTAATGACAGGCTAACACAGCCACAGCTAATCAAGGTGTAAAGATATCACTAATTCATCACTCATTCTTTCATCTAATGCTCAATAGATGGCGTTGTACAACCATTTAGTCATTTGAGTTGAGTTGAGTTAAAATAAATAAAATTAATAATCTATCATAGATTAGACTACAAGTGTAAATTTAATTGTATTATAAGCCTTTCTAGAAATTTAAAGTGCTGCGAACACAGTTCCATACATTATTTAAATCAATAGCGGTATGTTTGCGTTTATGCATGCATGGTTTTTGTACCAAATCGAGGGGCCCGGCCTTTACCATTGATTAATACCTCTATTGCATGTTTCAGTTCAATTTTGGAGTTAAAAACTATAATTTTTAGTTGGGCTTGAAACAAAGTTTTGAAAGAAATGTGTACTGCAGCGTTTGCTAGTGAAATCACGTTCATAACGTATGAAGTTAGACGGTAATATAAGTTTGAACTTTGAAACTAATTTGTCACTTTAAGGTCGACCCAAGAGAATAAATTTCTCCTTTTGAACGAGTTGGTGAAAAAGGTGCAAAATATACAATAATTTTCAAAAATAAGAGAAGGCTGCCTCTTTCGGGATTAATAAAAAGAGCTCCTGCTCATTCAGGCATATAAATAACTTTTTTCAATTACTTAACTAAGTTTATATTTGTTAAAGTGATCAATGTCTATGTTATTATTGATTAATAGTGGAATGCTTGATGTGTTATGTTTCAATTTCATTGCTTTTAGATTCAAATTTCTCTTTTCAAAATACGAGACAAAGATCTGTTGCGAATTATCAGCTGCATAATCTATATCTCAGAAACATAACGATATCATAATCGATTTATTTATAAAGGTGTATTTTTATAAGTTCACACTATTTTTATTGACCAGAAAAATACTTTGAACTTGTAATTATAATAACAAAAGAAAATATTTCTTGAAAAAAGTTGAAGCGACCTCAAAAGAGCAGTAAAAACCCAGCAGCAAACGTGGTTGATTTGCTGTCATTTTTTTAAGAATTCCGTTGTCTGTCTCCGAAACTCATCATCAGATCAATATGAAATTTAAAAAGAACTATGTTGGAATTTTGAAAATCCTTTGTACATATGACGGAGTTATGCCCGAACATACATAAAAAAATATATAAACATCCGAATTGATAACCTCCTCCTTTATGAAGTCGGTTAAAAAGGACCGAAGCTTACCCTTAAATCGTGTCAATGTTGATAACGATAATATGACCGGAAATATTCAGAGAGTACGATATGATATGACTATCAATATTCAGATGATACCCGTAACTTTGTATAGTAAGTATATTTTCCCTTTAAACCCTTTTCAACGTTTCAAGTTGCGACGACCCTAACAAAAATTTGGAAAACGCCAAGATGATTGATGAGCATTATTTCCTACAGACGGAAAATGTATACGGAATTAAACGTATTTATACTGAGTCATTATTTAGAGTACCTTTTTACAAACTATGACTGTTTTATCTTCACAATATGAAGTATTTTTAAATCTTTACTAATATTATAAAGAGGTAAAGGTAAAGTTTGTAATCTGCGGTACGACTGATCTGATTTTGAAAATTCCCTGTTAGAAAGGTATATTTTCTCTGAGTGCTATGCTTTTTACCGCGAAAAGCTAGTAATAAGGCAAAGAAAACAGGCAAGTTATAGTATAAAAGTGAAGTTCTCCTAAAACTATACTCGTTAGCTCGTTAGTGAGTGAAATATTTAGCAATAAAGTCAACAGGTGTGAGTATACAATAACTAGCACGGTTTCAGAACGGCCCCCGTCAGTCTGGACTCGCGCCAAATTTACAGCTGTTATGGTGTGAAACTTTAAACTGCCATAAAAGTGATTACTTACTTCCAATGTTATACGAAGGAGTATTGCAAAAGACCACGCTTTCAATTAAAAAAATAACGAAGAGAAGGAGAGAGTAGAACTAGGAGAAAAGAGACTAATATATATTAGCTTTTATTATATCGAGATGCTTTTACACATCGTTTTTTTTTCAAAGTTAGATGGTTTCAGAATTCTTTATGAATGGCGTTGACAAGAAACGCCGTAACAAACTCCAGGTTTTAAGTCTACATATAATCACTATGCAAGTGTGATGTTAGGGTCCACAGCTTTATACGAAACCATTTTAGTTTTGCCTTCAGTCATGACACCCAGTACGTTAGACAAGTTAGTAATCTCTGAACAGAGTCATATTCGAGATAGGGAACAGACCATATTCGAAATTTAAATTTTTTCATCATACTGATCCAATACACAGTTTTATTGTCTTAGGTACCTATTCAACACATTCTCAAAATGCAAGTTTGTGTGAAAAATCTTTTTGAAATTCTGTACAGTTTTGCAATTAGAGCTATTCAGTACGAGTCCTGAATAACAATGGAGTGTTAGCGGTCATAGACAATGCCTTAATCTCATCTCTCCTGCAATGCAGGTGGACGTCGGGTTTTAACGACCTGTTTCCCGATTTCGCGCCTACAACTCCTCCAATGAATGGGGTCGGAATACAAAATTGGTCACAGTTATATTAAGAATTTTAATTTACACAATTTGTAATCCAGTAAGCACCTTTGTGTATATTTTGATTTTTAAGTTTCTACGTAATTAATTTAATTTTAACCTATCGCTTAAATGGACTTAATATTATAAAGAGGTAAAATTGGATTGTATGTAATCTTAATCTTTGACAGGTAATCTTTGAAACTACTGAATCGATTCTGAAAATTCTTTCACAAATATGTAGCTGCATTATCCCTGAGTGCTATAGGCTAATATAATTTATATTTTTGCTGTCCATATTAGCGAGCGGAGCCGCGGGCGGCAGCAAGTGTACAATGTACAGCAACGGCAATGTTATGTTGAAATGTTATTTAATTACAGTTGTCATTAATTTAGTTTTTGCTTCTGCGCCTATGATTAATAGGCGCAGAGGAAAAAACTAAATAAATAATTTACATCTAGACAATCAATGTAATAAGCAATGTCAGATTGCAATAACAATTCAGAAATATTTTACAATTTTTCGTTCAAAATCTCAAAGTCAACTTGTCAATCAAATCATTTCAAACGTCAAAGTTAAAATCAGTTTTGAAATCAGATTATATTTCAGAACGTTTCTAAATCAGTAGCAGAGAACGAAGTTAAAGAATTTCCGTTAAATAAGATCTCAAAATCCTCGAATGGTTTAAGAATGAAAATATTTTTTTATATAAAAACAAGTGAAGCGAAACCCATAGTCCATTTGTTGTTCAGTGACCTGAATTAAGATGTATTTCTGACAAACTGCCAAAGCTTCACATTAACTTTGTTTCATATTGCCCTCGGTTGGCAAACATTTTTGCCATTCGAGGGCAATGCCACATTCCCATAAAATACAAGTATCTTTACCAAACATAGAAGTAGCACGACAGAATTATTTATTGTGATTTAAGTTCTCGTTTGAGATGGTGCCAACGGGTACAATTTGGCACTTAATGTCCCTTAGACTGTTCCAAAGGATCTACAGAAGGTTGATTTCTATAAAGAAGATTAGTTAAACAATAAATACAATGGTTCTTCCGTTCCAAATTGTACCAGTTATAATTTTGGTTTTATGTAATTAGTAGCAAGCCTTCTACTGCTACGGGGCAAGTTTTCAGACGCTATGCTATAACTGGCAAATGACTAATCGAAGACTTGAATAATTCTGTGCTTGAACTACAATCGATTGTCTGGAAGAAAAGGCGTCTAGTAACATAAATTATCTTGTTAGTCGGTGATTCAGAATTCGTAACAATTTTTTACATACTATAACTTTCCGTAGAAATTTTGAATCATCCAAAAAGAAAACTGCCCTACGAACTATGCCTTTTATCAGTAACGTAGTAAAAGTTTTTTGTCCTTATACATAAAAAAACCTAATTTTAGCAACTTAAGATAAAAAATTATTTGTATCCTGTGTATACATCGCTCTTATTACTGGCGTTTTGAAATCACATTGGAGGAAACAACTATATTATTTTAGGCCTAAGACAAACTTGACGTAATAAAGCAATAAAGTTCTCTCACAGTGTTGATTTATTTTATTTGCACTCGGAAGCGGAATCACTTCTACCAGTACAGCAACCCTTCAAGAAGCCATTGATGACAATAAAATATCTTGGAAAAGGAACTTGAAGATTGGCCTTCCTCCTACCTTCTATATTTTTAAGTTCCCCCTTTCAAAGTTTCTAATTTAAATTTAGTGTTTCGTTGCTTGTATGTTAGGCATATTATGGAATGCCTACGTAAGTTTTAGATGTCATGTGTACGTCATGAGACGGTAGAACAAACAGAATAAACAAAAGTAGCATCCCTATGTGAACCCGTGCAATGTTAATCCTGTCTATCCCACCTTAAGTAGAACAATAGCACCCATCTAGTGCATTTATAATATACCTATATTTAATAGCTTTATAAAACACATACAATGCTTAACCTGTTTACAATAATAGCATTGTTGTTTGAGATTTTTTTTTATATTTCTAGAATTTAAAAAGATGTTCAAGTGTTTAAGGACGCAAATATGTAGGCTAGTTAGCGGTAGCTTTTTTACGATGACTCCCCCTCCTGATTTTTTGGAAGGTCGTTCAGCCTACGGTGACCTCACTCACTCGTTGAAATGTAATGACAAAATTAATTAAAATAGGTTTTTGATGAGGCCTTCATATTATAAAATATCATTTATAAAATAATATTTTACTACGTTTATAATTTTTATTTCAACAGTTTGTCCTTTAAATAGAGTGCAGGTATAATAGCAGAAAAACACTAGAATTACGATAACAATTTGCAAAAATAATTTACGCTGATTTTATTTTACTGAAATAGTTAATTATTAGTATTAGGGTTCGCTCAAGTTCTATTAATAGGTCTTTAACTATGTACTTATAAATTTGTTTGAAAATGTAAAAATATAAAAATTTTGGTTATATCTTCGATAATCAAAAAACTGGCCCAAACTATCCATACAATTTTGCCATTTTGATAGCAGTTTGTTTATCCCTTTCCTTTAGAAGTCTGCTGGATAGGAGGCGATGAAGTCAGCGAAAGCGTTTTGTACTGCCTCTCGGGTATTCAATTTTTTCCTACTTAAAAATTGTCTAAATTAAAAAAAAAAGAAATCTGTTGGGGCAAGATCCGCTGAGTACGATGGGTGACGGAGAGCTACCAGCTGTAACTCTTATAGCTTTGCGATGGTCTGTCGTGAAGTGTGAACTCGCGCGTTGTCATTGAGAAGCAATGGCGAAGGGCGATGTAACCTAATTTGATATATATACTAGCTGACCCGGCAAACGTTGTTTTGCCATATACATTTTTTCATTTTTTTTGTCAAAAAATAATAATTGGTGTATTAAAAATAGATGTTGGTCGATTCTCAGACCTACCCTATATGCACACAAAATTTCACCAAAATCGGTGGAGCCGTTTCGGAGGAGTTCAACCACGCACACCGTGACACGAGAATTTTATATATTAGATATCTATTATAAAAAAATAGCTGTATCCTATCAAGTCTCGCTGTGGTACATGGTGGTGACATTCAAGAAAAATTAAGAATTAAACTAACGCTAAAAATAGATAAAAGCAACCTTTCAAGAGGATTGTATATAGTGTTTAATTTGATCTCAAAGGGTGTAGAACTTTTTGAGTTTTTGAAGAGTTATTGATAAATTACTTCGCAAGAGGTATACTAATCGTAATCATGACAGAGCGTTTTTAGAGTTCGTTATTTAAGTCATTTTTTTTTGCAAAATATCGATAAATTACATAACGTATTTGTTATGTAACTGCTTGCTGATTTGCCCCTTATTGCATAAAAAAGTTGTTATAGTACGGAACCATGACAATCCGAGAATCCGGATATTGTTGTCCAATTTGACCAATTTTGTATTCGTTTAATGAACAATCTGCGCGGATCTAATTAAGCTTTGTTTGACCACGCAATATATCGATCGCGGTACACCTCCCCAGCACGCAATACAGCTCCCGTTTTGTACAAGTAAATTAAAAAAAAAATAACACCTAGCTAGATCGATTAATCGCCCTCGAAAACCCTGCATAGTAAATTTCATGAAAAGCGTTGGAGCCGTTTCCGAAATTCAGTATTCGTATAGGGAGGCAAACAAGCAGACGGGTCACCTGACGGTAAGAGACTACCACCTACAGTGTGTTGCCGACCGTGGACCCCCCCCCCCCCCCCCCCCCCCCAATCAGTGGGGTTCGGGTTCCGGTAACCTCATACACTCAGTGAAAAGCAACGAAAGAGCAGCTTAACACCGTGTGAGGTATATTATATATTATTATATTAACCATGGCCCTCTGACGTTGGACGTGAATTTGAAAAACAATCCTCATGATCCCGAGTAAATTCTATGACTTACTTTTTTCCCTTAAGTTTCATCTCATTATCTCAAGATATTTAATGACCTCATTACAATAATTTTGATGTAGACGCTTTTACAAAGTAAGTATTGTAAATGAATTCGATAATCTGCTTACTAAGAAATGAGGTTCCGCTAAGATCGGCCTCTACAGACGTACATATTAAATACTGGCTGACCCACGCAACTTTAACTGCTCAAAAGAAATGTATTTTTCCCGTTTTTTTTGGCACATTTGGCATTAATGAACTACTGGTTCGAATTTAAAAATATTTTAGTGTTGTATACCATTTATCGAGGAAGGTTACACATTCTGGGCGTCCCGGAATTCGACATCCAGCCGAAATCGGGGGTGATAGGTCAAATCACAATAGTTAACAGAAAAAAAAAAACTTTGTAGAAACTAATTATGTTATTATCCTTTGTAAGTAACAGACTTGAGGAGGGCCTTGGAGTACAAAAAATAATTTTGGACAGGTAAGAAACCGATTCCAACTTGACGTCGACTTCTGGGACGCCCAGTATAACATCATGTTACATTCAATAAGACCGGAGCATCAATGAAAAATGTTGCAAAAAAGGGGAAAATTTATACCTTTCGAAAGGCACGGGCGAAGTTGCGTGGGTTAGCTAGTTATTTGATAAAATTAGACATCACAAAATGCGTTGGAAGAAAGAAATCTAGTGATATAGAAGAGAGAAGAAAATAATCTTACAGTTAGACGGCATAGAAAGCGAGTTGCAGAACTCAAAAGGGAAGATGAAGATGAAGATGACCTAAATAAATTGGAGATAAAAAAATATATGTATTACCTACAGAAAGAAAGAAAGAAAGAAAAGCAATTTATTCGTGAACGTACTCACAATATAAGGTAAACTTAATACTAGGCTTAAGCGAAAATACATTTTTACGTGTAGGCACCTCACGTGCCAGTCGAGTAGGACCTGGGGCTGGTTATCAACCAGACCTTTTAATGAGTGACAGAAAGATTATGATGATGTTTTGCTAATTCTTCCGAATTTCTCACGATATTTCTCGAGTCGTAGATTTTAACTAATTAAATGGATTATGCGCTTAAAACTTTTTTTTTACTTTCTTTAAAATGTTACAAATTAAATTAAAAATCATCGGGGCAGTTACGCTGTACGCTGTTATACTTAGTAATAAATCTTACGGTTTTTGAAATACATTGAAAAATTAAAATCTAATTCGTTTACAACCAAAAATCCTTAGATTTTCGTAATTTGCTGATATCCTATTTTATTCATATTTAATTCCTATGATTTCTAGTGTGGAATATGAAGAGAGAAATTTAATTTTATCTATAGAATTAAACTTATTCTTATCCTTAACTTTAATTCAAGACGTGCCGTCTCTAGTTTTAGTTTACTTCAAGTCTTTTAATAAGCTTCTTGAATTTTCTATCATGAATTTCTCCATTAAATTTAGTGAGCAATTTCGTCTAAAAATATGGCTTTAAAAGCTAGAAATAGAACAGTTCTCTCAAAGGAAAGTGTTCCATTGACCTACCACGTTGTTGGAGCGTATGACGTAAGTACTCGTAAAGCTGTCGTAGACCAGGCGCCGATTTGGATGGTTCTCATTCTCACATATAACTAATATCTGTTTGTTGATTTTATCCAGATTTACAACGACGGAGTTGTACAATATTTTAATAGTGAGTCATTGTTCGTAATTTAAATTCGGAACAAAAAATTCGTAACGTTTACATCCTAATCAAAAATATTTTGTTTATCTAAGAACTATTTTGACAGTGTGAATTAACTGTATTTTATATTCTCCAGCAGTGCCTTTTAAACAATAAAGGGTATTCTCCATAGTTTCCAGAAGCAAACTCGAAGAACTTATATTTTACCTGACTTTCAGCGTTTTTTAATAATATAGCTATTTGAGACCTATTTTACATGAGTCGTACCTCGCTTGTTTTAAAATAGGTATTGTTTGTCAGTTTCTGGTTTGTTTTCAGATTTGATGAGGGAATTAGATGTAATGTGTTGCTAAATCGGTTTCTCTTTGCGAAATCCAAACAGTTAAGAATCTGAGTTCAGCTAGATACCGTAGGAGTTTTTTTACTACAGCATTTTTTTGAAGTTATATTGACGGAAATAACTATTCTACCATTTTTGGAAGGGAAATAGCGTACAGACACGTTCAAAATGTTGTAAATACAGACAAGTTATTTTTTTAAAAGGATTCAGGAGAAGGATGCGAGACCTACCTGATTTTCTTGGTTGAGCAGTTTTAGTTGGTCGTTTATAAGGCTGTACTTGGCGCTTTCCTCTTTCCTCAACGCTCGCTCCTTTTTCAGCTCGGGACTCCAGAAGGTCTTTATGCTATGCATGCTGGAGCCGAGTTTTTGATTTGTCAATTCCAGCTCTTTCTTAAGATTCCCCAACTCCCTTTGCAGATCGGAATTCTGAGATTGCAACTCTCCGAGGAAGAGGGGGGGTGGTTCGCGTCTGTAGTAGTCCTCTTCAGGAGGGGGCGGCGGCGCGTAGGAGCGGTCATAGTCGCGCTCGAGGGATTGGTAGCGGAGGGGACGAGGGCGCGCGCGGTGGTGGGCGCCGGCCGAGGCGGAGCGGCCTCGCTCGTCGGGCGCCGGCGAGGGTTCGTCATCTCGCGTCAGGTAGGGGCTGCGGCGTGACGGGCTGCGATCCACCTGAGGCAGGCGGGCGCGCGCGCCGCCGCCGGCCCAATCCTGCCGGCGCCACTCCTCCCGGCACGGCGGCCGCTCGTCCTCCGCGGCGTACTCGCGGAGATACAGCTTGGCTCGTTTCCCGCGTCAGTGGGAACGCATTGTGCACTGGACTGCGCGACGGGTACGCGACCACTGAACGAAACGCCCGCCGCATCGATCGGCCTTCGGTTGCGCATGCGCGGAACTTGCACAACTAAGCGGCTCGAGCGCTACCGATTGATTCCCGGTCGGTGTTAGTCGTACGACAGGATCGAAGGCGGCTGCCACACAACTTGCTTATAATTTAATTAACATGATATGATATTTTCGGATTCAATCAACCCGAATGTGATTATTGGTAATTATGGCGACAGCATAACCAATTACGGTAAAATGCTCCGCTACTCCCATGTGGTTTGACGAACCGATCGATGATGAAGGAAAGTATTTTCCATCAAATTATAACCATGTAATATTACAAACACGTACATTAAATATTCAATGGATGTTATACCACCTATATTTAGGTTTATATAATATTTCGATAGAAAGATATTGGATTATTTTTCTGACTGTAATATTTGTACCTACGTGATGGTAGAAAAGAAAAATGGTACCTACCTACATGCAAACAATTTGGGGACATAGATACTTTTTAAATCTGGTTAAATTAATACTCCGCAAATGTAATCTCAAGAAACCATTTTAATAAAAAATTATGCCCACTTGAAAAAGTCTGGAAATTATTCCTCTACAGAAAAAAATCTTTTACTCTGAATACTTAAGTGAGTACAATCAATTATAAGTTCTGTTCTTCAAAAGCCTAGGTATCTATTTATAGACCTCTGTTTTCAACCACCCATTTCCACAGAGCCACGTTTTTCAGCATTTCAGCGCTTAATAAAAGCGGTAGCAAGACGCCTCTCATCCCGTGACCCACTTATATTTTTTGTCTCTTTCTACTCTCTTCAATACCAATGTTGTTATCTCTCTTTATAGTAAGGTCGACTTATGTCGGTCAGAGGCGGTGGCAGCGATCGGGAAGAGTGTAGTGGTGTGCTATCATATCGATAAATAACACAGGCCAACAAAATATGACAAAGTTTCTTACCTAATAACCACAGTATAACTTTCGGAAGGAAATCCAAATCCAAATTTTATTATGCCTAAAAAAGTACACAAGGTATTTTAAAGTTCAAGACTACCGCTTTCAAATGACGTTGAGTTTGCTCAAATATCTTTTTTTTTGCTGAGATAGTAGTGAACAGCGTTTGCAGTTCAGTTTAAGGTTTTGCTTGGATGAAGTCAGGGTCGGCAGTATTTGATTGGTTTTGAGGCAAAAAAAAGAAAGATATTAAAGCAAACTCGTCATTTGAAAGCTGAAGACTTGAACTTTAAGATACCCTGTGTACTTTTTTCATTAAGATTATTAAAATAAACTTTTACAATAACTTAACTACCAGAAAAATATTTTGATATCTAAAATATGATAGAATCGAGATGAATTACAATAAAATGGCAACACTCGGGCCAAGTCATTAAACTGAAACAGTATTATCAAATTATTCTGATCCATAATTTACGGAACCTCTGATTTGCTGGCGTTTCAACAATATTCATCGACGAATACGCCCAACTCTATCGCTAGACGGACGATGAATGAAAAGCGGAGAATCGCCAACTGTGCGCGTCTCGTAAAAAATTATACCGTCGTCGTCGCTCGGTCGCGGTCGTTAGTGGCGCCACTGTCGCAATAGTGGGTCGTATCGTAGCATTTTTCCTATTGGTTAACTTAACTCTCAACGATTTAAAAATACGTCTTCTATTATGTCATACGATTTAATAATACAACAAAAAAGGTGGCAACTTAATTTAAGATAGCTTTCAGATAACGTAAATATAAGACGTCTTATGGCAATGCGTTGTTATAAGAGTTTATGAAAGTTACATAAAGTAGCCGAATAAGAAGTTGGGTATGCTTCAAAACTGTATTCAACTTTTGAATTCAAAAGTTCCATAAAAAATATACCTACTGTTTTTTTGTAACCCAGATTTCAAGTTTTTGCCATAAGCTTGAGTCTACTTGATTGAAATCTTTCGGTAAAGGAAAAACGCTTTTCTGCTCTGTTATGCTTTAAAGTAATAATAATAATAAAATTCCGAACAGGTTTTTTATGGGTACATAAATAGAGATGAGTACGAAAATAATAATTCGAAAGTATAAAGTAGTTTTTCTGTTGTAGGTAAAGTGTTTGTTACACAATAACGCCTATTCACGCCGATCCGCTAAAAGGATTTAGATTCAATTTGGTTCACAGGTAGGTGGTACGTATAGTCTATACGGCAACTGAGATGGACGTGGGCGAAGCCTAGGGTAAAAGCTTTTTGGAAAGCAATTCAAGCAAGCTTGCGCAAAAAATATGTATGAATCGAAATGTTCATATATTCTAATAAAATTCTCCAAAAATATCGTACTTAGTATGTTTTAATATTATATCATATATAATATTACATACTTTCACGTATTTTATCTCCGAAGGGGTAGGCTGAAGCGTAATAAACGCCCACAATGTGATGGATGTCTGTGTGTAAGGACTTCTATTTTAAACTCTTTAACGATTGAATAAATAGTTAAACATACATAGGTATAATGTAAGTTTAAGATCTGAAACATTTCTTATGCAATGTCGTTTATCAAATTTAATAGTTAGAAAATTCTGTAACGTAACTGAATCATATGTCTGACTGACTATTTCCTCCAAACCAAAACCTCCTTTCTAAGGAGAGGCCTATGTCCAGTAGTGGGCTATTAAAGGCTGTTGATGATGATCATGTAATAAATAATATCTAATTTTATTGTTAGCAAAACACACAAAGCTACCTACTGCTACTACTATTAGGGACATTGCTCATGCTTCGGTCTGCACTCACCATTCTATTACCCTAACTTTGCCCGTCTAGTTGAACAATTTCTCGTCGGACCATTACTAAACAACCTATGGACTGTAGGTAAATGTATGGTTTTTTTTCTATGACTTATTAGAGTTTGCCACTATTTTAAAGAAAATTAATACAAGATTCCTGAATGACGTGGCAACGACATAATTAAGGATAATTATTAATTATGTTGTTTACCCATTTTACCCCATTTTTTATTGGTTGATCCCCATTTTTAAGCTATTGCATAGCTTCTATCGCGGGCCTTGACCGTGGAGACCGAATCCAGAAATTCCGTAACGGAAATAACCTAACACCTCCCACTTCGACCGGCACAACGGTGATACTTTTTAGTTTTGCCATCTATCTATAACTTTTTTCTGTTTTTCTCTTTGCAGAACTTTTTTTAAGGTAGGGTGTTCCTTTGACATGACAAAGGGGGGAGACCAGTTTATTTTTATTAATGTAATAACATCCTAATACAATACCCCCCCCCACCAAAAATTTTATAATTGCATTGAGGTCCCTTCAAAAGAACTCCCCTTCTCTCCCCTCCACTTTTTTCATTTATCCCCCTTTGATTTTCTCGGTACCTGGAGCACTTGGACTCCCATGTTTGGGTTTGTCTGAACCGGGAAAAGGAGACGAACAATCTGGCACCTACAGATTTTTTTTTGAAAAGTATCGTAACATGTAACAACACTTCAGTCTGTTTTTCTAAAGAGGGGCGGGGGGGGGGGGGTATTTTCGAGGGACGACTTATTTTTTAATGATTGCATTGAGGTCCGCACAAAATACCTCCCCCTCACCATTCAACTTTTTTCATTTATCCCCCCTTTGATTTTCTCGGTTCCTGGAGCACTTGGACACCCTATGTTTGGGTTCGTCTGAACCGGGAAAAGGAGACGAACAATCTGGCCTCTACAGATTTTTTAGCTGGTACCCGCGACTTACGATCGTGTGGAATTTGAAAACACTGCCTTACTGGGTTCGATTCCCGGCCGGGCAAATTTCTATAGGGTTTTCCTGAGATAATTAGCGCGGCAGTCCCCGAGTGCCACACGTCTTTTTTTATTTTACTAGCTGTACCCTGCCGCAGGAGCCATTGACGATTAAAACTGGTTGTATAACGTGTCATAATTTAGGCTCAATCCATGCAGAACTTATAGTGTTTTTGAATCCCAGGAACCGAATCCAACTTAATACTTATAGGTATGTATACTAGCGATCCGTCCCGGCTTCGCACGGGTGCAATGTAGATCATAGTAATACTACTAGTGTGGAGTAATTATTTATACTATTATTATGATAGGACTATACTACAGGACATCTTTAACTGCAATATTAATAGACCCGCTCCGATCTTGCCGGGTACTGCCACGGCTCGATGGTCATTTGGCCCCGCATTTTAAACCTGGAATATCTTCTAAAATGATCATTTTTAAGGATATGCTGTACAGAGTAATTTTAATCTACATTAAATGTACAAAGTATCTAACGTATTTAATTGGATGAGGAATAATAATGTATTGTTTAAAATTCGTATATAAACCATTCGTTTTTTTAAT
The DNA here is from genome assembly GCA_902825455.1 of Arctia plantaginis. Lineage (NCBI taxonomy): Eukaryota > Metazoa > Arthropoda > Insecta > Lepidoptera > Erebidae > Arctia > Arctia plantaginis. The sequence goes on along the minus strand of CADEBD010000226.1, from coordinate 18,805,120 downwards.
ACTTATTTAGAAGATAGAAATGGTTACTGTGGGTTATCCTTCTATTATCTTGTAGAAGATAGAAATATACTAGCGCGGACTTTTGTGTAGATTTTTTAAGACATACAATTCCGTAGTACATTATTTTGCCCTATCTCGTAAAGTGTATTCAGGGTTTGCAATGTAAGCGCACAAAAACATGTTTTTTACAACAAATCTTTGAGATTCTCGATTTTCTTGTACAATAATACATGCATGCATGCGTGCATGTATTATACATATAAACCTTCCTCTTAAATCATTCTCTCTGTTTGTGAAAACCGCTTTAAAATTGTTGTTTAGTTTAAAAGATAAGCGTACAACACAAAAAAGCTTCATTTTATACTATGTAAAGATAAATATAATATATAGATAACGATAATCGAGAAACCATGTTTTACTCTTGAAAAATCTCTTTAATATACTTGTGTATATTATTACTTAATATGTATATAGTCCGTGTGGTGACGGATTAAGAATACAGATTGTCACCACCCCTATTCATCCCGTGGGTGTTGTAAGAGTTAACTAAGGGAAAAAACTACGCAGAACAACAACACTGCACAGAGAAGGAAAACTTGACACAAACCCTATACCAACCCGTCTGGCCAGCGTGGTATAGTAGGCCAAAACCTCCTTTCTAAGGAGAGGCTTATGTCCAGCAGTGGACTATTAAAGGCTGTTGATGATGTATATAATCTAGCTTGCGTAGTCTGATGTCATTTTCAGTTGTCTAATTTAACAGAGAGTACCGGTTACAAGTAGGTGAACTTGAGGCAATAACGTTGAAAGTTTTACTTCATCCAGGCTGATCCAAAAACTTTAAGTAAAAACTGAAATTCGTAAAATATAGGTAGGTAAGAGAAAATTGTTGTTGGAGTAAATTAAACTTTTGCATATGCTTTGCTTATGTCGGCGGCCAACGCTCTCTGACTATCAATCTATGATTCTAAACTGAAAAAAATGTCTACTTAACTACTTTAAATTGTCCAGTAAACCTTACTTTAAATTACTGCAGCTACGATAGTTTCTACATAGGCCAAATGAAGCGAATTATTACTTAAAAGATGCAAATTGCACAAGAACTCATCGCTGGACCGACAGACTAGCAAATCATCAATGAGCAGCAAGTTCTGGAATCGAATCACAAAACGTCTCATTCACTGAATTGATTGCATACAACAGTGGTTGAAATTAAAAAATATATATATAAAATGTTCAAATGCTTAGGTCAGTGGTTCCCAAACTTGATTGGGCTCTGACCCACCTAACAAAAACTGCCAAATTCGGGACTCACATTTTGGCCGTCTTAAAAAGGGGGCATAAAATATTGGTACCTATTTTTTTTCAGTTGACATTAATTTGTTATCATTACAGACAACATATATATTGTAATTTAGTATGCGTCAACACTATGGATGAAGGACAACATTCCTTCTTAAGAAGAATAATTAATAAGAAAACTTTAATTAAGAATAGATTTTTTTTAAACTTAAATACCTACATACAAAGACTGTTATTTCAATGGGAAGGGTGTATTTGTTTTCTTTTTTTGAGACACAGTTTTTCCACTGTAAACTTTTTTCATTTTTATAGGAAACAATTTAATTGAAAATTTCCTTCGCCGTTCCACTACTTATTGGCTTGCCAAACCAATAGTTGCGCTGTAATAACTGTGCGCTCTCGATTTCCTTTACTTATTTTGCTCCAAACATCGCTCCAACAGCATCTTAAATCGATGGTAACACTAAGTCTTAACCAATTTTGCGAGGCTTCCTGCTCTGGCGATCCTTAAGCTGATAAGGTAAGAGGTGAAAGGTAAAACAATATTTTTTGACGATTTCATGTCCAACAATTTTCTTCCAAAAAAATCTGCTGGCTTTTTTTCAAAGAAAATTCTTGGAAGCAGTCCCATTTTGCGAAAAATGGGAATGCTTCGTTTCTATCTAATGCGTCAACTTACTTGGCCGCATGATTTCCTTCGCTAATATTTAGTAACAAATCACGCATTGAGGACGCAGAGCTAGTTTCATGATTCCAAGTGAATCGTAGTTTCAGATATTCAGGATCATATTTTCGTACAACTTTCTGTCGTTTTAATTCTTGTGAACTCGTTGAGGAAGCTTGAAAGTCAGCTTCAGTGCCACTCCTGTCATTTATAAGAACATCTTCTGTCTTTTCATCACTTTGTACATAATCAACGTAGTTTTTGCTATTCGTTTCAACCAATTTTTATTTCTTATCTTCAAATATTGATTGTTAAATATTGATTTTAAATATTATAAGGGCGCACACTAACGAACACAACGCAACGCGATAAAGAATGTCACAAAAACAAAAGACGTCCTGTGTTGTGAGCCCGATCGGTCTGGTTATCTTATGTTACAGGGCCCACTTAATATTCGCTCATGACCCACCAGTGGGTATTGACCCATACTTAGGGAACTCCTGGCTTAGATGATTTTAAATTATTAACAGCAATATGCAATACAATAATTTTATTTTGGTCTCTTTCTGTGAAGCTGTAATGCTCCAAAAAGAGACCGCTGAAGGGGATCGGGAGAGGGCCTATCCTGAGCGAAGAAGGCTTTAGGGGCGGTATGAGCCACCGAGGGGCCTCTGGTGGCAGATTGATTACTGCGGTATAGGACATGTTGGCGGCTTGATTGTATCAAAATGCGATCGGGCCGCAAGACTAACTGATAGGCGGAGGCCTAAAGCCGGCCGTCGGAGTAGTCGTTTGTGAATACACTACATACTCCTCGTAGCTCCTGCTTCACCTAGGAGCCGGAGCTTTTAGAGTATTTTTCCACCCCGTCAACAAAAAAATGCTAATTTTATTTGGGGTCGGCGCACTTTATTTGTTTCTTGCTTCTATGGGGTCTACCAATAAGAACGTCTTGTTTTAAAAATTGAATAAAACACACAATTTTTTATGAAAAATGCATCCGATTGATTTATTTGATAGATAATTTTATGCAATTTATGTTTTAAATAATATAGCGGCCAAATGACCGCCGCGGCTCTTTTTGCAGACGGTCACCCGTTCACGCCAATTTTCGATGACGCGGTGCACCATTTTGGTCGGTATGTCGAATGTTGGTTTTTGAGTCACGAATTGTAGCTGGATTATTGCTGTACACTTTAGATTTAACGTAACCCCAAAGAATATAGTCTAAAGGTGTTAAATCACACGATCTTGGTGGCCAACTGATCGATTCATTTCTAGAAATTAACGACTCACCAAACTTTCCACGCAATAATTCCATGTTCACTGGAGTAATGTGAGGTGGTGCACCGTCTTGTTGAAAATAAAGGTCGTCTGCATCAATATCATCAAATTCCGGAAAGAAATATTCGGTTAACATCGAGTTATAGCGCTCGCCATTCACAGTAACAGGGTTTCCTTCGTCACTTTTAAAGAAGTTTGGACAATTTCCAAGCGTTGGTTTAAAGTGGAACGTGACATGATAAAATGGCATACCTTACTGAACACAAATGTCAAGAGACATCAAAAATCCATCATCAAACATGGCCGCTATGAGCTGTCAAAACCAGGTCATCCCTATTGGTAGACCCAGTACTTTGAAAACACTGATTTTTGCATCTTAAATTACTTAAGTTATAAGCTATTTAGAAACACAACAATAGCAACGTAACAATAATAAAGTAAATACCTGAATCTAAAGTTTTTTTTTTGTAAATGGCGCTAAGTAGGTATATAGAATTCCGAATCTAGATAAACAATTCATACTTTTCATATCACTTTTCAATTTTGACAGGATAGGTATAACTTTTTGCAGTAATATTATTTCATTTAGTGTCCTTGCATAATATATATATATATATATATATACTCGTATATGTATTTGTTTTTGTACTATTTCTGAGATTTTTATTAGCACACAAAATTTATTTGACATTTCAAAATTCTGAAATTTCTGAACGAAAATTTTAAGCAGATTTGAGTTGTCAGTGGAGGTTATTTTTTAAGCGAATAATAAACATTTAGAAATAAATTACAAGAATGTCGTTACCTCCGGCAAGTGGTACCGGCAGATATTTTGCAAGAGCAGCTAAATCTATTCGTTTGATCCGTCATGGGTGTACTAACAGACCTTTTTTTCACATTTCCGTCACTCATGTAAGTAACCTAAACCATGGAACGATATTACATACCTTTTTTAATGGAATTATTTGCCTTTAAATTCCTATTATATTCATTCTTGACTTCTTTTGTCACGGTTATGATCATATGCAATTTTTTTTATCAGAGGAAACGAACAAACGCCCAGCCAGTGATTGAGCAGTTGGGTTCATACGACCCCATGCCTAATGTAAATAATGAAAAACTAGTGGCTCTGAATTTAGAAAGGATAAAATACTGGCTTGGCAAAGGTGCTCATGTGTCTACCCCTGTTGCTGAGCTATTTGGTAAGTACCTTTATGATCTAAGGCCTCTATATGTAATTTTTGGGTAACCATGTTGTATGGAAGTAATGTTATCTATATAATTGAAGTCCCTTACATAAACATTTTAAGGTAATATAAGACATTGCTATTATTTATTGAATTCATTAACAATTTATTACAATTGTGTCCGAATACTTTTTAATGGTTTTCATTGCCAAGTTCACAATTAGTGACCATTCTTGGTACTTTATGTAAATTGTGACTTTGATGTTTAGATAGATTGTCAATGCCTGAAAAGCATTAAGAATAATAGTGTCCAGCTGTGTTCATAGGCATTGTTCTCTCTGAAGTTGTTAAGTAATCATGATCATACTAGTTAAGACTCTCATGTTGGCTGATCTCAAGTGACAAGGACTTAAGGATGGTTCCTTGTCAAGACCGTTTTCCTCTACAGATATGGACCCCCACTGTCACTATAAATTCTTGATTAACACTTGTATCAGCATGATATAGTTTGCCTTTTTGTCTTTAAATGTTTTGTAGTATGACATGCAATCTAGACTAAGTAATCTAAGGTTTCAATTTTAAACTAAAAAATCTAAATAAATTTTAAAACTTGAAAAGTAGATTTAATCTGAATTTTAAATGGTATGGATGTGGAACAAAAGGTATACACCTTACCAAATTCATATATACATATATTTATGTGTAGATCATATAATCATTATCAACAGCTTCTACTGGTCCATTGCTGGACATAGATCTCTCCTTAGACAGGAGGTTTTGGCCTGCTGTACAATGCTGTCCAGACAGGTTGATATAAAGTTTGTTTCAAGTTTTCATTTTCTCTGCAGTGCTGTTGTCCTGCATAGTTCGCTCCCTTAGTTGGCTCTTACGACACCTACGGGATGAATAGGTAGTGGAGTGAATAGGATGTATTCATATTACAAAAAAAAACGTACATTTGTTGAACAAAGGACTTCTAATCATTGTAATGAAAAGGTGTTGTTTAAGAATAATAATATTTTCGGACATCCGACACGACGCCATCTAGTTCCAAACTAAGCAGAGCTTGCAAACATTTGGTCCTATCCTTGAACCAAGCCTTAATTATTAGAGATGCCACTAATATTCGGTATTCGGCCATTTTTTCCATTATTCGGTATTCGGCCGAATAGTTCGAACTATTCGGCCGATAACCGAATAGTAAGTCACAAAAAAGAATGCGTAATATTATTTTACAATGAACTTATCATAATAATATTTAAATCAAACGATCGTTCCTCATAAATTAAAAAGAAAACCGCTCACTGTATATAGGGTGAGCGGTGAAGAAGCAGGTATAATTCTTCTGGTACTAATCCTTCACAGACTGCTTCTGGGGGATGTTAAATAAATCTAAGCAAATTCTGTCAGGTTAGGTTATTGTTTTGCGTTTGCTGGCCATTTTATTGATTCAGGTTTAAACTAGCGAAAAGTACTAGGGGGGGGGGGGGTTTGTGAATGAATCTTATTATTCACAATACCCCCGATGCACCACCAACTTTTTGCAACCCAATGGGTGAGTCTTCTATTGACGTGACGCTTACGCGCGGCGACGTCTCGATATCCGGATGGCGTGTCCTTCCGGACGCATCCTGTAGTGATCACCGCTTGATCGTGTACGAATTCATACCAAGGGTTGCACAGGATCCACAAAGGGCTCCCTATAATTTTAGATATAAAACTAAAGGTGCGAACTGGGCTTTGTTTGGTTCACTCTTTGCAACTCATACCAAAGACTTCAGTCGCAGTAGTTTATCAGCTGAGGAAAGCGCAGAAATACTATCAGAAACTTTTACATACTGCGCTGATGTAACTATTGGTCGCGGATCTATCACTAACACTCGTAGATGTGATTGGTGGAATGATAGATTAGCCGAACTACGTAGAAGCTACCGGAAAGCTCGTAGAAAATTAAACACTATTAAAAAACATAACGTAACAGGAGATTTGTACAACAATGCTCTCATTGCTCTTAGAGTTGCCAGGTCCCACTACAGAGCTGCTGTGGAAAAATCCAAGGGCAACTTAATTCAGAAACTTGTTGATAAACTCGATAGAGAGGGCGTATATGGCGGTGCGGTAATATTCGTATAATACCAAAAAGTGGCGACAAGCCACCGGATGATCCTAAATCCTACCGACCAATCACATTATTACCATCGTTAGGAAAGCTTTTAGAACGTCTTGTAGTGCCCCGGCTTCTGCCAGGTGGAGTCAAATTTCATGATAGACAATTTGGATTTACGTTGGGTAAATCGACAACTGACGCTGTTATATCGGTTAGAAAGTTTGTCACAGAGTCAAAATTTCAATACGTGCTGGCTATTTTCTTAGATATATCTGGCGCCTTCGACAACGCATGGTGGCCCATGCTGTTGCTGAAATTAAAATCACGGGGGTGCTTTAAAAATATTTATTCCCTTATCTCTTCGTACTTTTCACAAGGTACAACTAAACTAAGACTTGGTCATCATTCTGTGTCGAAGGCGCTTACAATGGGATGTCCTCAGGGATCGGTGCTAGGTCCATACTTGTGGAATATCGGCTTCAACGATTTTCTTGCGATACCAATACCATCCGGATGTACTCTCAACGCGTATGCTGATGACGGCTTATTACTGGTGGAATCTGATACTAGGGCGGGGCTTGAGAGATTAGCCAATAGATGTTTGAACTTGATATCTCAATGGGGTGAACGTAATCGCTTAACTTTTGCACCCAACAAAACCTTCCAGCTACTTTTAAAAGGTAACCTCAAATCACCGCCGAGCATTAGATTTGACAATGTTACTGTAAAAAATAAAACTACAGTGTGTTATCTAGGATTAGTTTTAGAAAGAAACTTTTCATTTATCGAACATATTAAAATAGTTAATGAAAAGTCTAAAAAGAGTTTCTGTGCATTGACAAGGATATCAACTGCGACATGGGGTCTATCATTTAATACATTAAAGATCATATACGGAGCTACTTATTTAGGTTCTATGTGCTATGGTGCACCTGTATGGGCCGATAGGGCGACCGTAGGCGCTGTCCGTCGCAAACTGTTACAAGGCCAACGACTTGCACTGATATTCTTGTGTAAGGCATATAGGACGGTTAGCACTGAGGCTTTGCCGGTGTTGGCGGGTGTGCTTCCGGTCGATCTCGAGGTGCAGAGACGTGAAGCCATGTACTATTCAAGACAACAAAACATGGAATGCGATTTTTTTGGCGCGCGGGATCGCGGTAAAATTACAAGATTGCTTCAACAGCAGCCCGATGTCTATAATGACCTCGTAGACGAATGGCAACAACGCTGGGATGAATCATCCAAGGGGCGCCATCTTTACCAATTCTTTCCATCTGTTCGCGAACGGTTGTCGAGGATATGGCTTGAGGTGGATCACTGTGTCGCTCAATTTCTTACGGGTCATGGTAACTTTAAGAGCAAGCTTTATTCATTTAAATTAGTCGAGTCACCATTGTGTCAATGCTCAACACCTAACTCTCACTATGAACAGTCTGCTCATCATATCCTCTGGGAATGTAGTCTTTGGTATAATGAACGTAATATAATGCTGAAAAGCTTGCAGGTGACATCTGGGGCGGTATACTATGGGGATCTTGGTCAACTAGGGTGAATTTCCGTGCGTTTAGGCGATTCTGCCATACATATTATAGAAATCAAACATAGCTCACGTAGGACCCGTAATATTTGTGGCCGTGGTGCTTCCCTGTTTTAAAGGGTGTATGCCCATTTTACTTCATTTTGTCTCCCGCTTTGCTAAGGAGGGAAGTGGATTTACTGTATTTCCAACTCCTCCAATTTTCTTCTGATTAATTTCGTTGCGGGTTCCAAGACAGTTTAATTTCTTCCTGGGACTTCCCGAGTGTCATAACTCGGTGTGTTCGTGGGTCACTGCTGTGGATCCTGGTGTACAGGAGTTACAGTGGTGGGCGTGTGGGTGGGATTAGTCCTAAATTAGCGAAAAGTACTAAGTGTTGTACTAAGCGCTTCGGCCAAGACACTCGCCGAAGCGAAATCACTATTCGTGGCATCTCTACTAATTATTATAAAGATTTTACTTTACTTTTTATATATTTAAATATTTTACTTTTATTACACTGCGTGATCCCCACAGTGTCGACACACAAAGTGTCGTCCCATGTGGGGATCGGACCCACAACACTCAACGTAATAGTGAGCGGCGTGCCGACCGCTTCAACCACCATGCCATCCGTGCAGCCAATTAGGTTCATATTCATTGGATTATTTTTGCAAAAACACCTTCACTTAAGTGTTGAATGTCATGCCACAATTATCTGTATTTTGTATAAAATAGATGTTAAAATATGCAATTACTTCTGATTTCAGGTCTCGCTGGATTTTTTCCAATTCACCCTAGGTCCTACATGACAGCTTGGAGGAATAGGAGAACTGAAAGGGAAAATTTGGCAAAATTGGAAAATGAGAAAGCTAAAGAAACTACTGCATAATTAGTCTGTAATTGGTAAACTAGTTTATTTTGTAGTCAATAATAAATAGATATTTACAACTTCTAAATTATTCAAGAAATTCATTTATGTAGTTACACACACATACTCTGTACTACATGTACATACTTCTGTAGAATAGTTTTGAATATTCATGTTTTTAGATAGAATCATTTTCATTCGAGCCTATTGTTAGGCCTATATTTAGACTCTGAACTGATACTCAGTATTTGCATTTCATAACAGTGACCTAACCCAAGAATTGATTTGAAGGCAATGATGAGAGGCACTTTTCACTTAGTGTCAATAATAAATAATTATTTTCTTTAAATGAACTGTGGTCCTAAGGCTGACCTTCAATCAGCCTTAGGACCATATATTATATTTCTGATCACTACTCAACCCAACACAAGCAAGGTGAGCAAGAGACACCACTATGCAAGTTCTTATAGACGTAGTGTCTATTTAGTTTTATTGTTTCTTTGCCAACATAGTCCTTTGATCATCAACAGCCTTTTAATAGTTCACTGCTGGACATAGGCCTCTCCTTAGACATGAGGTTTTGGCTTACTATACCACGCTGGCCAGACAGGTTGTTATAGGGTTTGTCAAGTTTTCCTTCTCTTTGCAGTGCTGTTGTCCTGCGTTGTTTGTCCCCCCCCCCCCTCCCCCCTCCTTAGTTTGCTTTTACGACACCCACGGAATGAATACTAGGCATGCCTTTTAAGTTCTGTTGTTTCCATATTTCCCGGCAATTTCGAATTTGGAACTGTTCTATATTCGAATGTGTTTAAATTTTGAATCTCAAAACAGTTAAAAGTATTAGGATTAATGCTATTGTTTAGTCACAGCGTCGATTGGAATCTGTCAGGTTACGTACGAAAACGAATCTTTCTAAGGAAAATGTTCGTGCAATAATTTTCTACAACTTTACAAGAGGCCTGACACGGCTTCAGTGTTTTGAAGAGCTAACATCTGTGTTTAGTGATGAAGTCCCATGTCTGCGGACTGTCGAACGCTGGTATTTAGAATTCCAGCGTGGACTTACTATTGTTAGTGACAAATCTCGCGAAGGACGCCCAAAATCCGCCTCCACTGAAGATAACATCATTGCTGTGAGACAACTAATTCTCGAAGATCGTCATGTGACGTACCGAGAGATAGAGGCTCTATTAGGCATCTCAGGGACAACCATTCAGAAGATCTTACATGAAGCGCTTGGTGTGAGAAAGCTAGTTTGCCCTTGGATACCGCATCTGCTTTCCAACGATCACAAGGCGGCCCGCGTCAGATCGTGAAAGAAAACTCTGCAAAAGTTCAACAGAGGAGAGTCAAATCACGTCTACGACATCATCAGTGGTGACGAATCTTGGATCTATGCCTACGATCCTGATTCCAAACAACAATCTACAATCTGGGTCTTTCAAGACGAGGCAAAACCGACAAAAGTTGTTCGTGCTCGAGACACTTCAAAGATGGTGGCCACGTTCGTTGGAAAACACTTTGCACTTGAAGATCGTAGAACGTTTAACGCAGAGTGGTATACCACAGTTTGTTTTCCACAAGTCATCGCCAAACTTCGAAAATCTAACTCAAAGCGACGCATCATCCTGCACCACGACAAGGCAAGCTCACACAGCGCTCGTCAAAGGACGTGTTTAAATAACCTTCTTCTAATTCTTGACCATCGTCCATACAGTCCTAACGATTTCTTTACATTTCCTAAAATTAAGAAGTATTCGTGGTCAAAGGTTCCAGTCCGTTGAAGAAGCAGTCGACGCTTTCAAGTCAGACATTTTAAACACCCCCACTTTAAAGTGGAATAAATGTTATAATAACTGGTTTGAGCGAATGGAAAAGTGTATTAAGCTACGTGGTGAATACTTTGAAAAACAATCAAAAGTACTATAAGGTTCTAGTAGTGTTTTCTTCTTCAAACGATAAAGCTTAAAAGGCATGCCTCGTAGGCGTACATAACCTATTCTTAATCTTTCACCATAGTCACACAGTCCTTTATACCGTTAATACTTACGTAGGCGGTTTATAAAAATAAACATATTTAACCACTAACTAACAATACTTATAGCGGGGAATGTTATTCACGTCTCTTCTACTCGTAGCCAACGTTACTGGATGGTGTAGCAGCAGTTTGATAGGTAACAGCTGAAACACAATTTTAAAAAAGAAGTCCTGAGTCTGAGTGTTCTTTGCGTCTGTTTCATGTATGTTTGTAAGGTCCCCGCGACACAGGATTGTATTCCTAGTGCAGGAGTTGTCTTTTTAAACAAAGACAAAATGTGTTCAAACAAACGATTTACAATGAATTCCGTTTATTATGTGAAACATGACAAGAATAACAATTCCTTGAGTGAATTACATCAATAATTGGTAGCCAAGTGACAAAGGCACGTTACGGATTTGCATCCAAAGCGTAAATACGAAACACTTAAAACATGATTATATTTAAAAAACATGGGGTTCTCTGCAGTGGTCCGACCTCGCCATTAAACTTCCTATAGCCAATATATTAACACTTTTAATATACATTGAGGCGTAAAGCCACAAGGCAAAGTTTATTTCGAATGCGGCAAATGAAAAAATAAGATAGCCAAGCTTAATAATCTAAAATAAAAGAAGATGAGATCTAACAGCTTATAAAATAAGCGTTCCAAAGAACTGTAGTTTAGGAATTGAATCGATATTAGTAACTGCAATATCAGTTCCTCATCAAAACAAAATAAGCAATCAAACTTTAAAAATAAATGTGGAAGGGGTTTTTACTGCAGTGTCGAGGACGGAGCACCCAAGCGGTCAGTCACGAATAAAAGCTATACATCCTTAAAATTCTACAAAAATACATTATATATCTTGATTTTGGTTCCACAACAATATGGCAGCACTATTTCTTAAATGAATCTGGCAACATTGGCAAACTAATGATAAATTCCTAACCGAGAAAACTTAAACATGAGGAATTATCAACATACCTTGAGCAAATATATATAGTAATATTAAAGAGGAAAACTATAAGAAATTCATTGTTCCATCAGATAGATCTTAATATAGGGAAACTATCAGCTAAGCATGACTTATGCTTATATGTGTTTCAATCCCTACAAGATTACAAAAGTCAGAAAAAGATATATTCAACTAATAAATTTAAAACTAGGAAGTAAAATGATTAAAAAAAGTGTCACAATTATAAACAACTTAACTAGTAATACATGGTTTTTACAATTATGTTTTTGTTATAACCAAGCCCTTTACCGGGTCAGAAGGAATTTTAACACCATATTTAAAAATAATAGTCCAATTGGCTTGCAGTCATTGTCACTAACACAATATTATACAGGATCAATAAGCAGATTCTGATCTAATTAAAGTAATACCGTACTTTGAATTTTCATAACAAAATCTTGATAGTCCTGTGAGTATATAGTTATTTATAGGAAAAAGAACATTTTATTAGTTTGTAAGACTTCTATAGAAAATATTCCATAACCTTTTGAATATTCCGTTATATTTTCTACATAAGTAACAAGTTTTTACTTCTTTTTTCATACACAAATAACTGTTTACTTACACGAAAAGATGTAATTTTGCAATGTTATAATTTAACTTATTTTTATTTTCAAATCCAAAATCTGCCATCACCTACGTTCTTAATTTAACAATGCGTTTAGTTCAGAAAATGAGGGTAGTTCTTTCATTTCTAATCAACACTCGTAAAACACAGTTGTCAGTTTTTGTAAAGATAGCAATTAAAAAATAAAACTGATTTACCAAATTATCACCAGTCTATCTCACTTGACTTGAGCAAGGGTTCCTTCCCTAAGTAGGAGTTTTTTTTTGGCCAGAAATGCAATGGTTATCAGAGTAATGTCTTAAAGGCCATACAGGAATGTTGATCATAAACGATTAATTGACAATACATTTAGTGATAAATAATTCTTCACCTTTTCAATTTTACTTTTATTGGAGTGATTGTGCTGCAAAGCTCGTGATGGAAAAAGCGGGTGCCCAAATAACCTTTTGTACTTTCGCTCCCCACAAAGTTTTGTAACAGTAATTATGTTTAGGTAGTCTTGGATTTGATTGTTTCGGCTACCACACGGGATGCTGTGAAAATAAAAAAAACTTGTTAAAACAACAAATATCATATTTTTAGAATAGTTAATTATTATTTTTTAGTTTAATAATGTTAGTTAATTTTCTAGTAAAGGCGTCCTATTTTTTCCCCGAGTCTGATGGATTTGATAGTTTTTTTTTACCTATTTATTAGATACTGGTAGGATTTCTGTTTAGGAACTTAGCTGTAAAAAAGGATTTTTGTAACTTATTATTTATTACTGTAAGCATACAGCCAGACATAAATATGTTTACAAAAAATATATGTCGAATTCACCCGAATTAGATAGTAGGTTTTTGACATAGTATTCAATAAATTACTTGGTACGCTAACATACGCTACATAATAGAAAATGCAGTTTTTTTTTCATTTACGGGTAAAACAATTTATTTTGGGGTTAACTTTAATCAGTGCGCATTCTTATGCGCCTATTTGTTTTCGGATAGATCATTTTTACCATAAATGTAATAAATCATTGTTTTGTCGAGAAATTCCTGGAGACGTACACTAAAAACATAAAAAATCGATTTAAAAATAATTCAAGAAACAAATAACATTTGCGCAACGACTTAAAATATTACTACTTAATAATTTAAATACTATTTTACATTAATTAATACAATTAATATCCAAAAGTTATTTACTTTTCTATTTGGTTACTTACAATTAATACTTTTTTATTATTATTTTTGTTAGTTCATAAACGAATAAGCGGGATTATATAATACAAGGCATAAGATACACACGATATTATAAGCTTTATCCTGTTATCTACGTGAATATCTGGCAGAAAATAAACCTGATTGCAAGAATTACAAAATGAAGTGAAAATATGGCCAAAGTTCATAGAAGAACCATTACGAATACATACAGGGTTACTAGTTAAGTCGACCTAGATAGTTTAGGGGCATTATTATAGTAGCCATTATTACTAATAGATAATACGTTGAAATACCATATCCCAAACCCAACCATTATCAAGATATTGGACTTTTAAGATGTTTATACAAATTGCCGAAATTTTGCCTAATACATTTTTTTTACTTACATCTTAATTTTTCTTGTGTCGTTGATACTTTGTTTTTAAATTCCGTTACTAAAATTGTAGTTAACTTAACAAACTGGGCCGAAGTAGATGGTTAATAATAGCAAAAAGAAATAAATTTGTAAAAAAAATGTTAAGATTTTAAATGAACGTCGGGTCGGGTTATCTATGTTTAGGGTAAGAAATTGCACATGACAAAAATATTCGGTAATTTAAAAAAAAACAATTTTGTTTTAAAGGTAAGCCATGAACATAATAAGTGCATGTTTTCTAACAATCGTGCAACACACTGCGTCTCCCTATACGTGATTATAGCTTTAGTGAATCAAGACCTTATAAGACCAAGAATTATGGAAATTGGAGTTAGGAGGGGCTGAATTAGTGTTTGTGTTTTATAAACTTTTTCCTCTTTGTGATATAATCTACGGAGTTCCACCATTAAGAGGAAAAAGTTATGAATACAACTGGCAACTCACAATAACAGAAGGAGCAATTGAATTAACACTGATGTTTGACCATAATTAAGTTTTTGTGTCAAGTCTATAACATATTTACTGCCAGACATTTTAAGTTTTCATACACAAGCATTTAGTAATCGTTTTGGGATCAACTTACCAGTGACGAATTTTGATTGCTATATCAGCTTATTCTTGTTTACCTAAAACGATTGAGGGTGTTAAGTGTGGAAAACTAGAAATATGTAGTTTCTAAAGAATGAACAGTATATTTCTATATAGTGGTAAGACTAGTTTGAAACAAGAGAGATAGTAGCTACGTGCAGAATATTCGTGTTTACAAATGTGTACTAAACAATAAATGTTTCAAAATAAATGAAAAAAATATACACCAAACTAACATAAGTAACCGTAAATAAATAACCGAATCTCGTACTTTGCAGTGCAAAGCGAATAAATCATCTTGTTCACTTATCGCCCAACTTTTTCATTGAACTCTCTATGTTGCTAGTAACACCTTGGACCATTTGTTTGATATTTGCTGTTTGTAAAGAAAAAAAATACTACGCTGACAGACACAATTAACCGCCCTGCCATACTTTTTGGCACTACTTCGTCAAGTGTAATGGCTAACAATCACTATCTAAGATCCTTGTCATTTACGTCATTTTAGCAATAAATTACACTAACTTTAAGTCTAGGCACAGACAATTTTAGGTTAAAAATATAATATACATATAATGTAATTTGACATTGGAATATTTTAATGCTGGACGATTGCAACACATTGATAAAACTTGACGCATTTCAACCGTTAGGATTTTTACAATCAATAATACCTACATACATTTCTATACGAAATAAAATTAATAATGTGTAATGAATTTAGATAGATTTCAAATGTTTTAATATAAAATTGACAATTGCATGTACCTTTTTGTTTGTAAAAGTAGTCCTCAGTAAAAAGAGAATAAAACTTTTTAGTTTCTTATATTCCCAAATGACAAGGAGCAAAGAGTGACAAAGAATATAGGATGGCGGTTAATTGTGCCTGCCAATATTATTGCAGCATGTTGATCAATAAAACAAAACCCATTCCCCAGACCTCTACCCCAGACAACAAAAACACGTAACATTTTTGATTAATTTACACTTAGGCCGCTAAGCATAATAATGAACAAATCAGACTACCCATGTTACTCCTGATTATTGACCAAAAGAGAAAAAAAATACAATGAATACAGATTAATTTCATGAAAAATACAAGAACGTACTAATTTGATTCAACAATGTCCATCCCCGACATATATTTAACGATGTTACAACACAAACCAATTAATATTGTTTAGAGCCGGTATTCACGAATGAGAGGGATAAAAATGAAGAGGAAGGAAATATGTGTCAAACGCCACAGTTTTCCTTTCTGTATTATCACTCGTAAACTAACGCACAATTTTTTTCATCTCCTAGTAATTCTTGTAACTTGTTATCACCGAATCGTCGTTGGCAGCACATTACACATGTTTCTGTTTTGACGTGGGATTCGCCTTGTGTCACAAGTCGGCTTCGGCGACTGGTTGATGGTAAGCGGCCGTTAACGTCACAGTATCCGCCTACGAAAAATTACACATCTCTGGTATCCTGTTGCATCGACATTGGGGACATTCTCATTTAATGGATACCGGCCCTAATATCTATATTATGCATGTACCCTTTGCCATGCAAAGCTTGCTTAGCAATAATGCACCTTAAGTACCTTAAAGGTTTTTGAGAGCTTTCGAGAAAGCTTTTGCAGTTTTATCAATATTTTTGTTGGCCTGCTTCACTATCTCTTCTAGTATTTTATCTAGAATGTAAAAACATAAAGAAATTTAAAAGAATGAGTGTACAAACAGTGCTGAATGTTGAAAAACAGTCTTAAATTGAAGTGGTATGCGTTAGAGTTACGATTGCTAAATGTATCAAAGCGTGTACAATCTAGCTGGGGCCCAGTTTTTTATACAAAACATCGGAAGGCTTTTGGCTTTAATACCCTAATTATCTAAACCTATTTTTTTATATAATATTGTAAATCCTAGTATACCTACTGAATTCGACTGATTACCGATACAACGTACTGAATTGCTAGATAAGAAACATAAAAACCATCAAATTTCACAATGGTTTATGGTAATCATTACTACCAATTTAAAGCAAAAGTCGATTCCGAGCACAGTTTATTAAAATTAATTTTTACAACAATATTTTTGCCCAATTAGATTTAATTCGATTCATTATTTATTTGTTAGATCTATTTAGTAATTCAGTTTCATTTCGAAATAAAGCAATAAACATACCGTATAGTATTATTATAATAAATATAACGGATATGCACATCAACAAATTCTTACTTGTAAGAAACTAAAATGCTCAAAAAATATTATATTGTGTAATATTTTTATACCAAAAAGTAGTAAACGTATTTACAGTTGTGTAAACTCTATAACAGCAAAAATAAATACTAATGAAAAAAAAACTCACAATTGAAAAAAATCAAGTTTGAATATGTTAATGACTAAGAATTTATTTTACCGAAACTTTTTTAAGTTTTGTTCATATATCTAAATGCAGTTAAAGCACATATCATTATTTCCATCACTATTGTGTAATCAATGATTCGACATAGATCTCTGTAGCATAATAGACAGTCATTGTCGTCGTCATATCATCATACAACGGACTTTGTATCTAGGTGTGCGCAAAAAACTTGCGCACAAGCAATTACAACTGCACCTAGCGGTACGAACATACATTGTAGTTATATCTGTTTTTATTTACGCTGTACCGATAACAGAGGCCCTAGTGCGGCCCTAGTCCTAGAACAATGGAGGTGATAATCTAAAACTTAATTAGTGATGTCATTTTATTCTAAACGGTGCTTTAATTAACAGCAAATATGACCCGATTGATTGACCCTAATTACTTTAACAAAAGTTTTCGTATATGTACCTATATTATTTATTATTATTTATATACACGCCTTTGCACTTACTTATATGCAAACGAGACCTTGAGAAAATTACCTAATCACTAAACGAGGTTGTACAATTCATTTAAAAAATATATTTACAAAATGTTTGTCTGCGATTTGCATAAAATAAACTACCTTAATTATTTTTTTAAGAAGTGCAGATGACTAGGAAAAATCTGCCTTTCTTATTTTTTTTTATTAAGACCAGTACTGCGTCACATTGCAATATCTAACAAGGTATGTGATTATGATTATGTTGGCACAGTTTAATTAAACCAGTTGTTTAATTTCTGTGCATTAATAATAAGAATTCGACATTCCACGACTTTCACTTAATGCAAATATATTTTAAGATAGTAAAAAGAAAAAAATCAGTAGTCGTTCCTAATTTAAAAATAGCCTAACAAAATAAAATTAATAAACAATTACAACACAAATACGTTTATTTTTCATAATTCTAGATTTAACAACTGAAACTAAATTACGCGAGGGTTATTTATCACTCATCTTGTTTTCGACAGCAAGCTTGGCCAGAGGGAAGACTTCTTGACATTCCTGTGAAGGTAGATAATACCGCCCTAGTAACGGTTAGACACCACACAGACGCACGTGGCCACATCGGTAATAGTAATTAATATGTTTACCACCGTGTGCAGTTTACATAGTCGCGAATTTTTAACAATTAGAACAAAAAAGTACTGAACTGATTCTAAACTGCTAAACTATATTTTTTTTGGGATATTTATTACTGGTTAAGCTTAAGCATACTCTTTATAATTCCCAAAATTAAATGAATTTTAATAGAGCTACACAGTTCTTTAATAAATGGAATTTCCCCCGATTCTCGGATGTTGGGTCGTGGCATCAACGTAGCAGCGTCGCGCATAATTGAGAACGTACTGGAACAGGAGGCGCGAAAGAAATTATAGTCGGCTCGGAGTGGTTAACTACGCTTTAACAGATGTACCAGAGTAGAAATCATTAACAGCAGATCTTGCTCCAAATGATTTCCGAAAATTTTCTTTAGATAAAAGAGTCCAACCGTTACTCATTCATGCGACAAACATAGGAAAGGACAGCCTATGTTTTCCTAGAGTGCAAAGGAGTAGCCACACAAGAGGCTTGTACAAGAGTACATGCACATGCCTCTTGTGTGGCGGGATAAGCTCCTGGAAGCTAGTGAATACTCAAGGCTTTTATGGTTCTGAATCGAGCAAGGAAAGCTCTATTTGTCATTCGATATCCGAACGCGTATTGTACAGACTGAGTCGAAATTCGAAAATAAGGCCTTTCACAATTTTTTACCGAACGTGTTTTATGTGTATTGTGTTCATAGTTTTTATTACAGAAAAAAAATAAGAATCTACACTACTTCTAATAATATAATGCAAATATAATTTTCATAAAATATCATTAGTAATTTAAGCAAACAGACACATTATTACATAGAATTTGTAGTAACAGAACCTGGAAAGAATGAGACAAGCGGCTACATATTTATTGATGCGAACACATGCGGCTGATTGTGGCGCATCTTAATGTAACATATAAGTTTATTTATTGTTATGGTACATACCCGAGTTCGCCACATTATCAATGGTACCGTGGTGTTTCTGGTAGTACGGACGAATAATGCGATGGTAGATGATCAGTGAGCCGTTGTAGTCTGTAGGTAGATAGCACCATATAATGAAGATGCACTGGGAAAAATAAAAATAAAATATTAAAAGTAGCATTGTATACCATAAAATTAGTCAAAATTCTAAAACCGTACTGAATAAATTGTAAAATATTTCTTTAAGGCCAATTTAACTATGTAACGTATATAACATTCATCATAAAAATCATCTCAGCCAAAAGACGTCCACTGCTGGACAAAGACCTCCCCAAGGTTCGCCACAACAACCGGTCCTGTGGCCTGAAGTTACACATTACCTCAAATGATCCAAGTAAACCATAAACATGTAAGCACATAGATATAGAACTGACTATTCACAACTCGACAAACTGCTGACCACCTTGTATAGTTAAAACTAGCTACATCATAATAATATGTAATCTCTGTTATCTCTAGTACATGTAAGACATCATTATGCCTGCTTAATGAAAAAAATGCAGTTATTTTGTTTAAAACATCAAATAGCCTTGTTGATATTTTTGTGTATTTTAGTTTTGTAACCAATCATTTACCTAAGTATGAATTATTGTGTCTGATTTTTGGTTATTGAAAGTTTGAGTTAGCTAGTTAAAGTATTGAAATGGGACAAAATTTACATTAAATATCAGTATGTTATTTCCATACATGGGCCTGGTCACAAACATATTTAATATAATCATTATTATGCATTATTAAGCTAGCAAAAGTTGTGTAAAATACTCGCACAATATAAATAATTTAAACAGCTCTGCAATGAGAAGCAAATGAGATTTGTTACTGAGTAATTATCTTTCGAATCCGTAATGACTTGCAAGAAATTAAAACAACAGTAACTGTCTTTATATAAGCTGAGTTTTATATTCGTAATTCTTATAATATCAAAAATAGTTTTAGTGATACAGATTAAAGGCATGGCAATTAATGATGAAACAATTTCTACCAAAAGATGTAATCGTTTACATCTGTTTCATACACTGTGGAATTGGATGCAAAAGCTAATTAAACCGGTCACCAATTACCAGCTAGTGCTAGTCATCTAGATGATGGAACAGTGGCAATAATATGTGATGGACCACTTTCACAACTAATTAGGTATAGAAAGGCCCAAACCTGAAACTGATTCATACTTATTTAAATGGTCTGTGAAGAAATTTTATAATATACATGCACTTTAAAAACAATTAAAATGTAATACAAAAAATATACCACCAACACTTTTGGATTTTGTTTTTAACATAAGGCAATTCCTACAGTTACACCTACAGTTAGGGTCACTGCTCTGCTGTTTCTTCTTATCTTTTAAATAAACTCCCTATTTTAGGCTTCCCTCCTATTACATAAGTAAATAGTGTTCATTTAATAAGCTTCTGGCAATCTCTTTTGGTACAGCCGTGAGTAATATGTATATGTATTATTTTCCAATAAATACTTCATTGAATACAAAATGAATTATTCAAAACTGTCCATTTGTTCCAGACATTTTAAATAGTAACTCTGCAGTAAACACTAACTCACCAGTGTGTTTAAACAAACAGAAACAAAACTCATCAGCCATCATATGTCAGTTTAGATAAAGACTTGCAATAGCTTGAATTTATCTTGTACTACAAGTCCTATATAGTGCATTAGATATTATGGCACAGCAATAATTTTAGTCATTATTACAATTGAATGTTGTTCAAATTTTATTATTAATTAGATAAGTAGGGTCATTGAGCCGGTTACGCGACCACCATCAGTAGGCGACTATTTGACAGACTAAGTTATTTTAAATCAAGATAATAGCATTTCTAGAAGCAACAATAACAAAAAATAAATCTAATGCGTTTTTTAAACAGTTATCAAATAAGAATTTACATAGTTTAAAACAAATAAATTTTAAATCAATATGAGAGACGAGTTAGTGGTGTGGTTTATTAATTATTTAAAATAAAAAAAAAAATTGTGTGCGGCGCTCAATGGCAAGTTTAAGTACTGATTTTATATTTTACAGGCAAGTTCTGTCTTTAATTTGGGCAATCGTTAAGTTTTTGAAATTATTTAGTTCCATTTTGCTATGTCCATGCATAATATTAAGATAAAACTCGGTGGTCGGTAACAGATGTGACAATATGTCAAGAATGTTATGAAGACAATATGACGAATACAGCATTTTTGTTTTGCTTAGTATGATCATAATAGTTCATACAGATCTTCTACAATTTAGAGTGTAGCATTGTAAAACTGCAAAGATGCAATTGTTTAAAAAAAAAACACTACTAGGTTTTTTTTTAAATTGCCCACAAACATAAGCTAAAAAGGTGGTAGTTAACCAACACAATTGAAATGAAGACATTAGTTTGTATCCGCAAACTTAGATAAATATAATAATTTGTAATATTATAATAATGTGTTGAGTGTGATCACATGTATTTTATGTTTGTTGTTTAATTAAATGTCTGTTTAATCATTATTTTAGCAAGTATCTATATAGTCCTGTTAATAAAACAGCAACTCTTGACTGTCCTGTTAGTCAAGTGGTTAGTGACCCTGACTGCTTAGCCAGAGGTTGTGGGTTAAATTCCCACCTAAAGCAAATAATTGTGTGATTAGCACAATCATTTGTTCTGTACCTGGGTGTCATTAATCTATATGTATGTGATATTATAGCATAATTATGTCTGTCAGCCAGTCTGATTACCATAGTATGGACTCTACCTAACTTGGGATCAGACTGATGCATGTGAGATGTATAAAATTATTATTAACTTTACATTGATTATTATTTGAGAATTTCAATTAAAGCATTGTGCTCAGATGTGATATTTAAGTTAAGTAGCAGTAATTATTGCCATTGGAGTTGTGTGCTTTGGTATGCTACAAACGAGTACTTACTCCTAATATATACATTTAGTTTAGCCAGAGAGTAACAAGAATATGCAATATGTTACCTACATTACTAGTATTACTTTTCTTTTAAAGAATTAAAAATATATAATTGATTTCTTTAAGTAAAAAAAAAACCTCATTAATTCATTCTATTGCATTACAGTTTGGATTGTATATTTGCCCATTAACATGCTGCTTTCAGTGTTTATAACCAATGTAGTTCATTTAAGTGTTAACATTTAATTAATGATGAAACCTTTGTTCTAGACATGAAAGTAAAAATTTATGACTAATAAGGCACTAGTAATAGCATTTTCTAAGATAAGGAAAGTCAGAAAGGAAAAGAGTTCAGAGAAACAGTATGTTATCAGCAATTGTGAGATTACTTCACACAGATAAGGAAATTTATCCTATTTAATAGAATGTGCCTGTATAATAGAATACTGAATTATAAATAATTTACCTAATAGTGTTTAAGCAGACAATGAATTCAAATTTGCATAATTTTAAAAGTTTATGAATAATTAAACTTTTACTGTAAATCCTTCACTTTACTTGTGACAACTTTGATGAGCATATGTAGCAGCACTTACCTTGATTAACCAGTAAAGCGGGAACCATCCAACAATGAAGTTTGAGAAGTATTCTACACAAGAGAAGCAAGCATATACCACCCAGTATGTCAGCCATTTAGTGTCATCGTCTTTCATTGGTGACTCCAATGCCTTCATAGACATATACGCCGGGTATAAGAAACCAATTAGATTGCAAATCAATCCAGCTCCAAATCCGAACACTAAATATAACCCAGTGAACGCCACCAAACCTGCACAATACAAAATAAATATTAAAACTACAGCTAAAGATATAAATAAACGTGAAATAAAAAACCTAACGTGCCTATGAAAAGATGTAGTCGATCCACCCCGGTTTTTTGTTCAGCTTTATCGAAATACTTCGTCCATGGTTTGCTTTTGTCGTTTAGGTTGCGCTCCAAATTATCTTTATACTCTTGGAATTTGGCAGCCATTGTGGGAGAACCAAATAAATGTGTTTCTGGCCGGGAATAAGTGATGGCACTTTGGCAGACAATCTACGACGGCTGCCTGATGACAAGATAGTGACAGAATGACAGTTATTTTGTAATGGCGCCGCCAACAGACAGAATCCAACATGTATTTTGGGTTGCCATTAAATAAGAATTTTATTCGATAATAATCAACTATTAAAATCTCAAATGCTGAAAGAACTGTCTGCGCCTGTAAATTCGTTTTCAGCATTTTTAGTTCTGTATTCAGCCATTAGAATATAACATTTCAAAATATATAAAAATTATTTTTAATAATGATTTATTATTGCTCATAAACTTAAAAATGTGAAAATAACTATATTTTAGGAATAAAATAGTAAATATAATTTGGTTAATCTCAAAAGGCTTTTTTTATAAGAGAGTGTGTGAAGTTCATTGTTGTTAAACACAGGCTTACTTGAAAGGAAACAAGAGCCAGATGTATGTTACCAAATCAAGACTGTGGCTGTCACAACCACCGAGATCATCTCCATAATTTTTGTTTTAATGGGTAAGTATTTCGCTTTTGGAGATTCGAGATGAATAATTACAACCATGGATGTTTACTTGCGTCATGACGTAGTGCGATATTGCGATATATTTATTACAACTTCAATACGTTACGTTCAACGCGAAGTTGTACCTACGTGTTAGTTGCAATTTCGTTGTCATGCAGTCTACCTTTTAGGCTTGAAAGGCACTTGCATTTAGCCGTAATCCCGTAATGCGGAGTGTCGTTGTGGTTCGCCACAACACATCGGTATTGGTTGTAGGCTCCGGTTTCCGCATTTAGACTCAAGAATGGTCCTTTATCCGTCGAGTAAAGGTCGGCTAGGTAAGGCCAACCAAGCTCCTTCCAGAAGCACAGAAGCCTCTTGGGGCGTTCAAAGGCTTGTTTAGGTACGGCTGTCATGTCCCTCCAACACAAAGGGAGGATCCTCCAACGAGGCGAGGTGATCATGCCTGGCGGGCCGCGGCCTAACGGTTATTGTTGGCAAGTTGAATATATATATTATTGTTAATATGGCGATACAGGACTAGTAGTTACTCCGTAGTTGTGTGTGTTCGTTAGATGGCGCTGTATGTATACACCGTATGTGGAAATCACCACAGGCTTTCATTAGCGATTTGTATCAGGTATGATACCTGCCCTTTGTGTGGCCATTCCCTCGCATTTCAGGATTACGATGGCGGCCGTTTGTTCTGCTTTTTGACATCGATGTGAAGATCATGCGAAGAGGACTGTCCATGGCATTCATGGTGAATAGTCGTCCGTTCAGGGCTAGGTGTCCTGTTATAGTTCCTACAACTTGACTGCACGTTTTACTTCTCTTTGCAGTGCTGTGTTCTACGTAGTTTGCTTGGATGAATATGTTAGTTTATTGTTCCGTCACCATACGAACAATGACTCACATAAATTGTAATCAAAGTTAGTAACTTTAATTGAGTAGGATCAGATCGAGAGATATCTAATCTAACATTAAACCTTTTTCCAAATTGGTAAATTAGATTAAAGCTATGTATATTAATGGTTCAGGCTTTCATTATATCGAATTGTTGTATTTGTACATGTACAGTCTTAACGAACCAATAACAAGCAAACTACGCAGGATAACAGCACTGCAAAGAACAGGAAAACTTGACACAAATCCTATATAGTAGGTCATCCTATAAAGGAGGTTTTCCTTTCTAAGGAGAGGCCCATGTCTAGCAGTGGGCTATTGAAGACTGTTGATGATGATGATATATATTTGACGACTTGAGAAAAATCTCTGGCCTCTCTGGGAGGCCTTCGTTCAGCAGTGGATGGCAAAAGGCTGATGATGATTAATGATGATGGATGATGATACAAGATTAAGGTATACTTTACTTATTATATTTAGTGCCTTTGTTTTTACGTATTTTTACGTTTTTCTTCCTAGTTTTTGTTTCTTTGTACGTATTTAGTTGTACATTGCTATTTCAATTACTTTACGCACACATGACTATGACTCGGGAGCTACGGGATGAATAGGGGTGGTGACACTGTATTCCTAATCCGGTATCACACAGATATTTGTTGTTGTTGCCCAGTAAATATTGCACTGGACTCCACGGATGGCATAGCGGTTTAAGCGGTCGCCACGACGCTTCCTACTGCGCCGAGTGTTGTGGGTTCAAACCCCCTACATGGGACAACATTTTGTGTGATCCACAAATTGTTGTTCTGAGTCTGGCTGTACTTTGTGTCCGTTTCATGTATGTTTGTAAAGTCCCCCGTGACACAGGATTTATTCCTAGTGCGGGAGTGTCTTTTCTATATTTATAAAATGCCTAAGCCATGTACATGACGTGTATGTTTGCTTGCCAGTCATGTTTATGGATAAAGGTTTCTTGAATCTAGGAAACTTCCTTCCAAGGGTATCCACAAGTCCCTTGCAATAGACTCATATGTGACGGAACACCTTGTGGTATTAGTCGGTTCGATTGCGACATATCAATCCACCGTCAGCCCAATGTGGCGATGACCCGTGGGGGTGTCACAAGAAAAAAATATGGAAATTACTATATCACTATGGGTTTTACACCCGTGTATCCATTGAATCTACTTGGATAAAAGATAGTAGTGAATGTGAGTTATGTCAGTTAAATACCTATATAGTCTAGATAGTTTGCTCGCTTCCTCAAACTTCCACAATTAAAAAATAAACAATAGCATGGTATATATAAAATTAAAAAAAAACAATTTGTGTTTTCTTATTTTTTAATCATTTTAAAATATGAAAAGCATTAACATTTTTATCTTTGTGCTTCAAAAAATAATATTTGTTCAATACATCGAAATGGACATGAGCTTAAATATTTTTAATTTTTTAAGCCGATACAATGTTGATCTATCTACTTAAATAAACGTTGAACAGCTAAAAAAGTTAGATTACAATGTGATAATTTCAACCTGGAAAAATGACCCCTTAAGACGGAATTCTCGGAATTCGAACCTGTGACAGCTTGCTTACGAGAATATTTTGCACATTGATTCTTAGTTATAGTGTAAATAATAGTAATAGACGACATAATTTAGTAATTAGGTTTAAAAAGAGAAGCCTAATAATTCCAAAATCATTATTTACTGTAAATGCCATCAACTAATACGCGTGTACTTTTATTCTGTGGACGTCCGTTAATTCTGAAATGTGCCAATTTGAATTTACAAGAGAAATAGCTCAGCAAGTGTTTCTAAGCGTCTTAGCTGTTTTTATTTAGATTTAGTAGTATGAGGAATGTGCAAACATTTGGACCAGCCACTTTATTACATGCGTTAGACAGGTTTTGTTGATTTACACGGCTCATAATGAACTTTACGATTATCCATTCCATTTTGCACGTCGTTAAGCAAAAAATCTTTAAATTTCACACAAAAATAGCTTTATGTGAATTATTGACATTATTGAGAAAGCATCTACTTAGTAGGCGTCACCAATACTTACTACTGTCTTAGGTTTTTATATTTGTAATCAGATATTTATATGATGTTCAAAGAAATGCTTACATTAGATTACCGCTTCTCTTATGAAAGTTTTAAGACGATTAATAATAAAAACTTTTTACACTAAATTTACTTTATAAAAAAACACGTGTGCGGTCTGATTTAACAGGTCACTATTAGAGAGCCTAGTCTAGCCAAATAATTTAAAAACAATTTATATCAGTAATTCCTGGAATATTTCTTTATTTTTCTTTCTCTGTAGGTATAAGGCCTTGTGTAGTAAAACAAAGAGTCCGTATACACGTCCGTATACGTACATTAGATACCTATGTAAATCGGGAACGGATTATTTAGATACGATACGACATTTTAGTCACCCGCAACATATTTCAAAAACACACTAAAAACTTGTAAGTAGATTTTGTGCACAGATACTTTAATTTTAGGTTTGGTAACGATGAGAATGTGATGACCATGTATAAGGGAAAGAGATAAAATCACAGATCTCTTGATTTTTAAGTGGTATTTTTTTTTGTGCGTTACATTGTGCAAAAAAAAGTGTCAGGGAGAGGGCACACAGGGGATTTTGTCAAGGTGTTTTTATTTTGTCACTCTTGTCACTGTCTTATTCTAACGATTTCAATCTCAATAAATTTCCTTACACTTCACTAGAATGGTGAGAAACTTACGACTACTATCAAAAGTCAACCGTGTTTGCTCTCCTTTAGAGTGTAGAAAACATTGAAAAGTATTCATTTAAGTATATAGTGGTTACAGATAAAATAGAGATCGTATATAGAAAAACACAGTTAATAGTAATCATCTAATACTAAGCTAGACATAGATTATATAAATTGGAATGAGAATCCAGCTAAAGAAAAGCTGAAATAGTTTTTTTTTTCGTAAAGTTAAATACCTCATCTATGACAAAAGTACAAATACTTTTCTATCTATCCTCTTGAAATAATGTAATGAGATTGGTCTCAGTCTTATTCTATACTATGGTATGTAGTGTGGTTAGAGGAATGAGCTATAATGATTTTTTATATTAAAAATATTTAAAACAGTAACATTAATACAATAACATTGTTATAAAAATGACATTATTAAAAAATCCTATCTACATTGTATTTTAGTCTATGGATTTTATACAATTGGGGACTTAAATGCAACGTCTAACGAGGAGTTTTTGGAACTGTGTCTATATTAAATAAAAAAATAATCCAACCTTTGAAATACCAGGCTCCGGTTATTTATATTTACGCACTACAAATTTAATCAACATACCTATTGCCAGTGTTTATTTTACGTTTAATTTTTTTTTAATATAAAGGTAGTAAATACTTTACAATTTTGCAATGTCATTGACAAATCCACATGTTTCTAATTTTTCATCTAGCATTTTCTAACTAAATAATGTTTGAAAACAATGGAAGAAATATTCATTGTAAAATGTATATGTATTTCTATATTACGAGTATAATATTTGGTGTCATTGATTTACGAAATAACATTACATGGTTTACTAGGTAATTCAAAATCACAGACTTTTGGTTTAACAAACGAACACCGCGTTAAAAAGAACAACGAAACAAATCACGCATTTCAACATTATGATCTCGCTTTTTTTTAAAGCGTTTAAAATTATCGAAACGTACATCAAAAAACATAACTACTTACATGAATAGT
This sequence comes from Arctia plantaginis, assembly GCA_902825455.1. Lineage (NCBI taxonomy): Eukaryota > Metazoa > Arthropoda > Insecta > Lepidoptera > Erebidae > Arctia > Arctia plantaginis. Next base: position 18,776,780 of record CADEBD010000226.1, on the reverse strand, counting down.
ATCTTTTGCCTTGGGGATATTTTAGCAGTTAAGCTTTTTTTGCTTCAGAAATAGTTTTCGCAATAGTCTATTTAGCATTAACTTGTCAAAGATCATTTTAAATATAGAATATGCTGTACAGTTTTATATAGAAAGTTCAATGTAATTATGTAGATATGTAGGTATTTTTCAACATTCACAAGAAACTGTTAGAACATTAGAATAATAATGCATAGAACGATAGTTTAATATCCAAAAAGACAATTGATATAGGTGTTAGTAGAGTTACGCTTATTTATGCTCGGCGACACGCGCACTAAACTTTAAGTTGTTACTATCAGAATCACATTTTGCCCAAAAGTTGGGAAATTGGAACTACTTCTTCCTTAGGTCATTAAAGGTTTCTCCACGAACAAAAAGGATTTCTTTTTTTAATTTTATTGATTCCTTTTAAAGTTATTATAGTATTCAGGCAAAGATATAAGTACATTTACTTTTTGTTCTGTTCTTTTTTTCACCGAGATGTTGCTATGGTGTTACACCTGTTAATGTGTATTTGTGAATTTTAAATTTTAGTTTATAATTTAAAAATATCTTTGGCGCTATCGTTTATTAATATTTGGTAACTGTATTGAATTGTGTGTAGTTTACCTGTACATTAATGATTTTATAATTTGTATCGGTTTGATTCCCTAATAAAATAAAAAAATGAAAAATGTGGTAAACCATTTTAAATTAACTTGCAACATTTAGTCATAATGCTGTTTGCCGATATTTAGTTTTTTTTATATTTGCTTGGGGATATGTTTTTCATTAATAGATTAGAATAAACTTAATATTTACAGGTGGAATGTTAATTATGCTTTTTCGATGTGCTGTGAAGCCCGTCTATTGCACAAACTGTCATTTTGAATTAAAATTATGAGCTGTTAGCACTACAACTTGACCTTGAGCACTGACGCCAGCGGCCGTTCGGTTACTGAGCCAAAATGGCTTAGTTTTACTTGTCTCACTTATCATGCGTGTTTTCGGTTTCTAGGCATTGTTATTCTAAGGTTAGAACTATATTAATAAGTGTGTACTTATGTACGTATATTTTAACAAATGTATGGCTCAGTCCTTCGATCAAAATGTACCATAGATATACGTTCATACGTAATTACGCATTTTATTATATCATTTTATTATATCGTTTCTTATTATTGCTTTTACAGTTTTTTTATGCTTGTAAAGTATAATTCGATTTTTTTACTACAGTCTGAACGACACGCTACTGATAACTGTGCATATGTGTTATATCGATTTTGGCACAGTTTAGTACCATTTTTTTTCACCAAACACCTATGGTATAAATGATCGAAGATTTTCTTGTTCTTGCTATCCTAATAAATGGACATCTATACAATATAATGGATGTAGACAAAACATAGCGGACAGAATATTTAAAATTATATGTATTAAAATATTTTATTAAAATATATTAGCTAAATACATTTTAATAGATCCATCCAGCTGAAATAACTTTGAGACTATGCATTAAAAATAAATCCAGCTCTTTGTCCCTATCACACTTAGTACTGATATACATTTTTAAATACGTTTTTAATACCCTACGATTACATGAAGACCATTGATTTCAATTCTTATATTTATCTGATATCTTTCTACTCTAATGTTTTTTTTTCTGTTTAAAATATAACATAGGTTAAAAATATCGCAAACGGTTATTTTTTACTAATCGGTTGTATCATTTTATAGTACGATACTATCGCTATTCTCGATTAATAGTTATGCTTCGTCCAAGAGGCGAAAGCCTGGTGATCTGTTACACAGGTTTTTTCTAGTTTAACGAATCTATATTTGTATTTCCTAAATTATATCTACCTTTGTGATGAGAGAACTAAATACATTATTTTATTTTATTTTTTATTTATTAGTATCAATAACATGGATAGCATTGATAGTGTTTAAGCTATTAAAAAGTATGCCATAATTTATTCAATTGAAAATATCGATATTATCAATACCACTGAAATTACCATTATTAAAAATCAATTATCGATAACGAAACTTCCGTTATAGGAATAATATTTAAATAAAGTAAATTTATAAGTAAGTTAATTATAAGATAAAGGCCCAAATTGTACTTAAGGACCTAAGAAAAGCTTTCTCTTTGTGTGTCTCCAGGTGTCTGCTGCAGAAACAGCAAGAATGTAAATCAATGGTCTTTCAAGAATATAGAAAAATTTAATAATCTCATATCACCCCGACAACAACTATCTCACTGTATCCGGCTGCACAAAGTGCACCGCCAACATCACTACACTTTGTCCTTATTGCTGAGATTTTGCACGTATAGTCGGACCCGATGACGGATCGCCTTTGGAGACTGTTACGATGCTTTGTGCTTCTTTCGTGCGTCTCGACGGTGGTCATTCTGCGGATGTGGTTTTAATTCTCTGCAGTCCAACTGAAAATAATAATCATATTGCAAATTTAAATCGAAAAGGAAAGTCAGCAAAAAGACAGTATATTTCGAGAGTCCTGTCCATTACAATTACAAATAGGAAGAATTTGCATCCCTGGCATCTTCGACCTATTGTAGTTCATTTTTTTTTAATTTAAAAAATACTATTTTAAGAATTAGAAATATATCATGTGTAGCGGAGGACTTAACAAACATACATCGAACGGACACAAAGAACACCCAGACTCAGAACAACAATTTGTGAATCACACAAAGTGTCGTCTCATGTGGGGATCGGATCCACAACACTCAGCGTAGTGGTGAGCGGCGTGGCGACCGCTTAAATTAGGAAAATAGTATGAAGAAGACATCATAAAATTCAGTTTATATCTCGGAGAACCGTCCTTAAATATGTTGTCTAATATTTAATAGTCCCTTGCAATATTTGCACCTTGCAGATATATTTTTGGACAGACCGGCAAAATAGCAGTGCCCTTACCAACGTCTCGTCATCTGGCACCCTAGATAGTAGATCTAAAACTTCATTATTTGGTATTGTATGGGGCCGGAGGATTTTTCTTGTAAATTTGTTAATACCTGGAAGAAAACAATATTATTTATTTTGTACACTATTCTTATCGGTACCAAATCCCAATCCTTACTCTTACATAAAGAAATGTTTGGGGATATATTTTCTATCTCGACCTAAGTTTAGTAAAAATATATGAAGTACAGAATCAGATGAAATTTGGAATTTTAAAAATTCTATTACAAAAGATTTAAAAGCTTTTTAACTTTGCAACTTGGAAAAAATATATTTTAACCGACGCACAATTTGTCTACCACTTCAAGTTTTTCAAAATTTCAAAGTTCAAGTGATATAAGGAGCATTTACGAATTAGTCAACTGTATGTTAAGTATTACGTACGAGTATATTACACAGAAGTAGTCATTTGTTCATGTAATTTGAAAAACGGTTATGTGTTTTTTCTTTTAAATCAGTTTAACACGTTACCAATGTCGGTTAATATAAAGAAGAAAAAGACAATGTGTTTCATATAAATTTAGTCTATTAAATTAAAAATCGACGTATCTTTAGCATCATAGAGCCTTAACAAAAGACTCTGTAGAGTTTCCTTTTACAATATTTTTAATCTTAAAACAAACTTACCCCAAGCCATCAGCAGGTATCTTAGTGGTATTACGTATAGAACTAACATTGCTCCAAATAACATTATAATCGCTAAATAACTTAGATATGGCACTGTGAAGTTAGTCAGGCTGAAAACAAAATGGAAAACAAAGGTTAACAGTAATAATTTGACTTGACGTCATGACGAATGAACAACATGGTTAATAAAAAATAATAATTGACGCGCGAAATTTTGATATGTAATATAGAACTGCAATTTCAACAGTTTAACAAAATTGTTAAATGTTGCTTCATCAAATAAAAAAAAATCAAAAAGTATTGTAATAGCCAGTACCGTTTAGTCGTTGAATAATGAGAAAAGGACTTAGTCGTCATTGCAACTACTACTTAAGAGTCAGTCAGCATCACGGTTCGTTAACACAACTTTTAAAGTCGACATAAACATACCTACCTAAATCATTTTTCTTAACCTTAAGCATTTCTTGTTGATGGGTGCTTCTATTCAATTAATGATTTTAATGAAATGACATGATAAAATAACTTGCATTGACATAGATATATGTAACAATTTATTCTATTAAATATTTTTACTCCTTGACAAAAAAATAGATTTTTTACGTTTGACATACTAGTTATTTAAAATTTTTGCCTGTTTAAAATTCAAACTATTTTATCGTTTATATTGTTACTTTTTTTTATAATTTATTTATTTCATTAATGTTTATTTGGTTTTCAACATTTGAAGTTAAGATTCTTTAGAATCGTTGTGATTTGAAACTCGATGAGATAACTCGTTACGTACTCGTTACGATAAAGACACAAACACATAAATGTATAGGAGAATGAGATAGAATACATAACACATTATTTTTAATATAATATTTTGACAGTGTGATTATTAATCTTATCTTTTTATTTAATACTAGCTGGTACCCGCACTTCGTTCGCGTGGAATTTGGAAAACGCTGCCTTAGTCGATTCCCTGGTCGGGCAAAATTTGATAGGGTTTTATTAAAATTAAAAAACAACAGAAAATAAAAGTCTGCAGTTTCTCTTCAAAAAATGTGTATAAATTGCACACACTTTTTTTTTTAGATTAAGATAATCGTATATCAACACAATGTAATATTGTTTACGACATAAACAAATCTATTTTCTCATTAAAGAAAATATAAGATCATCATACTTTTTGACTGCTTCTCCTAGAGAGGCGACGTAACCTATCGCGTTCTGCACAGTCTGTGTCACCTCTTGTATCGCTTGCAATCTCTCTTTTAGTGACTTTTTCTCCTCCTGCAACAATAAGAAAAAATCGAAACTGCCACAATATTCCGATTTAAAATATCGAGTGTTGCCCTATAAAAATTGTCATTTATGGTATAGGGAGACAACAGACAGGTCGCGTGATGGTAAGTGTCATAAGCGCGTTGCCTTACTTTCAGTGCCTCCCATCTGAGTCCGAGGGAAGGGGAGGGATTAGGCTCCGGTGTAATGTAATGAAAGTAATGAAAGACAGCAATAATGTAAATGTAACATATACATATGGGGAAATGAAATTGTATTTTTAAGTAATAAAAAAACTAATAAAAAATAAATTTGACGTAATACCTTGTCAGCCTCATCTTCATCGTCTTCTTCAGCCAACAAATCGTCATCATCTACTGGCACTAGTAAAATATTCCCAACTGAAAATGTCAAGCATGTTTTAGGAAAAAGAAACGATTTAAGTTTCTTTGTGATATTAAAAAAACTTGGGACGTTGATTTGATATTTAACGACTAATTAACAAATAACGAGCAAAATTAAACCTTCCATCTATTACAGGCCATGTCCTAATATAATTATCGTACAATAATGTCATTGTCTTCGATCTTTCGCAACAGAGTATATATTATAACTGTACCTAAGTACATAATTACAGAAGTCTCACTTAGATACGACGGGGTAGATCCGTAAAAAGTTATCAAAGTAATCAAAAAATAATTTGGTGACGTAAACTTTTGGGTATGTTTTTTTTTACAACAGTCTCTATTGCTTTTCTGCTCTATTTGACGGCTGTGTACAAATATAATTCAATTATAAAAGTATATAAGTATTCTATCAGTCAATCTAGCTTTCATAGTACAAACTTTGCTTAATTTGAAACTAGATGGCATTGTGTGCTAGGTATCCGAATTATTATTATTAATTGTATTATACACACAGCCAGTACACTTAAAATACAATATAAAAATTGCATTTAAAGTTGTAGAGGGACAATCGTCACATCACAATCCCTTCGAGTTGGGCAGACTGGAGGAGGATAGGACGGTGATGCACCCGCCGGGTGTTATACGCGATTACACTGTGTCAAGTTTTATATTAACTTGTACATACATTATTATCCCGCTACGCCCGCTGTCTTTTAAGACCTTTAGATCTTTAACAAGAAAGAAGCTCCTACTTCAAATATATACGCCATTTTTTATAAGGAATGCAGAATAGAGACATCTAGTTTCAGACAGAGACTCTTTTCTAAGACCCTCAGATTATACCTATGCGTTGGGTGGGAACTAACTGTAGGTAGTGCATCTTGTTGATAGTATTTTGTGACTAATAAGTATAATAGGTTATTAACGGTATTACATGCACATTCCTTTAGGTACATGCACATTTTTGGTGATTAGGTTATATGTGCTATTTTAGGTACTTATTACATCGGCTTCTAAAAATCTATCGGCACAATACTTGAATATGAAAATCTAATTTTAAATCGAAGCAACAATTACTTTTTTGTCAAAACGTCGCTTAAACACGTAAATTAGAAAGAATATAAATAAACTTATTAATTTTATTCAACCATTATTTGTCACAACAGGATAATTATTAATTAAATTAGTAAAAATACCTCTAAATAAAAAAATAAAAAAACAGAAAAAAATAAAGTACTTCTCCATCAAATTTATTCTATATTTTATAATCTAATATAAAAAACCCTGAACAGTTAGCATTTAATTGCCTTTAAGAAGGTTTAAAACTATAAAATAAGGGGCTGCAGCCCTTAAGAGTACAGCAGTGAACATAAATGCTGTTAAAGATGAAGAGAACTTACGCTGGTAAAAATTACATTTGAACCAGATATTAAGTTGTACCGTTTGTGCAATAAAAAGCGGTTTTAATAAGCAAATATAACAAAACGCTTGCATTGGAATATCGCCACGTGAAATATTTATAAACGTACGTACATAGCAGAGTGTAATTGTGGTTTTATATGAAGCAAAGCATACAACATCTATCAACTTACTGGGCTCAATGGGCGCATTATCTACTAGCGAGGATAAGAAAGACAACCGACCGCCAGAGAAATATCTGACGAATAGCCTGAACTCGACTAAAAATAAAAAATGACTGGTGTTGAAACAAAAAGAAAACAAAAGTGTAAAAATAAGTGAACGTTAATTTTTTTGTGTGTTCGATGACCAATAGCATGAATCCAAAGAAAAAAAACTGGTGTTGGAACTGTTTTTTTCTTTTTTTAATAACAAGGATTTTTTTTTAAAAGACAACTCCCGCATTAGGAATAAATCCTGTGTTGCGAGGGACTTTACAAACATACATGAAACGGACTTAAAGTACACCTAGACTCAGAACAACAATTTGTAGATCACACAAAGTGTTGTCCCATGTAGGGTTTGAACCCACAAAACTCGGCGCAGTGGGAAGCGCCGTGGCGACCGCTTAAACCACTACGCCATCCGTGCAGTCATGACTGGACCAAACAATAACAACTTTATTTCATGGCGTCAAACGCAAAAAAGAAGTTAGTTTTAGTCGCCGCTGTGTCATACGGGATCATGCGATTATTGTAATAATAAACCTCAATACATCCTTTTCTGTTGAGGCATTTATGTTTTGGTTTTAGCTAAGAATATCACATACACACCTACATACATTGCACTTCTTTATGGCCATCATGTAAAAGTTTCTCATTAATGGGCTGTTGTGTGCATGAATAATGTCTTTGAAACTATTATGTGTTGTGTTTCAACCTCTTTTTATAATAATATTAATAAAAATTATAATTTAAATATTACAATACGTGATTAAGGTTGTTAGCATAACAGTAATTTTATGTCTTCAAATAACGAAAATAGTAGTATGTTCCGTAATATTTTCTTGTGTAGAAAACTATTTAATACCGTGGATAGCTACAAGCTAAATAAGTCTAAAAAAGCTCTCTTTAATAAGTAAAATAAAGCTCTACTGCTAACTACTGCTCTAAGAAAAAAATGGTGGAGAATTTACCAGTCAGCCGATAGATAAGCCAGTTTCTCATGAAGAACATGAGTATCAGGAATGGAAGCATCCACATTTCATAATAATAGCAGAATGCGAGCCAAACCAGGAGACCCATAAACGATCTTATTCTGGACTCCCATTCGAAACAATCTCTGAAAAAGAGAAACGATTAATCTATACAAATAAAGAAAATTGTAGTGTCTGTTTGTAATGTCAGTATACTCGTAATAGGCTTTTTCACACCGTTTGCACGATACCTATACCTAAAAACCAGTTTCAATATTTTTTGTCTGTCTATCTATTTGTTCTGGGTAATCTTCAAAACGGCTGGACCGATACTGATTATATTTTAATGGCAGGTAGCTGTCTATATAAGGAGTAACATAGGCTATTTTTCCTCTCAGAAAAACCTTATAAAATGTTGCTCGGTCTGGGAATCGAACCCGAGGCCTCATGGACTGCAGTCGCATACCGTACTACCACTAAGGCAGCGCTTTTCCAATTCCCGCGAACCAATTATTAATTCCCCAAGGATCTTATACTTTAATGGAATAAGTTATCCATCATTAATAAATAGACTCACTGTAAAATCTTGCCGACTTCGATAAACCACATAATGATAGCCTTTAGCCTCATCACATTTCTAATGAACAATTGTCTCTTGAACTTCGCTTCTTGGTGCATGTACTTAGGCTCTTTTGGATTTACTACTCTTATCGCTGCTTTTAACTGCAACAAAATTTAGGTAGTTTATTTGACAGAACTGTTGATATGGTGCTTAGCGACCGCGACTGCTAAGCCACAGATCTTAGGTTCGATTCCCACCCAGGACAAATAATTGTTTGATGAGCATGAATATTTGTTCTAGAATGGAATGCACGGATGGCGTAGTGGTTTAAGCGGTCGCCACGCCGCTCACTACTACGCTCTGTGTTGTGGGTCCGATCCAAACCTTGGGCGACACTTTGTGTGATCCCCAAATTGTTGTTCTTACTCTAGGTGTTCTTTGTGTCCGTTTCATGCATGTTTTTAAAGTCCCCGCGACACAGGATATATTCCTAAAGCTGGAGTTTTTTTTTTTTTAAAAGAAATAAACATAAGTATGTTTATCAGCAGTTTGATCATCATATCACAGAATCTGCCTCTCTTGGGATCAGGAGACCGTGTCTGAGATGTGTGAGGGTATATTGTATTATTTCCTTAAGTAGGTATTCATCATCATCAACAGCCTTTACTAGTCCACTGCTGGACATATGCCTCTCCTTAGAAAGGAGGTTTTGGCCTACTATACCAGGTTGGCCAGACGGGTTGGTATTGGGTTTGTTTCAACTTTTCTTTGCAGTGCTGTTGTTCTACGTAGTTTACTCCCTTAGTCAGCTCTTACGACACCCACGGGATGAATATATTCGTTTCTTATTCGGTCACCACACGGACAATGACTCACATAAATTGTAATCAAAGTTAGTAACTTTATTTATTTATTTATTTATTTATATAGGACAACTTACAAAACATACACTAATACATAATTTACAAACATGTTTTACAATTATTTTCTGAGTGTTGTCTTACTTACAAGTTGCCACGGCATGGTAAGGGACAGTTGCATCTAAGATTATACAATGCAATATCTATAATAATATACGAAACATACAGAACATCATCGAAATTAATTAGAAACAGTGATGCATTTAAAGTGGTGTAAGTCTAAATGACGCAATAACTTTGCTCTTAAAATTTGGAAGACTGTTTTTTTGAAGACTTAAAGTCTTCAAAAAAACAGTCTTGAGATCGAGAGATATCTAATCTAATATGAAACCTTTTTCCAAATTTGTAAATTTATTATTTCGTAGATTAAAGCTATGTATATTAATGGTCCAGGCTTTCATTATATCAAAATGTTGTCTTTGTACATGTACAGTATTAACGAACCAATAAACTTGAACCTAAGATAGGTACCTATTTTCTTTTAAAAAATATGCTAAAGTAATACAAAATATGTGTGGTGACTAAGGACGCAAACTACGCAGGACAACAGCACTGCAAAGAAAAGAAAAACTTGACACAAATCCTATATAGTAGACCATCCTATAAAGGAGGTTTTCCTATCTAAGAAGCCCATGTCTAGCCGTGGGCTATTGAAGACTGTTGATGATGATGATATTTATTTGACGATCGACGGTCTTCATTGCAGATATCGGAGGGGATTTCTCGCTACCAGCCGTCATACGCCATGGCCGGTAGGTCGGTGGTCGCATCCTTCTGCGAAGACGTCATCACGCAGAGGATGCGGCGGAGAGGGCCCGGGGGGACGACCTCCACTCGGACTCAATTCGTCGCCGACGAACCGGGCGGCAGAGGCACGCTTACCACCGCCAAATGCCGCCCTGAGTTGAGGCCGCGGGTGGACGGGACGGGTTTTTCCCTTCACCCGCCATAACGGCCAGCCGCGAGGAGATGACGGCCGCGTGTGCGAATAAAATTTAAGATAAACTCAATCGCCACAATGCCTATTAAGTAGTATATTATAAAGCAGCTTTTTAATATGATTTGCTTTTGCTATATTTCTAAAGCCACCTCTTTTAAAGGAATTTACACACAAGCATAAAACGGCCACAAAGAGCACTTAGACCGTTTAAACCTCTATACCATCCGTGCAGTCAACGATAATTCCAGGTCAGGTTCTATCGCTCCTATTTGAACAAGGTTTTTATGTAATGGTACAGAACAGATATAATACATCAGAGATAAGTGAGTGCTGTTTACATTTGAATACATTAATCAGTATATAATGGTCAAGTACTTTCTATTTGCAAGGACCTTTTTGTAGAGTACTCCTGTGGCCCTCGCGTAGCATGACGCCATCGAGATAACGGAATACTATGTGGTTTTAATTGGTCCGAGTCCCATAAACCACCTTTGGACCCGGTGAAGTAAGGATTCTTAAAGATTTCCACACAAAGAAAAAAAATGTTTACCATACTACATTGCAGCAATAGAAGCAAACATAGCATAATTATATTCTATTTTGTATGCATTTTAGGAGATCACGTAAGAAATGCTTCGCTTATGAAATCCCCTCTCCCGCTGACTCGAGCGGGAGGGACTCCAAGGGCGGCAACGCACTTGTGACTTTTGAGTTGCAGGTGTCCATGTGCAGCGGTAGTTGCTTACCATCAGGTGACCCGTGTGCTCGTTTGCCCTCTTATACCATAAAAAAAAATGGCTAAGAATAAATCGGAATTAGCCATGCTGATTTCTGTACAAGATTTCTTTTGTACAATAATAATAATAACATCACACACACGGCCATGATCCCAAACTAATCAGAGCCTGTGCTATGGTAAACAGACGGTGCTGATGAACAAACTTCTAAATATACATATACTTACATATTATAATATATTACACCCAGGCAGAATAAAATGGTCGTGCTCATCACATACTATTTGTCTGTTCTGGCTTAGTAGTCAGGATCCACTAGACAAACAGGTCCGTCATAACTCTAGATTATTGTAGATAGCAGTGCAGTTAGTAAGTTCATCAACAGGTAATACTTACGGGATTCCAAATGACCAGCATTTCCAAAAGTATCTGTGGATAATTCCCTTTCGCCCGAGCTCTCATTTTTTTGTCCTTCAGCGCGTACCACCGCTTCTCTCCATTCCTAATGCTCAGCAGTGGTATTGCCAGCTTCCCTAAGAATTCTACTTTGTGGTCGTGGTCTTCATCGTATACAGTAATTTCTAATATCGAACTGATATCCTTTACTGTACTAAAAGAATAAACAGACATTTAGTTAAGTATCTCTGGTAAGAGAACCAGAAATGGTATTTAATAAAATAAAGGATAGAAGAAAACGAACATAATTATATTTATTCGTAGGGGATTGTTTGTTTTTATTTCATTCATATATACTTTCTACATATTTATAGGGTTAGGTACGTCGGAACGCACAATCAATCCTCAGGTTCCTTAAGGTCATTACGACAGTGCGATGAATAAAAGGTTATGTCACTTAAATTGTAATCTTAGATTCAACGGATTAAAGCTTTAGGGAATTCAGATTTAAACTTTACCAAAGATCATAGAGAGGCCCGTGTCCAGCAGTAGCTTATGAAAGCTTGTTGATGATGATGATGAAAGATCATAAATAACGTGTACTTCAAGTTACATTTATGGTTGTCAATGAATTATATCAGGTTTTAAATGTTCATAGGCTAAGAACTTAGAATGAATAAGGCTTAGAATGACGGACTTTTAATCAAGTAAACGGTAAAACTCTAATTTCAAAAGAAGTCGTTCCTAACTAAATTTTTATTACTTTCAAAACCAGATTAGGCATTATGTATAGTAATGTTGCAACTTCTAAATAACAACGATAAATTTACTTAAATATCATTTGGTGAAGACGCATCGACATATGGAGTAACTACTATTCCTGCATCCCGCTATGAAAAATTTCCTGCCTATTGGTATAAATACAATTTCTCAAAGGTCAACAGCTGCCTAGAGGATCCCGCCTTTGTGTTGGAAGTACAAAACACTTTTTCCTACACAGTGTATTGTACCTATACTGAAGTACGACTTTGAAATAAGATTGTAATTTCACTAACACTAAACACGTGGCATAAATTTCTTACGACCTATTAATCTCTGCCGCAAACTGCCTTCGGAATATTCCGTACGAAGCTCGACGGGTGCTACTATCAAACTGAGTGTGACTGCAATTTCAGACTTAGTCTAGACTGTAAACTAAATGCAGACCGTCGTAAGCAGCAGTTTGAAACTTTGTCATTCACTTGAAATGCCACTCATATTGAGCGACGGCAGAATGAAAGGATTGCTTTATAAAACAGCATTACCAAATTATTTATTTATTGAACACTTCCTGTATGAGCGATGAATTGTATAACAATCAATAATTTAAATCAAACTATGAGAAGGCCAATTCAAAACACTTACAAAGTAAATATCTTCATCCAGTTCGGTGTCAAAGTTTTATACTCGGTGTGGGTCTGAAGTCTTGCATTCCCTAGCTCAAGAACGCAGAAGGGGTCGGATTTACCCCCTAAGTCTGCTGCTGCAAGTCCTTTAGCACCATAGACCTTAACACAAAGCCAACCTACGCCTGCAGATTGTTCGTTGAGGAGATACCACGTCTAGGATAGAGACAAATAGGTAAATTAAGTGTCATAAACAAATATAGCTACACACACACTTGATGTGAGTACACCAACAAACTACAACATTTTAAGTTCCCTCCGATGAAGAATCTAGGCTTGGACTCAGAAAAAACAAATCAGACAGACTTGTTTGTCCAGCCCTTACCTAACTGCTGAGCCAATAGCCTGAGCTAAAGCTGAGTCCAATTTGATTTCGAGGATTCCTGACATGTTGAATGATGACAGATCTATGATATATGTATTTTATAATAATGTACAGGATCAGTCTGGTAATCGCAGTACAGGTTCTTGTTTGTCGGCCGTGTGTAAGGTGTGTCACATGTTGTTTTTAATATATTAATAGCCTAGTTGAAATTTAACATAGAATTGGAAAATACATTTTATCATTTATACATTGCTACATTTATATACTGTTAAAATATTAGTTTTGGACTTTCAACGTCGGCATGAGCACGGATATGCCTCTTTGTATAACCAAGAAAGATTGGCAAAAAGTTTTGCAAACATTATTGAGAACTCTCAGCTACTTTTGCTTTTCATGAATTTTCGCATCGTTATAAATCTAGCAAAGTTAAGAAGATGCCTAATCTTCTTAACTTTAGGACCCTGGTAACAGCTGAGGTTAACAACGACAGGTAGAAGATATGTGAGGAGAACGAGACGCGGAGATAAATCATGAATAAATGACACCGGCTACTATTGTGTTCGCATTAAAAAATTTAGAATTAAGAATTTTATTACTAAAATAAAATCGTTTATTCTGCAAATAGTCCATAAGAACACTTTTACAACTCATTTTTTTATAGATTAGATGACTTCTGCCATTCCTAACTGGACTAGCCGTGTGAAGAAAGAACGAAACAAACTCAGGGATTAACGTCTCTTTTAAAGGCCAGACAATCTTTTTCATGTGCAAATACATTCATCTTTCAGTAAAAAACTGCATGCTCGTAATAATTTACATAATTTTGATTATAAATATAATAAATTGCGTATTGAATATAAATTGGTTTAAATTTTGTGCTAACTATTGTAAGAAAACAATTGTGGTTTAAGAATGTAGTATATTTTGCCCCTATTTTAATAAAATAAATACGAGTTTCCGATGTGGCGACAATAACTGCATTGTTGCTCCGTTACTCGCCTAGGTTACCCAATTGTAATAAATTAAAATTGATGTCAAAAACTTTAGGAATAATACCGTAATAATAATAATAATAGGACCGTAATGACAAAACGATGTCGACCACAACCAGAGCTACTGTAACCACAAATATTTATTGAGTTATTTAAAAATTAATAAAAAAAATATTGACTTCAACATTTGCAAAATTGTAGAGGAATTCTTTAAATCGCTTGTAAAACTTACATATCGCCTCTCAATGATCTCCAAATCTCTAGGGTTTTCTTTGTAACTGCTCAGATCAGTGATAGTCTCCGATTGGGTCGTACCACTAATAGTTAGCAAAAGAAATATTTGTCCGTTTCCATCTTCTAAGTCTTTCCACATGTTGTGAGTTTTTTCTCTTTCTAACTGCGATAAGTCTATGGAACATCTGAAAATGAATCATAGTATAGATTCTGGTATATATGCACTAATGAATCAAGTTGTGATAATCATCGTCAGATATATTTATATAATCTGTTTAAATACCAAACTCAATACAATTTTCTTGTTCAGAACTACGCTATGCTAAACTTTAAACTTTACTTGATTAAAAAAATAAGGTATGATTCAAGGATAATACAGATTAATTTAAAAATTAAACATAATAAAAGTGAAAAATAAAATGGCGGAAATGCACGTCTCTTAAATATTTTGATTTACACAGATAACTAAATGATATTTGCTTTCTGTTTTAGTTTTGTATATAAAAAGTTTAGCGGTGGTACTGCTTTATTACGCAGAAGTATTTCATAAAAAAATGTATATTATGAATACATTTAGCCGTTAGTAAAGTTATTAGTTAGGCATTATTTTTGTAAAAAATCTTACCTTCCTAGAAAATCATCTTTGGTTTGTTTGTCCTTATCCCACACAGTGACTTCAAGCACTTGCTCCTGGTCATCGTAGAGATGCAGGTCGAACTGTTCTAACCACGACGGATGCAATGATTTCCAAACAACTTTACTTTTATATTTTTCGTTGCCTAACCTGAAAAATAGACTGTCCGATGAACAAGTCTAGGAGTAATTACAATTGTTAAGTTTATTACGATTCTGCTTTGCCAAAGATCGTTGTTTCAATTCTGTATAATTAGATATATAGCTACTAACATAGACGTTAAGTACTACTAACACTAATGAGTCTAGTCACTCGACTACAGAATTGGAAATGAATGAAAAAAAACCACCGAGAACAAATAAAAGTGTGATGAGCACAATCATTTGTTTTGTGTCTAGGTGTAATTCATCTATAATATCTATGAAATTAGAAATATAAGAGTATTGTCATAAACATCACGAACATGTAACAAAATTCATTTAATCGCGCAATACCGGGAATCGCTTTAATTGCTGGGTGACACGGAATAGGTTTATACCAAAAGGAATAAGATCGAAAATTTGCATTGATATAATACATTACAGTGTTGTTTAACTCAATGCGAATTTGTATTTCTCAGAAGCGGTCAGTTCTCGTAGGTATTGGAGTCTGCTAGAATGATCCTTTACGAGTTGTATAAATGGCCTGTATTTATACAACTCGTCTTCGTCAATCAGTTTAGTTTAGTTCGAGCTACAGTGCGATAAACAACGAGCGGATTAGAAGTGTGACCCAGCGACTTCCGCGATCATTCTGGACTATTCTTAAGTGTTGTCGAACGTTTTTACGTGTAGTAATAATAAAGTCTCTTTAGTCGTCACAAGGTTTATTATTCCAAATCAACAAACCCTAACACGTAATAGTATGGTTATCAGTAGTCCTTAGCCTTATTGCAAGCTCTGCTTACTTTGGGATCAGACGCCCGTATAGGTGTATCATGTTATTCATCATCATCATCATCATCAACAGCCTTTAATAGTCCGCTGCTGGACTTAGGCCTCTCCTAAGAAAGGAGATTTTGGCCTACTATGTCACGCTGGCCAGACGGGTTGATATAGGGTTTGTTTCAAGTTCTCCTTTCTTTTGTAGTGCTATCGTCTTGCAAAGGTTGCTCTAAGTCAGCTCTTACACCCACGTGACACCCACGGGATGAACAGGTGACACTCTGTATTCTTAATCCATCACCTCACGGACGGTTAATTTATTATTATAATTAAACCGACCGAAACCTCGTTACCTCCCGGAACACGATGATTAAAGATAATCATATGGTTTGACTGACGTTTGTAGGTATACAACGAGGATTTCATAAACCTATGTATCACCGGCTTTAAAGAAGAATGATTCGATGGAATCGATTCTCGAGTAGAATCGAAATGTACACGTCTATTAAGACTAGAAACTTTGTGAAGATTTTGAACGTAATTAAAATTATAAGTGAGATTTACCTACCACTACTGCACTATATCGGTTTTACTAAAAGGTATGTTGGAACTTGTTTCTTATGAGTGATAGAAGTGAATGTAGTAGTACATAATAATCTATTTTTGTAGTTGAAAACAATCATCATATAAATACGATCTAAAAGAATCAAGTGTTTATTTTCAGCACTAATAATAATAATAATAATATGATATAGTGATAATAGACCGATTGGAGCGCCGGGCAATGATTGTTGACATTACCATTCCACATGACGACAATCTCTTGAAAGCTGAAAAAGATAAACAAGTGAAATATTTGGATTTAGCCCACGAGATTGTCGACATGTGGGATGTTGATTCGGCAATCGTTGTACCGATAGTCATATCGGCCCATGGATTAGTTGCTAAGAGCCTCGACCAACATCTTCAGAGGCTCGCGTTAGGCAGTTGGATTAAGGGTCTGATGCAGAAAGCAGTTCTTCTCGATACGGCACGTATTGTGAGGAAGTTTCTGTCTCTGGAGTCCTAACCACCGATATCTTGGTCTCTGTACCCGATACCGATGGGATACTATTTTTTATATTTTTAAATGTATTTTTTTTTGTTTTTGTATATAAATATATTTAAAAATGTAATTTATATGTATAAAGAATGAAATAAAGAAATAATAATAATATTTCTCACATCTCACACACGGCCGTCTGATCCCAAACTAGGCAGAGCCTGTACTATGGTAACCAGACTGCTGATAAACATACTTATATATTTCTACATACATACATACTATAGATAAATTACACCCAGGCACAGAACAAATTACCGTGCTCATCACACAATATTTGTCCTGGGTTAATCGAACCCACGACCTCCGGTTTAGCAGTCAGGGTCACTAACCACTAGACCAACAGGCCCGTCACAAATTATGGCAAGTGTAAATACTCACAGAGCAAGCTGTTTTGGCTGCTAATCGTAATTTATTACACGTTATTTTAGTAAGTAACTATGAATCACTGTACCGTTCTATGATGTCAGAGGGGAACATACTTCTAACCAAAGGCGAACAGTAATAAGAATGTAGGGTAATGTTTTATATGCTAAAATGCTGACACTATTGAGTACGGCTTCACTGTTAAGTTTGAAGGTCCTGTTGGTTTTCGAGTAGTTAGTGACCCGTAAGCTAGAGGTCGTGATTACACAGGACAATTTGTTTCTTTTGATTTTTTTCTTTTAAAGACAACTCTCGCATTAGGAATTTATATCCTGTGGGACTTTACAAACATACATGGAATGCACACAAAGATCACCCAGACTCAGAACAACAATTTGGGATCACACAAAGTAGTGTCCCATGGTGGGCTCGAACCCATAACACACAGCGCAGTAGGAAGCGGCATGGCTACCGCGTAAACCACTACGCCAAACCGAGTTTCGGTGTAATTTATCTATAATATGTAGGTATGTATTTAGAAAAACACAAGTACTCGTATGTGCATCTGGAGTCTGATTACTGTAGCACAGGCCTGCCTAGTTTGTGATCAGATGTGTGAAATGTGTCAGGGAATTATTATAATTATGTCTCTGTCCTGGGACCTGTTCATGGAGGATACAGGCGATACGGGTACGTGACCTTGACCTCTTTGAGCTACTCCAGTCTCAGCCTTGCAGTATTCAAGTCTCGGATGGGTAAAAAGGCTTAGTTATCGCGGGAACTTTACAAACATACATGAAACGGACACAAAGAACACCCAGACTAAGAACAAAAATTTATGGATCACACAAAATGTTTTCCCCTGTGGGGATCGAACCCACAACACTCAGCGCAGTGGAAAGCGGCGAGGTGACCGCTTTAACCACCACGCCATCCGTGTAGTCAATATATTATGTTGATCTGTTATTGTACAAAAAATCCACGCAAAGCTAGATCAAGTTATTCAAAACAAAGCATTCAAAACACATTGCAATTCTCTACCATGTGTTTTAGAACAAGGATAAACATGCTTGAATATTTTTTCTGTAACTACATATACATAGACATAGAAAAAACGAGATCTATTCAAATATAATTTAAAAAACACGATACTCTGCACTGACTGAGAATCAAATCTACGACCTCAAAAGTTGAAGTCAAAATCACTACCTCGCGCTACAATAGTCGTTCGTAAGTTTATGTTGAGTACCTATTCGTTAAAGATTTAAAGAAAATTCGAAAGAAAATTGAATCTCGTACTATGTGGAAAAAAAGGAACAGATTTAGTCTTACCTACCTAAACTTACAATAAGGATCGCTGGACCTGGTATCCAAGTCCATAGCAGGAAGATTTTTTGCTTCAACCAGCACGATGGTGACCACCGAACTCCATATCTGCGCCTTCAGTCGCTTGTTCACGTCGCTTAGTCGTGTGTTCTTTAGGAGATACTGTAAATAAATCTTAAGATGTAAAAGGCAGAATCAATAAACAAAACTAAATCTGAAAGATAGAGTTTAAAAATTGACACAAAATAAAAACATTTTGTACATAATTTATTTTAGAGTTATGTCTATTGTTAACAGTATAGCGGTGTTGTTAGGGCAATTTATATTAATTTAAATTCTTCAGAATGTTACAAATGAAGTTTCTCAATTATAGAGATGTTAAGGCAAGACACAGATCCACACACAGACGTCAAATTAAAAGTATCCCTCAATGAGCTATTATCTATTTGAATTTAGTTTACGTTGTATTACATAATCCAGTGTAATACTGTAAATATATTGTAGAAACGTTGAAATAATTGTAAATCGTACCTCAACTGTATATCACACAAACTTTTCAATCGATTGCGCTCTCAAACGTTGTTGTACTATGGAACAATTTATGTACTCTTAGTTATCTTTGTAAAAGTTACATTGTGGAGTTTCATGAAGTAAAAAAGCTGAAGAGTTTATAGTTTGTCCGTTTAAATGGACTGGAGCGACCGGAGTGATACCAGAGTCTCACACTACACACGTACTACTATGGTGAAACGACTCTTGTTGGCCTCTAAGATAAAAAAAAATTGTATCATGTACAAAAAGATTTTTAATTTAAGTTTGCTATTATAAGTAGTACCAGTATGCATTTTAAATATATTATTTTATATTATTTATCTAGAACTTTGCATGTTATGGAAACTAAAATTCACCATGAGTGCATTTTGGTTTCCATAACATGCAAGGGGTCGCCATAGAGTACATTACAACCACTCAGCTGCGATTCTTCAACATTCTTAATATATTAAAAATTATTATTATTATTATTAAATTATTATTATTAATTATTATTTCTTATTATTATTTCTTAATATATTAAGTCTTCTCGAGTTTTCTAAAGGAATAAAACTTCCGAATTGCTTTATTCAAATGTGCTGGCGGCGTGAAAATAAAATGTTTTACTAAATATTTGTTTATACTGAGGTAATTTGCCATTCAAACCAGTGTGTTTATGAGTAACAAAAATATGTGAGCATCTTAAGAAAAACAAAGATGCTGAATAAGAAAAAGGATAAAATCAATGAAGACATTGTTTACGTTAAGGAATAAGTAGGGTGGACAAGTAAATTTAAATGTTAGTGTGAGTGCTATAAAGTTGGGATTTGCTTACACTGGCCATAAAACAATCCTAACGTATCTATCGATACTTTGAAACTAGAAAACATTATCTCGCTTCTGATAGAACAACCTTGGGAGCTTACGGACTGACTATCTCGCATCTCGCGCGAGACAGTTAATATTGACGTTAGAAAACTGATATTTGTGGATTATGCGGTTCCTCGAAATATTTATATTAGTCGCTTTTGGATATTGGAAGTAATTAGGAGGCGTTTTTCGAAGCCATCGTGGCTAAATAAAGATGCGATTTAGAATTCGTTCTGTGTCTGTATGTAAATTATCTGTAATATTTATGTCTTTATGAATATATAAGTACGAGTTTCTTCATCATCATCATCTCAGCCGAAAGTCGTCCACTGCTGGACATAGGCCTCCCCCAAGGAACTCCTCAACAACCGGTCCAACGGCTTCCCGCGACCTTCACCAGGTCGTCGGACCACCTTGTACCTTCAGTACGTTATTATAGTAGTCATTGCGATCGCCAACCCGCATGCCAAGTACGAGTGGCGATTATGGCAAGTACGAGACTATTTATTAGAAAATATAATAATTATTTAGTACGCTTCTGTCTATCCTCTCGGGGATAAAATACGTGATTTGGTATACTTACTTTACATACCTACCTAATGAAAATAATATAGATTACCATATATTTAAAAAAAGTATCAAGTTATTATAAAAATGTTGTACCAACCTATAAACAATGAAACAGATATTATTTAAATAACGAGGTTATACCTTTTTCTCCTTCGTTACCCAATAATTTTGTTTTGTTTATTAGGAATGACTAGCATTATACGAGTAGAAGCTAAATAAATAGAGCGATAATTTTCCTACCTACATCGCAGTTCAATTATGACCAATAGTTGAATAAATTACGATCCAATTTGTGGAGTTACAAGGTTCTTATTTGTGCATGTTTTATTCTCACAACAAGGACCATTAACTATTATTTGTACAATACATTCATCTACCAGTAATGTGAAGACAGAAAACGTCTACAAAAGATGAGTTATGCGGGGCATAGTACATATTTGCTTTTACTACAGAATGTTTATGTTGAATCGAATATAATATTTGAGATATTGCTATTTTTGAACTACGATTATAATTTTAGAACGTAAATAATTGATTGATTGGTTATCTATTTATTTTACAACTATCATTTCGATACAAACAATAAATGTCTAAACTTCTGGAAACGGAGGAAACGCGTACAGAGGCATAGTTTAACTAGTCTAACGATAGCTTTTAGTGCTTGTACATTATGACAAAAAGTTATTAACCAATTTTATACTATAAATTTATTTTAAAGACATAGTTATTTTAAGATCTCATGTTAGATAGACGATGGCTCGACTCGGGCAACCGAGCGCCGGGCACGCCGTCATCGCGGCGGTAAGACCCGTTATGGAGGATTGGCTCGAGAGGCGTCACGGGACCCTCTCATACCGACTGACGCAGGTGATCACTGGGAAAGGATGTTTCGGGGATCACCTGTGTCTGATCCGCAAGGAGCCAACGCCTGAGTGCCACCACTGCGATGGCCAGACCGTGGACACGGCTCTCCACACGCTGGCAGAGTGCCCGGCGTGGGTAGAGCAGAGGCGAGACCTCGTGTCGGCCATCGGAGTGGGAGTTCTCTCGCTCGATAGCCTGATTGCAGCTATCATGCGGAGCGAGAGCGCGTGGAACTCTGCCGTCTCCTTCTGCGAGCAAGTTATGCTCGCGAAGGAGACGGCGGAGCGGGACCGGGAGAGGTTTAGAACTCTCCCGGCCCGCCAGGCCCGGGAACGGGCCAGGTACCGCAGGTGACTCGGGCGCCGGAGGTCGCAGAACGACCTCCGTCCTTCATAAGCGCAAGCCTGGGGGTGACAGGTGAGGCCATCCGTCACCCAGGAAGAAGCAGGCCGGCGTGGCGGCGAGCGCGTTGCGAAGCGCGCTCGCTTCAGAGGGAACATGGAGTTCCCACAAGGGGGGGGGGCGTCTACTTGTTGTAGATGGCCCGAGGTATGTCGGGGCACCATGGACTTCCTTTCTAGGGTATACCTGGTTCCCCGGCTATTAGTACCCGAGACGGCGTGCGGTTTTAGTCGGTTCGAGTCCGACATGCCACCGATAGGTGGTATCCGAGGGGATTTCCTCACGGAAAAAAAAAACAAAAAAAAGGTAGACGATGGCTCCGTGTCCATGAATTTCGTTATGACTAACATAATACCAGCGCTGCTTCTTATGAAGTAGCACAATGGTGCTAATTCTGTTGTTCGATAACTCTCTAAACTAAACTAAAAATCACAAAAAAAAAATTGTCCTGTCAAATATTACGTTTTCAGAATAGGAAACGTTGTTTGACAGAACTAAACAAATTTTTAGTGATTTTTAGTTTAGTTTAGTTGAGTTAACGACCATTTTTGGCTGAAACACAGTCACATTTATCATAGGCTAAACAATATTTGTTATTTGTCTCCGTTGGAATGAATTTGTTCTTTATTTATTTCTATGTTTTTTTCTTGTTTGTTGGAACTTGTTTGGTGATATCGAAAACTTGTAGACCGTATGAAGAAATATGTCAGCCCGCAAAAGGGATGCCAAACTAATTACGTGACTTAAACTTGTGGAATGTGAGCGCGTCTTACGATGTTCGTGTCATGTTGGCGTTTATAAAGAAGAAAATTAGGATTTATAAATATTCAATCTCCACATGATAAAATCTAACACACTTAAGAGCCGGTGATCTTGGAATGTAATTCTTAACCTGCCCACTGATACTGCTCGGATGGCGTAGTGGTTTAAGCAGTTGCCGCGCCGCTTCCTACTACGCTTAGTGTTGTGGGTCCGATCCCCACATGGAACGACACTTTGTGTGATCCACAAATTGTTATTCTGAGTCTGGGTGTTCTTTGAGTCCGTTTCATGTATGTGTATAAAGTCCCCAGCGACACAGGATATATTACCTACGCGGGAGTCGTCTTTAAAAAAGAAACAAAAGAAAAATAAGAAAAACACAAAGTTATGAGTTCCTTCTCACTTATTGTATTCTGGATGATTCTGTTCTGCATTCCAGTTGGTCGGCGATTCAAATCGGATGAACTATTTTATGTGGCCTTTAAGTACGTGCAGTTCGTGTAAATAATCAATTCAATATCACAAGGATGTACTTACAAATTGAAATAAAGTAATAATGTTCATACGAAAGAATTCAATATTTCGGACTTTTCTAGCTTTTGCCGCATTAACGTCGATTTTGTCAATCAATTTCCCTGGAATAAGGAAAGCGGACGGAGCGGAGGTTACGTCTGGAATAGCACGTAGGTTACGTGATCCAACATATCTGATTAGCCGTTCTGGCTTGATTGAGTAACTAACATCCATCGAATCTTTAATTGTTATTTGTATAGTAACTTTGACTGCACAGTGGTTTAAGCGGTTACTTTGCCGCTTGTTGCTGAACTGAGTGTTGTGGGCTCGATCCTCTCATGGGATAACACTTTGTATGATTTGTATGGTCTGGGCGTTCTTTGTGTCCGTTCGATGATATTATTGAAGTCCCCAGCGACACGGGACATATTTCTAGTACGGAAGATGTCTTTAAAAAAAGAGTAAAACTAGTACCAGCAGTTTGGCCGGTTAATGTCAGTTTAATAGTGGTTTTTCTAATCACAGAACGGACATACGGATATGTGACTTCGATAAGTATTCATACAAAAATCTTAATTTTAGTAATGCTTACGAAATATTTTTAAAACAATTGGATGGTAAAGACAGCAATTGTAAAATTTTTTAGAGGGACAAAAGGCCCTCTGAAGACAGACATACAGCCCTTTCAGACATACAATGAGTTGTATTTACTGTAAGTCTAAGGTAAAATAACATATATTGATTATCAGTTAGCTTCCTAGATTTTTTATTTTTATAATATTTATAATTTCACCTACCGAATACGAGATAAAGTCATTTATTTGTAAGCTTCTCTCAAGGAGTAAATCCTTCGAATACATTATGATAGTCAGTTAATTAAACAATTCCCCTTTAACGGCAGTGTGATTAAAATTCATAATTTACGATTTGTCATAATTCACAATTTAGGTTTTTACAGTGAATCAATCCAGGCAATTAAACCCTCATCAAGGCGGAGTCGCGAAATGGTTATATACAGAAGAAATGAGTCGTTGCTTTTATTATAAAACTGTCTATAGCCACTAATATCTCTTTCCTAACTTGTTTACTTTAGTAATTAGTTAAATAAAATTAAAACGTAGGAGGCAATATTGATGTTTTATCAGGGCGAGCGAAGCGAGCCTTAATACTATCTCACAATCTATGCATTTTTGTGGTACACTTCAGTGAGAAACTCATTCACTCATTCACACATTCACTTCATTAGTCAAATCAAATAGCGCGCGCTTTCCCGGTTTCCTGCTACATTCTTCCGTCCCATTTAACGAAATCACTGCCACAGATTGCAGAAAAGTGAGAGGAAAGATGTTACACATGAAAACAAGGTTTTAAGCAAATGTTCTCTTTTTGAATTTCCTGTTCTATCTACTGTTAATGTGGTGTTAGTGTTGTTATAACTACAAGCATACATACTTCATGAGTGACAATAAAATCGTCAACGTCAATTCATCACTTGTACGCGGCTTAACTTATAATTTTTATTATCTGTAACAATGTGATGTAATAAATATATAGCAGTGTCGGTATTTCCCTACTAATTGACCTTTTCGAAGAAACAAAATGTAACGACGTCGCAATGTAGGTTACAAATAAATCGATGAAAGCTAATGACTGCACTCTTCAATCATCATATACAATTATTTGTTTTTGTTTTATTTTTATTTTTTAGAAGACAACTCTAGTACTAGGAATATATCCTGTGTCGCGGGGGACTTTACAAACATACATAAAACGGTCACAAAGGACACCCAGACTCAGAACAACCATTTGTGATCACAATGTGGGGATCGGTGACCGCTTAAACCACTACGCCACCCGTGCAGTCTCAATTAATTCAGTCTCAGTCAGTTAATGAGCTATTACAGCCTAGTACTATATAGAGATAGCTTATAATTTTATCTCTTATTTAATTCTGTAAATGAAAACTGACTTTAAAAAGGGGGAAGTTCTATGTTCGCCTGTAAGTCTATTGACCGATATTAAGTAACTTAAAATTTGTTGTAATATTATTAGAAATTTTCACTTGAAGATTTTGTTTGACTTCCATAATAATCTCTAATGTTTTAAGCCGTAAATGTAAATTTAAATACACTTTAAATTGTTATTTCATTTACTTTTCCATTATGTAATCCGAGTAAAGCAGAATATATTACCCACTTTTTATTTAAAATACACAAACACATACATATACAACCTTGAATTAAAAGTACAATACCCTATGTATCCTGTCGCTTTGACTTTTTAGTTTAGGGAAGCGGTTGCCAATTTTCTCTATGAGGTCAGAACACGCGAGCAGAGGAGACTCCAGATGAATTCCTGTAGCTCCTGGGGGTAGACTGCCGGCTCTGGGGCGTTGAAGAATAGTCTCCCTATAGTTAAATAAACATAGTCTCAGAAAAATCATAAAAGGTTCTTAATTTTAAAGATTATCTGATAGAAAATAGGTCATTATAACCTAGCATTAAGAGGCGTCTTTCTAACTTCAGGGTAGTAATCAAGTAGCCATCTCTCTCATAGTACCCTACATAATTATAGATTAATTTATTTACTTAGCCGACAGATAATATTAGCATAAGCCGTGACTGCGTGACTGCTAGGACTCGCTGGCTTCAGCTCTAGTCACGGCTCAAGACATTAAAGATATAGTATCATTTTTAAGATATGTGCAGCCAATTAAATGTAGGTAATAATTTAAATAGACCCTCTAATAAGAGCTAGTAATTTCTTATGATGCATTAAAGAAATTAAACATTAGAAAATAAGTCGTAAACAAAGATTAGGTTGACATCATAAGAAGTTGTAGGGAAACATAAAAGAAGAACATAAAGTTTTTGAACTAAGTCAAAAAGTATATGGACCATGTAATGGATGTTATTAAATAGAATTAATCCTTAGTATGGTTTTTACTTCAATTTAATCATCAACAGCCTTTAATAGTCCACTGCTGGACATGGGCCTCTTCTTAGAAATGAGCTTTTGGCCTTCTATAGCACGCTGGCCAAACGGGTTGGTACTTCAC
This sequence comes from Arctia plantaginis, assembly GCA_902825455.1. Taxonomy (NCBI): domain Eukaryota; kingdom Metazoa; phylum Arthropoda; class Insecta; order Lepidoptera; family Erebidae; genus Arctia; species Arctia plantaginis. The sequence goes on along the minus strand of CADEBD010000226.1, from coordinate 18,750,425 downwards.
TTTACTTAATTTACATTTAATCAGATATTTTGCGTATTAAAATGGCTCTGAGAAAAACTTTTCTTTAAATTTAAATATTTTTGGTGATTGTTAATTGCAAGCCCTAGTGTTCGTATAGTTATTCTTGCTGTATCTATGTTATCAAAACTAGTACTTTGGGAATCTAAAGTAACTGATTAAGTAAAGATCTAACTTTGATATATCAATTGCCATCGACTACAAATTAAATCTCAAGAATGCCTTAGAAAATTATCTGACAAATTAAAATTGACTTAAATCTTGCTTATTAGGGCATTACGAATTTCTATAGCAGTATATAATAAACTTACCTTCCAAATTCGTCTTTTCCTAAAGATAAACAAGACGAACAGGATTCACTGGAGGTGTAAAAATCCGTGTCATTGTTATTCACCAGATCACACACTGAACGACTTTTATGCAGTCCAATCGCATTCCCTGGTTCAATTTTTATAAAGTGTTTGCAGATTTCTCTAGGATCTAGGCAATCAGTCGGCTCATCAATTACAAATGATGGAATGCTTAAATTATCCCATTCCTTCGTTTTCTCACCTGCTTCAGAATTATCTTCGACGGAGCTTCTATCATCTGATAAGTGAGAAATGAACTTAGAAATTTTGGACCGCTCAAATTTAATCTGCATGCGATCTTGAAATTCATCCACGCGGTCTTGTAATGTCTCTTGAATTTTTGTAAAATGTCTTTTCATTCTGTCTATTTTCTTTTCCGTCATTTTGTTTTTGATATTGAAACAACACTAATCACCTGTTATTAATTTTGTGGCAAATTTCATACGCACTATGGTATAAAACCAACATCATTCGCGGGAATCGAATATTTAACTGACTAAATTCTAGAAAACCGATTAGATGGATTTATTTACTGTAAAATTTCCAATGAAAGCATTTAGTTACTTTGAAATTATACGTAATACTGGAAGGAGTACGGGCGTTTTTAGGAGAAAAACAATGTAATTTAAACAAATGTATATTTTTGGATACAGATGTTGGCAAATTATCTGGTAACGATACACAACTCATGGTAGATGAAATATAAATAACATACACAATGAAAATTTATTAGAACTAGGGATCGTCTGGTGTTTGAAGTTCAATCATAATTACAACAATACCTTGTCGATTAGAACTTTAAAGTTTATTTATGAAAAAGATTAATTCGCAAAATTCATTTAAATTAAAAGTCGCGATTGTTAATTGTGATCAATTTTCATAGACTTCAATTGAATATTAGTTTTAAATTATTCTCAAGATCGTGACACTGATTGCTTTTATGTGTTATTTTATTAAATAATCATCTGTAGTGCTACTCTATCAATAATTACATAATTTGTTTAAATAATTATGCTTACAATAAGTAACTTTGCGCATGCTAATTAAGTTATAACTTTTACGCTCAGTTTTTAAAAAAAAAACTATTTTTTATGAAGGCTATACCCAGGTAAAGAATTGAAGATATGAACCAGGTATCCGGTTATCCGGTCTCAAAGTTGGCGGGATATTGCTGCTTTTCGTTTCATCTCTATTTTAACCGGTCGAGAACACAACGAAACCATGACCCCCTTTCTTTGAAGGAGTAAAAGATATGAATCATTTATATTCTCTTACTACTCCAATAAAATATGTTATGTTAATATATTTACAACATTACCCAGATATAAAAACGGCCAATGTTTTCATCCGAAATATTTTAGTAATCTTGGTTTATTTAACTCTTAAACAAAGCTCTCAAAGCTTAAATTGATGGCTGATGGATTAATTTTATAAACATTTCAGGTATTAATAAAACGAATGTTTAAATTAAAAGGAAGTTATGTAAATTAATAAATTGTTTATGAATCGAACCCACGACCTCTAGCTAAGCAGTCCGGGTCACTAACCACTAGACCAACAGGCCCGTTTCACTCTGTTCGAGGCGGTCCTTTTGTGCCAATTATTTACTCATTCTTTTGCTTGCCTCGGTGGTGCAATGGTAGCGTATGCGACAGCTGTGCTGAGGTCTCGGGTTTGATCGAATGTTTGTATGATCTGCAAATATTTGTTTCAGAGTTTGGGTGTTTTAAAAAAGTATATATTAAGTATTCTATCAGTCAATTTAGCTTTCTTAATACAAGCTCTGCTAAGTTTGGAACTAGCGTGTCAGATGTCTGAAAATATTACGATATATATTATATTCGTATTACTTTATTCTTTTTTTTTTATAGATAGATTACAGTAATTTTAAATATCGATTGGTAAGAAACTGAGCCTTCACTAGTTAATGTGTCTGTCTGCTTGTTTTAGCTTGTACTGACAACTGTTATGTTGATACCTTAACCATCATGACATCACCTTGATAATTTACGCAGTTTAACAGACTGGAACGGTTTCAAGGCTACACAGACGGGCGAAATGTCAAAGAAACAAAATTGCAAACAGTTTTGTATATACAATGAAAATATTACGCTACACTGTTACCATAACATGGCATGACCAATATAGATACTGTGTAATCGTAATACTGTGTTGGTAATCATAATGTGAAGTGTGAAACTGTATGATACTCGTAGATCTATCTTTGGCCTCTGCGATACAAGCTTCGAGCTTAGTGCTGTGGCCGCTGTAAACCTTATTGTATCACATACGAGTACCTTTTTGAAATAAATTTATTCTTATTCTAAAATAAAGTTTGACTTTAACGGATCTAAATTAATACAGAATAGTATGCGTAAGAAAAAAAATACGCCAAAATACAATCAAAAATATCGATTTTAATGCGCCTAAATAACGACGAATTGTACAGGTACTTTACTATAAATAAATAAATACTATAAATAGGTACTATAAATAATAGGTCTTTACCTATGAAATTGCCGTTTTGTATGCCATAAGTGAAAGTACTTATTTTTTCAAACTTTTATATTTCTGTTATTCGAAGTAATCACCCATGCAATCGACGCATCTTTGCCAACGCATTGGCAGTTTATTGATGCCCTTCTTGTAAAAATCAGCTTTACGGGAGCCAACAAACTCTTCAAAGGCATTTTGTACTGCCTCTCGGGAATTGAATTTTTTACCCACTAAAAAGTTGTCTAAATTTTGGAAAAAGTAATAGTCGGTAGGTGCAAGGTCTGGTGAGTATGGCGGATGAGGGAGAGTTGAAAATTAAGGTAAATTTTGGTAGTTACAAGTTTTCGTGAAAATCGAAATTCGCCCATATCTTTTTATCGTGTTGACTCAGGACCTTGATTATTATACACCTAATAGGGACCATAGACCTCAGTATCTGGTATAAATTTCAATTTGCTAGGTCTACCCGTTCCTGAGAAAATCGGTGGTGACAGACGGACAGACAGACAGACGTACAGACGGACAAAAAAGTGATCTTATAAGGGTTCCTTTTTTGCCTTTTGAGGTACGGAACCCTTAAAAACAATGTAATCAATTTACGAAGCATACTTCAGAAGTCAAGTATGCTTCGTAAATTGATTAGGTATATTGTTTACATACATTGAACATACACGAACATATACGAACATATACGAAACTAAATAAAGGTACTCGTAAGGTTTGCTTATTTAATAGGCCGTTTACACGCATGGCGAGCTTCGGCAAGTGTTCACAAACACAAGCGGGTGTTTGGCTCGGCTCGCGTATGCTCGTCGTCGATCGGGTTTTCAGGTCGGGTTTTGAACACAGATCAAAGGAAGCTCGCGGATATTGGAATTGTGTCGGTAATACTGTTCGGTGAAACATCTTTTGTTGTTACTCCGTGTAAGAATATTTAAAATACGCGATAATCTGTTCGGGAGTGTCGTTAAATTCTGTAATTAAAATATAGAATTGCAATCCTACACAAAGACAATAGTGTATCAGTGCGGAATTTCCTAGAAATCTAGACTACAAATTTAAAAATCTTCTCCAAGTACCGCCGTAAATAAATCAACAGTGCAGCCCGAGATAACGCGTAAGTGCCACGCTTAGCACGGCGCTTATGACTTTCTTCTCGCGAGGTTGCCATCTACACATTGCCGACTCTCAACTACGGGCCTTTATTAGTGTGCGATTCGTGTGCAGTTTTTATTTACAATAATTCTATTACCTTACATATATAAAATTGTAACAGAACATTGATACAGGAATTCAATAAGTGCACACTTTGTTGCTACTGGATTTAAGTAAATAAAATAAATACAATGCCCCTTAGTCACTCGCCACCTTCAACGCCAGTCGCGCCTGAACCTAGCACATTAGCACCCGGACACAAAGGCACTGACGACGGAACCGTTAAATATCTTGCCCAACCGAATGACTCAGATACTCCTTCTGAACAGAGTGGTAACAGCAATATTAGTGTACGTCGGAAACGCAGACGTGAACTAGACGACGATTACGGTCAATTAAAAGCTGAAATGACAAGATTATTTACGACATTATCGGCTACTGTTACTCAAAATTTTAAAGATCTGAAGAAACAAAATGATGAATTAAAAGACAGCCTACAAATGATGTCAGACAAATATGATTCGGTCCTTAAATCTCTTACAAATCTGGAAGAAGAAAAGGAACGAGATAAAAAACTGATTCTAAAATTGGAAGAAAAGGTGGAAACTCTTGAACGTAAAAATAAATCGACCAGCCTAGAAATACGTAACGTTCCCGCCGTGTTATATGATAACAAAAAAATTGAGACTAAAGAAGAAATCGGAGGCATTATTAAATCATTGGCTAAAGCTGTAGAGGTTGAGCTACAAGACTCTGATATTAGAGATGTTTATAGAATAACCACTAATAAAGAAAACATAAAACCTATCATGGTTGAACTCAATAGCGTCTTGAAAAAGGAAAAGATATTGCAAGGAGTCAAAAATCTAAACAAGAAAAAGGCTAACGAAGATAAATTGAATACCGGCAATCTCAAACTTCTGGGGCCTCCTAGGCCTGTGTATGTGTCGGAAGCATTGACATTTAGAGCTCAGAAAATATATTATTTAGCCAGACAGTTCGCTCAAGACAACGGTTACTCTTATTGCTGGACTTCAAGAGGCTTGGTTTATTTACGTAAAGCTGAAGGAGAACCACCAGTTCGAATTGAAAAAGAATCTGATCTTAGCAAACTTGTGAAAAAGAAGTGACTATATAGTGTGAGAATTTACATTGTAATACTTAGATTTATTTTAATTTTTTGTTTAACCCTCTTGCTATGTACATTGCATTACATACATCATATGTCGCAATTGGCTAACTACACAACACACAAACTCTTAGTACCTGCACATACTCACAACGTACACACATCCAGTCATTGTTATCACGCACACAACACACAAACATTTAATATTATTTTACATATTACAGCAAGTTCTTGTTCAAAGCAACCACAGTACTACTGTAAAGGCCCACTAGTTTTACATGGTCACATTCGATACGCTTAATATTAGTCATTTAAATAATTTAGATAGTTTTAAGATATCTGAATCCTATAGAAGAGAGATTAGATCTAGATTTCTAGGAAATTCCGCACTGATACACTATTGTCTTTGTGTAGGATTGCAATTCTATATTTTAATTACAGAACTTAACGACACTCCCGAACAGATTATCGCGTATTTTAAATATTCTTACACGGAGTAACAACAAAAGATGTTTCACCGAACAGTATTACCGACACAATTCCAATATCCGCGAGCTTCCTTTGATCTGTGTTCAAAACCCGACCTGAAAACCCGATCGACGACGAGCATACGCGAGCCGAGCCAAACACCCGCTTGTGTTTGTGAACACTTGCCGAAGCTCGCCATGCGTGTAAACGGCCTATTAAATAAGCAAACCTTACGAGTACCTTTATTTAGTTTCGTATATGTTCGTATATGTATGTATGTAAAGATGTTTATAGTAGTAATAAATATGTTTATCAGTAGTCTGGCTATCACAGTACGGGCTATGGCTACTGCAGAATCAGATGGTACACATATACAAACACAATATAATATCTAATATGAAGTATTAACCATGTCATACGTACCTATATACCTAATAATTTTATACGCCGATACGGCACTGCCTCACCTCTCTAGTCCTTTTCTGCTTTATTTCACATGTTTTAAAAGTGGCAAATATCAGACATTTAACAATATACATTTGAAATTTTTGCTAAACTTTAGATTTAAGATAACCATGGGGTTATCTTAAATCTAAAGTTTATAGGAAGAAGTCCATAGGGGTTAAATCAGGACTGCGTGGAGGCCAATATATGTCACCTCTCCTGGAGATCAATTTCCCTGAGAAAATTTCACGAACTCGTGGCAGAGACGTATTGGACGTATGTGACGTTGCTCCGTCCTGCTGGAACCATGTTCTTTGGTTATAGCCAGGAAAGTTTTGCAGTTCAGGCGCCAAGAAGTCGTCTAACATCTCCACATAACGCTCTGAATTCACTGTAACTGCACGCCCCCTTTCGTCTTAGTAAGGGCCGATAATTCCTCGCGCCGACATCGCAGCCCATACGGTCACTTTAGGCGAATGAAGGGGTTTCTGATGTTTGCGTTTCGGATTCATTGCACTCCAGTAGCGGCAATTCTGCTTATTTACGTGTCCATTAACATGAAAATGAGCTTCATCCGAAAACAAGATGTCGGTAAACGTTGAAAAGCGCTCAATCGCCTGATTTACGAAGTCAAGCCTCTGACTGGCATCTTGGGGCTTTAATTGTTGCACCAATTGAATTTTGTAGGGGTGCAGCTTTAGATCTTTGTGCAAAATGCGGTGTAATGATGATCTATGCACATTTAAAGCACTTGCGCGCTTCCGAATTGAAGGTTCGGGTCGTCACGAACAGACTGATTAACACTCTCCACGTTTTCTACCGTTCTTGATGACCTTGGTCGCCCGGATTTTGGTTTTTCTAGCGTTGTACCGGTCTCTTCAAACTTTTTGACCCATTTTTGAATAAGAGGAATGCTTGGTGCATCATTTAAATGGCGAAAACCTCGAACACTACAGAACATTCTACGCGCTACAGTCGCCCAATCACAACGTACGGTCTGCTCCCGAGAAACGCTCCATAGCAACTGAATTCCCAAGAGCCAGGCTACCGATTGACATAACCCCCGCGCCCCTCGGACTCGTTGCGTTCACGCAGTAAGCTAAATAAATATAAACTTTCTTTTGAGACACTTTGTATAAAATAAAGTCGCTTTTTTGTGTTGTACGCTTAGATCTTTTAAACGAAGGAACGGATTTTAATACAGTTTTCACCACTAGAGAGAGTGATTCAAGAGGAAAGTTTATATATATAATACATGCATATTATAGTACAGAAAATCCGAGAATTTCAAAGATTTGTCGTAAAAAATATGTTTTGTGCGCTAACATTGCAAACGCTCGCTACCTTTAAACTTTTCGCTAACTTTAAATATTACAAAAAAATAATGGGTTATTTACGAAGCTATTTTAAACAATACATTATTATTCCTTATCCAATTAAATACGTTTACGTTGTGCATTTAATGTAGATTGAAATTGACCTTATCATTAACATGAATATTTTAGAAGATATTAGAGGTTTTAAATGCCCCCAACGGCCGTCGAGCCGTAGGTACGTCCGAACCAGGTGGAAGCTGCCGGCAGGATCGGAGCGGGTCTATAAATATTGCATTTAAAGATGTCCTGTAGTATATTCCTATCATAATAATTGTATAATTAATTATTCCACACTGACATTACATTAGTAGTATCAACATTGCACCCGTGCGAAGCCGGGACGGATGGCTAGTACTTAATATAGAAAAATAACAAACAGATTCAAAATGTATCATCTATCTTAATATAAATTATAAATCCTGGGCAGGATATAAAGCTACCAATAGACTGCTACTTTTAAAGAATACTATTTTCCCAAAAACTAAGGACCTTGAAGATCCTTTGAAGGTTGGATGAGCTCTCTAAACAGCAGCAAATACTAGCGAAAGTAATTAAAACTTAATCTATATCTCACTAGGAAAGTACACCCCAAAATGATCACGCAATATTTTCTTTGAATATTTCTTTCGTATCAGAGACAGAACATTATATTGATTGCCTAAATACTATGCTATCTTCTGCAAATGATTCAAATCCAATCAATTGCCGTTTTTACGTTTAAAATCATATTTGAGTTAGCCAAAGTACTGCCGGGTATTTACAGTTGTTAGAAACAAAGCATTTTAGTCGTAAATGGCTCGACCTTGTTCGTTAAGTTAATGGTTGTATGCTTTGTTGGGTATATGTTCATGCAATAGATATGTGACGTCACTAACAAGGGAGCGTGACGCCTGTTGTCATAGACAAGTTTGGTTAGGAGTTTAAGCAATAAAGTTTGTATATGTACTCGGTGAGAACCTGACTTTGTATTAGTTACAGATTATCCTACCATGAAGCTCAGTTGTCTTTTAAGGGACCTCATAGTATTGATCCTCTTTTAAGGTTGTGAAGTAAGGTATTGTGTCAGTACTGCAGTCAATGTGTATAAACTATACATATAACTATAACTGCTATAGTCATAGTTCCTTTCAATTAACGTAATTACTATTTAATTAAAAAATTGTGCCCTGCGAGGACCTGCAGCAACGCGGTATGTGTTACACAAGCCTCAAGCCAAAGATTTTATCAGCTCTTGAGAAACAGAAAGACAAAACACACATACGATTTTTTTCAAATATAAAAACACTTTAAAACAAATTACATAAAATATGTACGAAATAAATTAAATACAAGAGCTAATGTTGCTCCCAAAATAATTAAGCATCTATGAAATACACATTCATACAATATTCGTGGGAGACTCATGTTTTGGCTAAGTAAACTGGCTCCACCGGAGTGATACCACGGCCTCATAGAAAACTGGTGTTAAGTAATTCTTTCGTTGCTTTGAACCGATTGAGGAAGGTTACTGGAGGTCAAAACAGCTGCAACGCATTTGTGACTTTTGAGTCGTAGATGTCTTTATAAGATGGTAATTACTTACCGTCTTAAAAAGACATCTATACACTTATTATGAGGTGACCCATTCACCTGACATTTGCACGTAGGTATATGATAAAAAATATCTATTTTGCGTTGTGCTGTCACTTACCTGTCACCTGTCACTTACACAATAGGTAGGTATATAATATTTTTTATACAATTAAATTGGTAAATTTATTAAATATATACCAAAATTTAAACAGGAAAGGACAAGTTGGTCAATCCTACTTCTAGTACAAAATTAGTCCTTGAGCAGTTTTTCAAACCACCTACGTCATTAAGATGCAGACGCTCGTCTTGAAGTATTATAGTCAGTGCCACTTCGCTTATTAGAGCGTCCGCTTGCTTTGTCACCACAATGATAAGTAGATACTGTATGATATGGGCTGGAATTCAACCCGTGGGTGTCGTAAGAGTTGACTAAGGGAGAAAACTACTCAGAGAGAAGGAAAACTTGACACAAACCCAACACCAACTCGTCTGGCCAGCGTGGTATAGTAGGCCAAAACCTCCTTTCTAAGGAAAGGCTTATATCCAGCAGGGGACTATTAAAGGCTGTTGATGATGGGCTGAAAGTTCAATTTTTTTATCACGCTTCTTAGAGTTTATATAATGTACCTAAGTTTTTCTTGGAGACAATTTTCCAATTTGAAAGAGTTTAATGCTTACTTACTGGCTATTATAGTTTAATAATTAGCGATACCCAATACTGTGACAGGTTTCGTTATTGGTCATCTAGGACAAATAATTATTATGTGATAAACAGGATAATTTGTACTGTGTTCGGAAGTAATTTTTTTTTTATGTATTTATTATTTATAAATATTGTATCCAAAAAATAATAATTAAATATATTGATCAGCAGCACACGGTCTGTCCACTTTTGTGTCAGTAAATAACAGATTTATTTATTTAATATGGCTTTAAGCTTCTCCTTTAAAAAAACATTCAAAAATGTAACAAACTTCAGTATTACGTAGTAACATACACACTGTATTATTATTATTAAAATAAAATAAACCACTCGACTGAAGTAGAACTTCTTGGCTATGAGAGAAAGAGAGAAAGAAAATGTGTGCTCGCACCTCTCTCTCTTGCTACTACAGTAATATACGAAACGTAACTCTCTCTCTTTCTATCTTCACTAACTTATATCTTCAACTTCCGTTCGCCTCGCCCGATCTCACTTTTCGTAACGCTCTCGTCACGCATTCACCAGCTTACTCCCCAAGTCAAGCGTGCGTGAAGAAGTTTTACTTCAACTGTATATTAACAGTTGTATATTTTATATCACAAAATAGAGAGAGCCTTTTACCGATTAATACTGCAATATATTTTTCGAATCCATGCTACTACAGACAAATTTCTAATAAGAAAACTAAATAATATTTGAAGTCAGAATCACCAGAATATACACAAATATCGCACTTATTTGAACATTTTTAACGAGCCATACCTTGCTAAATATATACATGTTCACATGATTAATAAATTTTATATGATTACATTACTTACATCATAGTTTAGATTACATTATATATATGTAATTCATTTATAACATTAGAGAGTTCGCGTTGCATTATAAGTACGTAAATGAACCGTTTCCCGTACAGTCTTTCGCACGATTAACAAAATAAGGAGCAATTCAAACCGAGCTGGAAAAGCGTAACCACTTTTAAAATGTAAATAACAAATTAACCTTATTTCCCTATTTTAAAGCTGAAAATATTACACCTTTGTGTCTGCGATATTACGCGTGAGTCCCGTGCCCGAGTATACACAAAACACCGTATAATCTAGGCACTCTTGCGTTATTCTTCTGTAATAACCGCAAAACATCTGCCATTATTAAAAGGATTAATAATAAAAAGCCGTGTGGTGTCGTGGGACACCCGATAGGAACGAAGTTGTGACGATCGAGTAAAACTGATTTGACACGATTTTAATTACAACGCCATCTATGAAAGCGGCTATTACCTACATATTAAAAACAATTAAAACAATTTATACATTGGTAAAATCTCCTTGCGAAATGATTTCCTATCTATTCGATAGATGGCGCTGAATGTCTGACAAGATGACACGAAAATAAAGAGCAAAAAGCCAACATCACGTGGTATTCCCAGGCGGTCACCCATCCAAGTACTAACCACGCCCGATGTTGCGTAAACTTCGGTGATCGGACGAGAACCGGTGTATTCAACATGGTATGGACGTTGGCGAACGTTAAAGCAAATTTAATGTATGGTATCCACAGTTAGACGTCAATTTATATTAATAAAAAAGTGTCGTTCCAAATTTTCGTACGATTTTTTCCGTCTAGCCCCCTTTCACAACGCGCGATAAGGAACTTCGTTCCAATAATTTTATTCTATTTCATTGCTTAAATGTATGAAATCTATTTTTTATCTATTTCATAGATTATTTTTTTATAATACGCACAAATAAGATAGTTACTTAATAATATGAACTAAAGTAATAAGACCTTCTAATATCAACGTCTGCGGTCCATGAATCTTCATTATCTATGCGATAATTATAAAGTGAACATCGTTTGCTAATTTCATTCAAATGTGAGAATTATTTTTCTTATAGCATTCTCATTTGTAAGCTTTTCGTTTTGTATTTAGGATCCGTTTCCTACCAGCGCAGCGGCATCTTGGTTCCTTTAGATACATTGTGTAACCTTAATTTGCCATAAAATGGTGCATGGTGTTAATGGTACATAAATATTTAAACTAATGGAATACTTTCTTCAAATGTAATTGGCAGCAAAAAAGCAGTGAGTACGGTGAATAGAAATCAGATAGTACGAGTATTGGCAATCAGCCAGTAACATTTAAATCGAGTAATGGTATCTGTAACTGTTTTTAAAGTTTCATATTCAAAGGGTGCCTATTTTTAAGACGTTACGACTGTGACGAACAACCAAAAACATACTTTAATACTATTTAACAAAGACTAGGAAGTAACTAATAATCCTACATTGCGCAATGAAAGTTCTCCGTGTAACCGTTAGACCGCGATACGCCAGGCATTACAGCCTCCCTTTTTGTTGGGACCGTTCCTCCATACCTCCGTCTGTCTCCTCTGTCTGTCAACTGGTCAACTGACTGTCGTAATAGACCAAAAAAAAACTAAGTACTAAACCCTACGATTGCGAGTTCAATTCCCGCTTAGTTTCATCACTTTTTTGTTCATCACTATATATATTAACTTGTTGGGATATATCTAACATGTTCCTATTAAGATAACGTCAGCGGTTATTTAAAAGCCTTCACCGCGTCGGTAAACATAATGATTACGTCCATATAGGGATTATCTGATAACCTTTTCGGACTTTACCACTAATGACCGTATTGTTTACAGAACAGGAAAATGCGATAATAAATAGTGATATCAGTAAACAAAGTTGAAAGAGTTAACCCATAGGAACGGACTAGTAGATTCTTGTTTGAATTAGAGTTGCGCCGTTGCCGTAACGTATCGAGGAGACTAGAATTTTATTGTATCTAAAGTTATTTCGTACGCCTGTTAGGGTTCCTAGTTTAGTCCTATATGACCGTCCATTCGTTTGTCTGAGCGCAGCAAGAATCAATACCCGTGTACCTCAATACGACGTAATATAAGAGTAAGTCGCAAGACATCACGTTTCTTATTCCCTAAGAAAAGGTTACACAAGTCATGGTAATCGCAACTGTGATTTGGAAATGGTTTTCTTTAGAGCATTACCAGAAGAGGTTCCGTAGGAGAAACGTTATAGTAATCTTTATCGTATATATATCTTTACGCTGGAATCTTTGAACACATTTTAATAAAAACTATTTCGTCGATCGATAATAAAAAAAAATATCTATTTAATTGAAAAATTCCCGATGTTTAATTACTACAGTAGTATTTATCAAGTGAAACTGCGGTAAAAAAAAAATAAAAAAAAAATGTTCTAAAATACATTAACGTACACGTAATAAAGGAAGAATATTTTCCCTCTCGTCAATCTCAATAGGTATTACATTACATATATTGTACGCGTGGAAAAGATTTTAATAAAAGGATAATTATTTGCAAAATTATACATATATACTAATATCATAAAGCTGAAGAATTTGTTTGTATGGTTAAACACACTAATCTTAAGAAACATTGGGTCGAATTGAAAAAATCTTAGTGTTGGATAGCCCATTAATCGAGGAAGGTTATGGGCCATATAATATCACGCTATGGCCAACAGAAGCCGAAATTCAATGATAAATGTTGCAAAAACGAGGTAAAATTATTTCTCTTGAAAGTCGCGTATGAAGTTGCGCGGGTCAACCAGTTAGTTAATATAAACGTCAAATGTTTGTTAAGTTAGTATCACTAAAGGAAAAATATTATGTTTTATTCAACATCGTATTTTACAGTATCTGTGTACCTTTTATTTTTATTTATTTATTTTATTGTTTGTTATTATCGGTTTATATAAGATAAACGCTTTAACTAATGTGTTTACTTCGGCGACATAATGGCACCGATGCGATAAGTTCAGGTCCAGGATGGGTCTGACACTTGTGGGACGTCCCCGAATCACACAAGTGCGTAAAAAATATATGTAACTATGAATACCATTTACTTGAGATTTTATTAGTGTGTATAAGACTTGTTGTTGGTATAGATGTATATTTATAAGGTAGAGGTTATATTTATACTTAATTGAGGAGATGGAAAGAAACAGTAGGTGGGTTTGCTCGAACGAAAGAATTGTTTAACGCCAGTTTTCTGTGAGGCCGTGGTGTGAGTTGTGGCCAATTTGTGCCGAAACAAGGTTTACCCCCTCACCCACTTACAAAATGAGTTAAATTTTCAGAAAGTTTATGATTTTAGGTTATTTACGTGATATCACGAGCATTGTTAATCTTTTTATAGATAGATATCGAGTATCTATAAATATAATAAACCGACAAACAAATTTATATGTATGATTTTGTGTGTTTAGACTGCTCGTTTACAAACAATAGACATAAAATTATCATTACCCCTTACTGTGGACCATGATGAGTAATTTTAATGTATTTATTATGCGAAATGACATGTCAGGATTTGAAGAATCCATTGTGCAGTGGTAGATAACTGTTACTTTTAACCTTTTAATGATCAATAACATTGTTTATTAATAAATATATAGAAGCTATGGCTGAATTGCAGCCGTCTGCCTGCCGGTTTAGTCCCTGTGTAAGAAACAGCAGTATCAGGGTTACAACAATTGCAAGAAGAAGGTTAATATTACAAAAGCAAAATGCCGCGTTAGGGTGAAGATGTTTTAAGAACACTTAGGACGCCAGAGCCCAGAACCTATGATAAGGTAGCTGGTACCTACTAGGTATCGTATGTCAACGCAGGAATGACTTATTTTCAACCGGCTTGAAAAAATATTGAGGTTCTCAGTACGGCTGATAAATTTTAATAATCAATGTTTTGATTGGATTGCTTGTACCTATACAACTTTAGTCCCATTCATTTTAAAGTAAATCATCTTTTAGAGAGATTGAAGAATACAGTTTAGGTATCTCATGGTTTAGACGCATTGTATTCAGTATTCTTTAAAGTTAATTATTGCAATCATCATCATCCGCCTATCGCAGTCCACTGCTGGACATAGGCCTCTCCCATTGCACGCCACTTAGATCGATTTATTATTATTATAATCGTACAAAAGTTTCACATATATATGTATGTACTATCTACCTATTAGTAATCTATAACCGCCTTTATCCAAATGAAAAAAAAAGAAATCGTGCAAACAAACTTGACGGGCACTCTTTTATATTAATGTTGTTACCTCTTACGCAATCTAATCATTAAGAAAGGGATGACACTTTACGAGCACAAAGCTCATAAAGTTTTATACCCCATTTCTTCTCAAGGTAAACATATTACCGTGAGACTTCGAATCGAAACGCAGCCTTATGTACCGTAAAACCTTTGCAATATTCTGAGATATTAAAAGTACAACCAGATTTAACCATAGCTTCATCATCAACAACCTTTAATAGTCCACTGCTGGACATAGGCCTCTCTTTAGAAAGGAGGTTTTGGCCTACTATACCATGCTGGCCAGACGGGTTGGTATTAGGGTTGTGTCAAGTTTTCCTTCTCTCTGCAGTGCTGCGTAGTTTGCTCCCTTAGTCGCCTCTTAGAACACCCATGGGATGAGTAGGAGTGGTGACACTCTGTATTCTTAATCCGTTACCACACGGATATAGCTTAAGCCGCTTTCAATTTAAATACCGAACATCAGTAGGAACCACAACAAATAATCTGTTGTGGAACTAATACAACGTTTTGTTGTGAGCAGTTCCACAGATAAACAACAAAACTAGGATACCTGCTAGGTTTTGTTTATTTAACGTTTAGAAACTACAAGAGCTAAAAGTAATCTGGTTTCAAAAAAAGCATTCCGTTCTACCTATCTCGACCCGAGAATCGATTTTGAATCTTATTTCCAAGATTTAACGCTTTAAATACCTGGTTAGCTAACACGCGAAGCTACATTATTTATCACCTGATTATTAATATTCCAAGTTTTATTTTATACATATTGCATCGTTTCCAAAATATACATTACTTTTGTTTTATATCAATTAATGTATGTTATCCAGTATTACATATAAGTACGAACCTCACATATGCACCGTGCAAAAAATAATACTGACACTAAACTTGGATCAAAATTCAAACGGCACTTTAACAAAACTTTCACTATTACACTTCGTTTTATGTCCTATGACATTGCACAAATCACTTTCCTAAACTAATGTAACATATATAACACTTTAAACAAAAACTTTTTTGTTACATACAGCTTATATTTGTCGATTTATTTGGATGTAATTATTTTTGAGTTTCCGAGACGCGCTTGCGCCAACCGACAGACCAAGACTGCCTTGAAATGAGGTGAGCACATGGCTCGACGCGCCGGGCGTACATTAAGAAGTTAACTGTGGGTAGGATTGCCACAATATTATTTAAAAAAATATCTAGTTGCTGATATATGATATTTTATGAAAAATCAAAAGAAAAAAGAATATGAACAAGTCGTGCATGAACTTCATTCTGATAGTGTGTGAAAATGTATGATTAAAGATAACAATTGATAAAACATAGTATTTTTTAATTTTGCTAGTAGGCTATTTATATTGCAATTGAATAATGTACATACATAATGTGTAATGTATGTTGGTATATTATAGACCGAGTGGCAACCCTAATCGTGTGTATTTAATTGTACCTAATGTGTTTATGTATACGCTGTAGGACTAATAAATTGAATGTATTAATGGAAGAAATAACATCTAAAATGTATTAAATAATAGTACATTTGTATAGTGCAGACACTTACTGTATTGCAACTCCATGATTGAAGTTACGAGCAATAAATATTAATTTTCATTGTTTTTGATCGCGTGATCCAAATAGGAAAAAACGTTAAAGAATTTATCGCATCTCAATACCATCTATATATAATTAAAATTGCATCGCCAAATGTGTTACTAAACGCAAAACTCGAAAACCGCTCGACCAATTGGGCTAATTTTTTTCACACATTTTCGCTAAGGGCTAAGAGTCTAAAAAATGCGAAAGATACAGTAAAAACACACACTTTTCTTTTCCCATACAAACCAAATTAATTAAATTAAAATACTTTCACACATTCAATCAAAACAAATCATCACAGCAGAACGAAGTCTGTCGGGCAGCTCTTTTCGAAGTAAACTTGTGACAATAACTGTCGAGTCCTGACAAGATGAACCGCTCCTTGAAAAGCGGCCTCTGCTAGAAACTAAGTAGTAGATTACTCGTACTAGATCTTGTAATTTTTACGAATACATTATAAATACATAGGTATATAATATATGGCGTACAATGACGCAATACCCGTATACACGTCAGTATTATCAGTGGGAAGTAAATAGTTTTAAGTAAACATAAATTACTAGTTGATGGACAGTAGACTTTTGTATCGATCAATGTAATTGTCTATGGACAGCTTAATGGTATTACATATTATACCCATTCCTATATTTTCGAAGGGGTAGGTAGATCTATAATATTTAATTAATGAAATTAATATTAACTTTACACATCTCACTCATGGCCCTCTGATCTTAAACTAGGCAGAGCCTATACTATGATAACCAGACTTCGTTTTTTCATGGTAAGTAACTACCGCCGCCCATGAAAGTAGCGGCTGCTCCAATCCATACTCATATTATAAGTGTGAAAGTGAGTTTATTTGTTTGTTACGCTTATCGCCAAAACCATATGAAAAGCTACATTATCAGCAGTAACATGACTACCGAAAACCAGCATACACAAAGGCGAAGCCGTGGGCAAAAGCTAGGTTTAAATTAAGGTACTGCTTGTTAGGTTTTTGTTATAAGCAGCCAGCAAAAGTACTTCTGATCACTTGTAGTAATCAAAGTGTAAACAAAGTATTATAGAATATTATCTTTGTCCGTACAAATGCATAGAAGTATCATAAAAACAACCTCTAGTCCCGGATAATGACCGGAAAAGGATCATTAGTTGACACATGACATTGGAACGATTTGATTGTTTTTTAATAAGTGTAGTATAAGTGTATTAAAGATAATGATATGTGGTCCTAAACTGAATTTTAGACAGTAGAGAAGATACTAGAGTATCTACAATGATGCTAATTGTGCATAATGCTAAATATCCTTGTCATTTTGTTTGCAAAAATCGTTTGACTGTTCTTTGAGTTGACTTAAATAGGTATACGTTTCTAGAGATTAAGAGTATCTTTCATGCAGTAAAATAATGTTGGACTTGTCTATTCCCTACCTACATTTAACGGGACTGTTGATCTAGTGATTGGTGACCCTGACTGCTAAGCTAAAGGTCGTGGGTTCGATGCCCATCCAGGACTAATAGTTGTACTATGAGCTCGTTGTTGTGTGACTGAGTGTAATTTATCTTTAATGTGTGTGTATTCGGCAATATATAAGTGTTTCATCATCATTATCATCATCAACAACCTTTAATAGTCCACTGCTGGGCATAGGCCTCTCCTTAGAAAGGAGGTTTTGGCCTAGTATACCACGCTGACCAGACGCGTTGGTGTACAGTTTGTTTCAAGTTTTCCTTCTCTTTGCAGTACCCCTTAGTCAGCTCATACGACACCCACGGAATGAATAGGGGGGGGGGGGGGGGATAAGATGAACACGTAAACACAATAATAAATACAACTCACATATATGACCGCACCTTTACAATTAAAAGGTACCTGTTTACCAGAAATAACTTCCCCTTTCAATAATTGTAACAACACACCTAACCTACATTACGTCAGTATTGTTGGTCATAGACCAGTCTATTGTAGTCCAGTTATCTTTACGAAATCATCCTTACATTGTGTATGTCACGAGTACAATATGTGATATGTACCTCATATATTGTACTTGTGACACACACAATGTTAGGTTTGGTTCTCTGCTATGATGTATATTCTCGTAAATAAGGCTACTATACAAGTATATGTATCAGGCTAGGGTTGAATAACTATCGATAGTATTGCTGTCGATAATTTTAATGTTATAACTATTTTTTATAGTATTGAGGGCAAATGAGTAGACATGCCAACTACCGCTGGTCATAAACTCCTTCAAATCAAGAGTCATAACTACGTTGCCGCCCTATAAGTGCCCTAAGAGAATTAGGCTTCTATAACCTCAATCACACGGCGAAGAGCAATAGAAGAAATGCTTAACACCGGTATTCTGTGAGGCCGTGGTTTCGACCATTCTTACTGCACTGATGGCGTAGTGGTTTAGGCGGTCGCCACGACGCTTACCACCAAGCTGAGTGTTGTGGGTCCGATCCACACATCATTGTTGTTCTAAGTATGGGTGTTCTTTGTGTCCGTTTCATGTATGTTTGTAAAGTCCCTCGCGGCACAGGATATATTCCATGACTGCAACGCACTTATGTCTTTTGAATTGCAGATGAACATGGGCGTGGTGATCACTTACCTTCTGCTACTTTGCCCCGTATATCCCCCATAAAAAATAATTAAAGAGGTGGTCCGAGGTAAGTCAGCTATTTCAGGAACCACAAGTTCACCAAAAATACTTACGATAGGCCATTTATGAAGGAACGTGTTTGGACTATACAGTATATATCTCGTAACCGAGTGAAGTGGAGCGTTAACCATAAAATTTTAACGTTGTTGTACCGCCAGCATAGTTAATAATTCATAAGCATTTAGGGAATTTATTGTTATACCGTTAAGGGGCTAAACAAGTAATCCGCATAATGTTAGTAAGTTATTATACTTATTAATGTTGCATATCCGAGGATTACTGTCGAGTGACACTTGCTTTATTAAGTAGTTTGTCGTCAATTCTAGTGTTTGAAGGCCGAGTGCAAGTTTATTTTACATCGACTCGATGGCGACTGCGTTTCGCGTTGCCATTGGTGGAGATTTCAGTGCGAACCAATCGTAGCGCCGAACGCAGTAACCGTGACGATCGAGTAGAAGTGTAATAAACTCGCAATTGGCACTCCGAAACCAGGAATAATTTTAAATATAGGATTTAATCCGGGGATTCCATTGGATGTAGTAAATTGCCTTGTTTTTGGATACTGCTGACTGTGACGACTTCCCCATACAATAAAACAAAATAATACATACTTCAGCGCCATCTAACGAAAAAACACTGAACTACGGTGTAACTGCTAATCCTGTATCGCGATATGAAAATTTCTGACGGTGATTAGTACTCGTATATGTATAACTTCCCAACATCAACCGTTGTGCCGCGGCCCGCCGGGCATGATCACCTAACCTAGTCAGAGGATGCTTCCTTTGTGTTGGAGGGCCTTGACACTCGTTCCTTCACACTGGCATACTTTATAACAGTCTTATTCTTATTAAAACAAAAAAAAAACAAAAACGATTAAGACTTTTACACTTACATGTATCATTTTTGTATCCACCATAATGGCCATGCTATAATAGCCACCACTATAGCCACGAAAAAGAGATTGTGATATTTTATGGACAGGTTTTTCATTTTCTGAACCTGATATCCTTAGATCTCATCATTGACGAGAGGTTATTACTTTTATCTGTATGCAAAATTTTAATCTGTATTTCCTAATAGCAGCCTCAATTAAGAAGTTAAATGAACCATTTTGCTTCTGAAAATAATTTCGAGTTAGTAGCTTTGTTTTGTTGTGGAAACTAGGAACGCTTTTTGGTATAAATGAACCCTTCGTTAACATTTAATGGGGTTATTTATTCTTATCTCTTTTAAACACTATCTACAACATTTCATTTGAATTTTGTTTGCATAATTTCTCAACGTTTACATATATATCTATTTATTATAATAGTTTATCTATGTGTCTATCTAATGTCTGGTTTTTCTGATATAGCTTAAGGAGACCATGGGCAATATTTTTAAATTAGTTTAGTTAGTTTACGTCAGTTGATTTTATTGTGATACAATGTAAACTACTAATAAATCTGCAGAGAAAGGTTAGTTTTAACAACGTTATACAACAAATCATAGTTTTAAAAGAGTATGAGAAAAGAAATGTCTTTAAATAGTATCTTTTATTTGCCTCGGTCCATTAGGATCTACCATCTCGATCCACCAGTGGATCGAACAGCACTGGGTGGATAGTATAAGTAATCTCCTTAGTCTGATAATTAAAGAAATATATAAGGTAGTTTTTATTGAGTGAAAATGAAGAATGAAGATCTCGACGAGACCTATCATTTACCGAACTTGAGTAGGCTATTTAGTTTCCGAGATAATGTCGTTTTGCTTTTTTGTCAATAGCCAAAAGATTTGCGACCGGCGATCCCTTGGCGTTACGTAAAGATGTAGCTTCGCTCTGCATTCTCTATCGTATATATCATGGAGAGTGCTACGAGTAATTGTTCGGACTAATACCGGCCACAACCTTCCGCCATCGTTCCACACGGCGAAGTGTTCATCCCCACCACTTAGATAATTGGCGCTCCACCACTGTGCGCTTTCAAGACACTTTTTGCCTCGCACTACCACCCTGTTAAACAAGGTATCGCCTGCGGTATTTCCGGACTGATACAACTTTCAAGAAAAGAGCGTACTCCTTCCTCAAAGGCTGGCAACGTGCTTGTGATTCCTGAGTGCAGGCGTTCATGGGCGGCGGTAGTCGCTTTCCATCAGGTGACCCGTCTGCGCGTTTGTATTCCATAAAAAAAACAATCTTAATAATTGGCACGTACTTGCTGCATACCAGATATTTTTGAAATAAAAACGTGGACATTCTATCAACCCCACTCAAAAAAAATTGTTCTAGTTTTGTCACTAGATGGCGTGTCACGTAGAATAGGTTGGATATCATAAGCTAGAGAAATTTATATGTTAAAAATGAGCTTTTTGATAAGCTATAAACGTACATAGTTTCATTCATATCAGCCCTCTTACAAAACATTAGCTTTACCGGTTAATTTTCAAGTTTAATTTACCAGTTTTCGTTCGTAATGCATAAAGTTAATTTTAAAAATACACTTCACATTTACGCGGTATGAATGACTCTAACATAGGAGCATAAATTTATGTAACAACCTGTACACATAAAAAATGGATGTCCATATTTACGATATCAGTAAATTCCCAACCCTATTTGACTGATCACTATGAAAACTTGCACAACTGAGTGTTTTTCCGTGTCGATGGCTTTTTATTTTTCTTTTTATGGCTTTGTTTCAAAAGTTGATAAAAAAGCTCGTAAAAGAAATACTCTTGATAGAAATACTCTAAGACTCTATATTTAAGAATGAAGAGTTTATTGTAAATTTCAAAATTTAAATGTTTAAACGAATAATCCTATAATCCTATTACTCTTAAGCATATATATTTTGTTTTTTTTTTAATCTTTTTTAGCAAGTTTAGGAGGGCCCTGTTTCGGCACACTGCGCTGACTCGACCGGAGTTATACAATGGCCTCGCAGACAACCGCCATTCAATAATTATTTCGCAGTTCTTTCACCGAGTTAGTAAGGTTACCAGTGTTAAAATAAAATTAAAAGCTTTCCTTTACGACAGATTCCTTTATACTATTGATGAATTGTAACAAGAGAATGAATTTATCTGAATTAAATTATCCAAAATACGTATATTAAAATAACCAGTGACATTATATTATTTGGACATTTTTAATTAAGTATTACTCTTATATTAAAATGACTGATTCAAAATGTTAATGATGTATGAATGATAACTATGTTAATGATGACAAAATTATGTTTAGTAGGAAGTGGCGAGGTGTCCGCTTAATCCACTACGCCATCTGTGCCTTATTTTATTATTTATTTATAATGTTTTACAGCCACTCGAATAGTTGTTGTCATATTAATTATTAATTAACTATATTTTAATTATGTTACTGGTACTTCTATCTATTCTGTGTTGTTTAACTCCCAAAGTGTCAGGTTAATATCAATAGTGATATATGACGTAAAGTGGGAATAAAGTAATATTCAAAATGTTCACGTTTAATACTGTCTTCTGTCTATAACTCAGAAATTAAATAAATATTTACACACACTCACCATTCCCAGAATAAACATAATCCCTCTGTAACCATTTTATTACTGCTCTTACATGAAAACCTTTTTTTAAGTATAAGAGCTCCATTTAACCGTTTAAATAAACCTACATATTATTACAAGTTATTAAGGTTCCTAGAGCGAATAAAAAAAATCGGAATATTAAAGGTATAGAATATGGAATATGAAAAGTATAGAATAAATACGTGTGTGTACAGTCGCTACAAAAAAAATCGAAGTAGAACCGTGTCGTAGTAGACTTAAGTCGAGCCCCCCTAGTTTGGGAGGCTCGGAGGATAATGATTCTAACGTGAGTAAAAGAAGGTGGGACATGACATGAATATTTCCAAATACATGTTATTTTTGTCACACTCTTATAGTTCTTTACTTTTTTACCTTTCCCGAGTGGTGTGTTGATAAAACTCTACAAGCTTCATGTTGTATATATTTAATTTAATATATATATATAAGAGATTTCCACGTATATAGTCACTCATCACGATATCTCTGGAACCATTAGAGCCAAAGACTTGAAATTTGGTAGGAATATTCTTTTCACTGAGTAGAGGTCAGCTAAGAACGGATTTTAATAAATTCAAAAAAAAAAAAAAAATGTAAATAGCAAAACAACGTTTGCAGGGTCAGCTAGTTTAATATACAAGTCGAACTAATAAGCTTGGCTGTTAGGATTTAACTTTACAGCATATAATGTTAAATTTTTTAAACATTCTTAACGAATTCTGCATATAAACTTAAAATATTTCAAAATTCTCATTTCTTTCTGTAAGCGTTTGTTTAGAAAATGTATACACAGAAGTTCTCACGTAATAATGCATAAATACTCAGCATACCATTTTACATGTAAGCAAGATTTCATACGATTTTTATGGGAATAATCCCTTACACACGCCCACTGCCGGAACTCCTGATTCAGTTGATCAACAGCAGTGACCCACAAACACACCGAGTTATGAAATATACACACGATACGATTGATGACAAACGTTCTAAAATAAATTAGGTAACTTCACTTCTTACCTGTTCTTTGTCTTCTTGAGATTTTGGCCACAGCGTCACGTTCAAGACAATTTCACCCATATCCTGGGTCGGTTTACTCGGGTCTCGAAGACATAGCACCAAATCCTGAGTTCGACCAAGCTCCAACGCCGTTAAGTCTAGTTGACAGGAGCCCATGAAGTCGTCTTGAAGACCCCAATCGTAGTCGAAGACCTGGAAGATTTGGGTGTATAAGCTTTTTTTTTCTTTAAAAAAAAGACAACTCCCGCACTATGAATAAACCCTGTGTCGTGGGGGACTTTACAAACATATATGAAACGGACACAAAGGACACCCAGACTCAAAACAGCAATGTGTGGATCACTCAAAGTGTTGTCTCATGTGGGGATTGAACCCACAACACTCAGCGTAGTAGGAAGCGGCGAGGAGACCGCTTAAACCACTACGCTACCCGTGCAGTACTACTACAACCAAGTGAACCGCTTCATCAGTTCTAGTACTCGTAGTAGTACTAGAATCTAGAGTTACTTTTGGACATGGGAGAGCTACATTTCGGCAAAAATGGACTGGCTCGCAAGTGAGTGTGTGTGAGGTTATCCGTGCCCAAACACCCATTCCGGAGGGAGGGAGGGAGGGGGGTCAAAGGGGTATAGGTGGCCATGGGCGGAGGTAGTTACTTATCATCAGGTGAACCGACAAATGAGCAGTCATTTGTCCTTCTACACCAGAAAAAAGCTCTGTTTACACTAAGCTAGGAAACATATGTTTCTGTTAAGACAGATTAAGAATACGGAGTGTCACCACCCCTATTCATCCCGTGGGTGTCGTAAAAGCCGACTAAGGGAGCAAACATACGCAAGACACAACAGGCACTGCAAAGAAAAGAAAAACATGAAACACTACTGAACTACTGAAGGCTGTTGATGATGTATCTAACGCGATTTACAAACTAATAAATAAAGAGCTTTACGTACTTTAAGTAGCTTTAAGTAGTAACAAAACTCCAAGCGAGGCATCGCTTAAAATATAATTTAAATCAAAGCCGTTCCCAACTTCGTAAATGCATTTAGATTCTTATTGATTTTAAAGACAATCAAGGCGTCTGCTCCGTCTACAAGTATAATGAGATAGACTAAATTGCTTTCAAACTCATCATGGGTTCTTCAATATTGAAAAGCTGTATGAAATGAATGAAGATGAATTGTTACGTGCAGTTTGTAGATAATATCAATCTTAACCACTCATGATCAAAGTTGTTTTTGGCTATCATTATTTATTAATAAGAAATTTTTACAATTATGCAACTATACTGTCTAAGTATGCTTATTTTACAGTTTTTATAGTTCACTTTTTAAATATTTTTTTATTGTAATAGGATGTTTTATGTATGTAGTTAAATATATTAGGTGCATCGTAGGGTTCTTTTATTTAGACCATAATGTTACAAGCTTAATAGTTTTAAGATGGACAATAAATCAAAGGGTACTATAATTGTTGTATTTAAACAACTTAAAATAAAACTATAAAAGAGGAAAGAAAAGCAAAGCATAATAGAGAAGAAACTTGTTAGAGTGAGTAAAAAAAGAAACTCATGAAAATTTCTATCTCATTTTATGTCGGCACGGCGCCAAAAAATTCATAAGCCGTTTCAAATCTATTAATCCTACAAAAAGAATAATCAAAATTGGACTGCAATGGAAATCATTGCGATTAGTCAACCACAGATAAATAGAGGAGGAGAAGGAGTTTTTAAATTATACACCTAAGATTGTCCTTCATTTCTTCGTCGGTTAAAAAATATTGACAAACTCAGTTGTCGAAAGAGAGAGAGTAGTTCAACTCTGTGTCTGTTTTGACTATGAAGTGGGAGAGTATTATTTGGGCACAAATGGGTCGGCTCGCCCGGAGTGGACATGGAAATTATTGCTACTTTTAAATCATCAACCCAAACTCAACTCTAAAAGGGACCAATATATGTAGATACTTAAACACAGAGGTGTAGATAACGGTAACCCATCTCAAAAAATACATTCTTTTGTTTGATATTCAAAAATGCCCTACGTTGTTTTCACTTCAAAAAACAGTGGCACTCCGGGACTGCCGATAGAAGTGAAAACTTATATACAGAAGTGTCGGTAACGGTAATAGTGTCGCGAATTCAATTGTTTTGTCCCATCTCAAAAAATGCTCAACGCGCCTAAAGCAGTTTACCCTTCAAAAAGTTTGTAAAGCAAAAAAGCGATTTACGTAAGTAATAAAGTACAAGATACTAATAGCATTGTAAGTATTTACCCTCTCTTTTTTAGGGTTTTGAAGAAAATGGCCTCACATACATACACCAATCTCAGGTGTTTTTAATTCGAAATGTAGAACAGTCTTGTCCTGACTTTAAACATCATTAATTTTATCGGTATACGTTCAAGGTTGAACCTAAATAATTTATCTTATGTATGACATGAGTAATATCGAATCTCCAAATACTCGTATAGTTTCCGGCTATATTTAAATAGAATGAATAATTCACTGCGGGCGTACCAAACCCGATTTCGCAGGCTTTATCACGTATTTATGAGAAATACGAGTTTCATGGGTATTTGCGAACAGTGAGCTGATGAAGCACGGACCCTTTCAAATTTGATGTGGTTTGATTTTTTTTATTAAAATGTAATTCTAAAACTGCCGTAACAATTATGATGGTCATCTAACATGAATGAACTTCGCATCATTCAGTCCAGCTCGTTGAAGACATCACTGACAGAGAACAACTGTATTATTTCTAGTTTAAACTGTAGTTTAAATTTCACTAAATATAAGTTACTAGCGACCCGCCCCGGCTTTGCAAGAGTGCAATGTATGACATCACTTTACAAATCTTTGCAATTCTCGGCTTTTGTCTAATAAAATATGCATGTACAAATTTCCAACCCTATTTCATATAACAATTTGACTTCAACACTTATATTTTTGAGTGTAGTTTCGAAAAATTAGTAACAAATTTTTTATTACTTTTGATAAAGAATATTTATTGAGTTTGTAAACGCTACTACCGAAAATAACGAAGTTTCATATTAATTTCCAACCCCCATTGTGCAAAATTTCATGCTTCTGGACTCAGTGGTTTCAGCTCTGCGTTAATCGATCAGTCCGTGAATTAGTCTGTCATTTTCTTCTTTTATAGATATATATTTTCTTAACTCGCAATATATTTTAGTAGTCTTCAGCGTTTTTAAATACTATCCAAAGTATCTGAACATTTATGAAGATTTGATGCTGAACTTTATGATGCTCTTGTTTCTAGAACACTTAATCTTAATCTGAGTGGGAGCTGCTACAGAATATTTTTAAATATAATACTCGTACCTAATCTTATATCTAATTTCTTATATTTTTAATAGTGATTTATATATTCAAGCTATTGTAGTGTAGATTGTTTTACTCTATCTTTATTGTACTATTATCAGCTAAATTTAAAAATACTATAACACTGAATATTACATCTTCAAACGATATGGCTTTTTTCAGAGACTATTTTAGACTAAAACATACCGCGTATCTTAATTGTAACTGAAGATGTAGAACATGAATGCCTTATAAATACTGTGTACAAGAGAAAATCGCTTTTAAGTTATTTGAGACGGGTAGAAGCAACGGGATTTACAACAAAATCCGTTCGGTAGAACGGCCAAACGGATTTAGAATAAATTTCATATGTTTTAATATATGGATATTTATTCACGATCGTAATCCTCTTAACATTAAACGTCTATTATGAACATCGGTAATCCAATACATTCTTGATATACACTTAATAAATAAAATAACAAATGCTATTGAACATAATAATCATGGAAGAGTCATGCATCGGCACATTTTCATCGAGTGAGTGAAATTAACGGAGGACAAACCTCCCTTTCCCCTGGTTTTGGGGAGGGTTGGAGCGGACGACTTAAAAGGCGGCAACGCCTTTATGACTCTTGAGCTGCAGGTGTCCATGGACGGATGAAAGCGAGTTTGCTTGTTTGTTTGTTACGCTTTCAGCCTAAGCCACTAAACCGATTTTAAAAATTCTGTTACCAATAGAAAGCTACATTATCAGTGAGTAACAAAGGCTATTTTTTTACCGCGATAACTGACATACACGCGGGCGGAGCAGCAGGAAAAAGCTATAGTATAAATATTTTTGACATACCTTTAATTGAACAGGTTGAAATGGATCTTCGACAGGAACAGTAAAACATTCATCCCAAACTGGATTGAGGTCTCTATAGACTATTCTGGACTTGTGCAGCAATCTCCCGCCAGATTTGAACTTCACGTATGGATCACTCGTGCCTGACAACAAACCTGGTTTTGGACCCCACAAAACACTACAGTTAGAAGACGAAAAAGCAAAAATAAATTAATAAAGTAAGCTAAGGGACAACTACGTAATATACGAGTACTTCAAATACATGAATTTAAATGTAACTGTCAATTTCTTACAATTTTGAGGTTAAGTGTTAACTATTTCGATTATGAATTGTTATTTTTTTACATACGGCTTTAATTATATGATACCCATTAAATAACACCAATAAATAAAGAAGAATCGATACCAATAATAATTGTTCTCAAACTCTTAGTGAGTAGTCACTCCCTTAATTTTAACGATTAAAATCTAAACTGACAGTTAATTATTAATTATAATCTTATAGCTGTAAAGTTAAATTTGGCTGAAAATTTGATCATTATATTTTTCACCAATACATGTCAATTGAATAAAGCACATTATTGGGATTGAACGGTCTAAAAAAATCCAAATGTTGACCATCCTATTTTAGTATACTTCTGGATCTTAAATTCAGTTATCTGTGCTTTTATAATGAACATTAAAAAACGTGATCAATGATTCACATTTAGTAAAATTTTCGATAAAGGATTCCTTATAGTATTTTTTTTGTTTAAAAAAAAAAGAAAATATTAATAATAGGTGAACTAGAGGTGCATAGAAGAACAAAAGCAAAAGCAGTATTTGCAGAAAATAAACAGAATTAAACATGCAAAATAACAATAAATTATAATGTCTATATCGTGTTTTGTGCGAGGGTGAAGTTAGTTACATAATAATATTTAAGTTATACATATAGCGAAATACAAAGATCTCACGGCAATTCAACAACATTAAGATTTAGGAGTCGGTTACAAAAACCTAGTAAAACAGCATTTATCCGGAAAAGTTACACTCGAAAACACTAATATTCTGAACCTGAATATCTTAAACGGATACTGAATTTTATGTGTATTGTTCTCGAAGCATCAAGAGTATGAATAATGAAAGAGGTATTTATAAAGAGGATTAAAGATTACTTTTTTAGTCGCAGATTTCAGTAAAACGCTGTGAATATTTCATATGCAAAATGAAAGCAAGTGTCTCATTAGAATTATTGCATTAAAAATTAGTAGTGTGGCTTGCTGTGCTTAGTCAAATTATAATGTCAGTGTGGTGAAATTGTTCAAAAGTTAACTAAGTCCCTTCCTATTGTATTATTTCCTTTAAGAGAAACAAGGACAGCATCAAACTCGACTTTAAAACCACCCTTTTATAAATTGCTTAAATCTAAATCTAATTGCCCCTTTATTGTAATTGTTAAGATGGCAAAATTTTATGCCAGAGCCACCAAAGAGACCTCAATTGACACACTTTGACTACACAATTTAAACACTGTGGTACATTGTTTAGGCAATTTTGACACCTCTGCATCTGACCACCTTGTAAATCGAGATTTTTATGAGATGTTTCTTATCTTAGGGTGAGTTGTAGTGCTTGCGTGATTTTAGAGCGCGATTTTAATACAGTATAGGTAAGCATTAATTTGTATTTGTAGTGCTGCATTTATGCTGGTGTGTAGAATTGAAATAGCTTCAAAGAATAGAGGATAAGGTTGGTAATGCATAAAAATACCATTAATGAGTGGTTACAGAACTGTTTACTATTAGACTTAGATTTAACTTGGCATTTAGGAGAACTAATCTAACCTGGCACCTCCCTCAAATGGATACGAATAAAACTACATGAATATGAAAAAGAAGAAGAAAAGATCTATCACACTGTAATCTTGCAAATAGATGAACGAGCTCAGAAACTCATAAAGTCATAAGAAAATACATGATTGGTGATAATTTTGTGGTGGAGGATTGTTTAAACTGAAACCTGAATCCTGTACTAAAGATAAATTAATTAGAGACAGAGCAAGCATCGGAAAATGCTGGAAATGGCCCTTTGAAAGAAGAGCTCAAAGAAACATCCCGACAACAAAATAATCAATTTTTCAGGAAAGTTAAAAATCCTAAACATGTTGCATTTAGACAGAAGTCGATCATTGCGATAAAGCAGTTGTAAATGTCATGGTGGAAATGTGAAAGTGATAGTGTAAACTCACCATTTTTATCCATAGCGACCAAGTTCTGGCCTCTCTTCAAATGTATTCGTAATTGGAAGAATGAATATTGTCGTAAATGTTGTTCTCGTAGTCTTTGACCTTCGTCAGGTTCCTGGAAAGCAAAAAAAAACATGCTCATCAAATATTCTGTTAATTAACATAAAAAGCATATTTTTATGGTAAGAGGGCAAACGAGCAGATGGGTCACCTGATGGTGAATCCCTGTTCCCACATATCCCAAAGTGCCTGCTTGACGCCAATAGACTTGCCCCGTATTACATAATTGGGACTACAATTTTATTTGGCAAAATGGAGGCGTACTACGCCTTTGTCTCCCCCCTTCGGGTATATTGACCTGAATGTATGTATTTTATTATTTAAAATAAGCTTTTTTTTCTGCGATGGATATTTGACAACATAGGCAGGTTACGTATTGGTAAATTTGAATTTTAAGTAGAACGCTTAAGTACCGTTCGCCACGCAAGCGGAACTCGTAAATCGGGCAAGTATACTTTATTTATTATTATGATGATAGTGATGATTGTATTTTACGTAATAAACTTTTAATACAAAAAAGACTATTAATGGGTATATGGTAAAATTGTGGGTTGGCTTTGTACAATATGTTAGCTTGGATATGAACAGAAGAAAATGAAACTAAATACAAACTGTTTTGAGTTTAAAAATATACAAAATATAAAGGGTTAATAGAAAACGTATATTCTATTCTTTACATTTACAAAAAACAAAATGAAATTCCGCCAGCGATAGGAAGCAATTACTGAGTCGCACTGAGGGCCACGGCCCATAGATTATGCATTAACGAATAAACATAATAAAATTAAATAGATAAATTACACTAAACCACCAAGGATCTAATGGTGATCCTCAACAATATTAGCTGGTATCCAAATATAATGCCAGTGCAGATTTAAATCAACGCGAGAATCTATTACACAAATAAAAATATTAATAAGTTTAGACAAATCGTTGCTAATAAGTTTAGTACAGGCGCTTTTTCTTTGTATTGCTAAACTGTTTTGATAAGGCGTCCAAGTCAAGATTAGATTAAAGGGTATTTATCTTATTGGTACGAAGTGCCTTATCGCATGTTACACACTCAAGCAGATGGGCGCGAGACCGAAAAATGTGTACCAAGACTTTATTCCGATACTTCAGTTTTCGCGTGAACGCTGTGAGCGTTCACGCGAAAACTGAAATCTTTTTCATATTTCATATATCAAACGTTTACTAAAGAGCGAAAAGAACTTCGTTCCGACCAGGGGTTCATAGACCCCTCACACCGTGCCAAAAACCAGGGCCTGACAGAAAACCGGTGTTAAACAACTCTTTCTTTGCCTCCTCATTCCGGAGAGAGTGACTTAAAAGGTGGCAACGCCCTTATGATTCTTGAGTTACATAACTTGCAAATGTCCATCATGGGCGACGTTTAAAATAACTATATTTATAATATCAGTTAGTATATACCCGAATAAATATAATATTAGATCTGCCTAATTCATTAGGAATTGAGTTATTACCTCAATTCAACGACTTCGGTTCCTTAGAGAACAAAGTCTTAAAGTTTGTCAATAAATAATTGACTCTGCCGTACCCGTATCTTTTCTAACTTCGATGTCATAACACTTGTTTATTGTTGTTATTCGCTTTTTCATTCGTAGTAAATATTAAAAATGTAAAGGAATACGAACGTCTAATATTTTATGAGCCTGATGTTTTTGTTTTGTTCTCGAAAAATGGAAAGATAAGTTCTCACCAATACCTTCTAAAACTAATGGAAAAAAATTGGTGAAATTGCTAAATTGGTTGAAGAGCTGCCACGAGCCACAATCGATAACTCCCACATCTGGACAAATATATAGTTAAGAAACTTCTTTCCGCACTCAATAATTTGGTATACGTTTTCTTTGGCTTTTTGTAAGGATATTTATAAAATTTACTTTAAATTATAATATATAATAAAAAGCTTGTGGTTATTTCCTTTTTATTGTCGATTTGTAATGAATAGCTTTATAAGTAAACTTACTAATTGCAGTAATTCAGGAGGTGGGCGCGGGTAATGCGCAGGAGTTCCTGAAGTGGATGGCGCTGGATCTGTAGACACTTGTCGCGTCACAGAATCTGTGGACAAGAAAAAAAAACCTTAGTTAAATAACTAACTTGGGGTTTATTTTAACACTACTGACCACATTTTCAAACATAAATACTTAGCTAAGACCCACGTCAGTTAAAGCAGTGTCCGAAAACCAAATCCAATCTGTTTAGAAGCTATAGTACGTTAAACGCACATAGATGTATTTTACGGTAGATAATAGTCATAAATAAATAGATTTATTATTATTGTTTTGGATTTCAGGACAATAGGACAAATTAAGTGATGTCATTTTATTTCACAACCTAAGAATCCTATCTTCCTACCCATCCTAACACTTACCATCACGCTTCCGGAAGAAGCGCATTCTTCGCCACTTCCTCACTGCGTTTTTAAGTGTCTTCATCAGCACACAGTTGAGGAAGGCCGTTGCTATTCGCCGCCGCCATATTGTGCACATCTATCTATTATTGTCTATTGTTTTATTGTCTCTGGTGGCCATTAGTTTGGTTTGGTTCAATGGTATTCGTCTTTGTAAACTGTACGGTAGAAATTTCAAATAGTGAAAATCTTAAAATAGAAAGTAAAGTAAAAACTAAATTTTTCACTTTCGGTTTGACAACAGATAAACTCCAAAAAAAATTAAATCTACGTAAGTTGTACATAAGTAAATTTCGCGGATATAGGATTTTGAAATTTTTAGTAACCAAAGTATATCAATAGAGGTATACTTTGGAAGAGCGGAAGTGCCATCATTACAGGGAATATAATAATATTATACATTTATCATGGTGGATCTGTCATGGCACAGAACGTCTATAAAGTGTA
Organism: Arctia plantaginis; assembly: GCA_902825455.1. Lineage (NCBI taxonomy): Eukaryota > Metazoa > Arthropoda > Insecta > Lepidoptera > Erebidae > Arctia > Arctia plantaginis. Next base: position 18,717,425 of record CADEBD010000226.1, on the reverse strand, counting down.
GCAAGACATATCTTCAAAGAGTAGTCATAATTTAACATAAGGCAATTTCGAGAAGGAAACCCTTTTCAAAGATGTTTGTGTTGTTGATGTTTTTATTAAGATATTTATAAGGATACCCGGCCCTGGCCATCCTGGATGTTGTATTTATGAATCATAAGACGAAAAAAACATTTCATCAATTCAAAGAATGAGAAGAACATTATTCTAAGGAACCTTAAGATGCCTACTGTCACTATTTTGTTTATGAATAGTTTTGTTTTTCTTTTATATTTCTATTGCCCAATATATTTTTCTGTCTTAATGGCCTATCTAACTCTCTTATTCCTATTTCCTTATCCGAAACATTTTGATGAATATATTTTGCTTTATGTTTAATTTCAAAAAATATATTCAAAGTTATACTTAAAATGGACTAACTTCTAAACTCTCGCGAGCACTGATGTATGTTTAATACGTGCAGGAAATAACACTATCACGTAATCAGTATAACATACAATTTTATCGTCTGAAATTTCGATTTAGACAGTCTGTGCAACCTGGAATTGACCTTCTGGCCTAAATGCAAGGCAATTCAAATTCAAAAATAATATATACTCTGAAATTATCCAAGATAATTCCCACAATGTATTTATCAGTGCTTGGTTTTAACCGCCAACTCAGGAAGTAACGATAACTGGAGCAGATAGGAAGCCTGTTGTTGCAACACATGAAGGTTAAATAATTAAACTGGCGATTTAAAATAACTAGTTACTATGTAGTGATTTATATCAAAATATTTTGATGTTATATTTTGCATTTTAAAATTCATCTTTACACTTTCTTGTACTCGTAAGTTGTAAAAGTACAAGTATGTATGCCGTTATTAATATTTTTTAGGTTAGTATAATTGTTTTATATTAAAAAATATTTTTACCCGACTGTTATGAATACTTTTCTTTAGTAAAAACTTTTTGGGCAAAATTCATTAACTAAACTTAATTAAGACGGGGTGAGTATTCGTAGCATATGCGCCTCTCAAAATGTTTTAGTTTAGTAACGGTCCCGCGTTAGCATATAAACTCTACTGATATATTATAGTACCGTTATATATTTCTCACACTTGATGCAACATTGGATTAAAGCCAAATAGGTCAAGGTTTTGTTTTAAAGTAGAAAATTCAATTTTTTAAAATATTTTCTGAGAAATAAGATTGCTTTTTGCTGCTTGGCACGAGGATACGGTCCGCCTGTTAGTTTACTTATAGTTATTTTATGACCTCTGTAGGGGTTACGAATTTGATTCCTGGTTCAGCGAAAGTCTTTGTACGCATGAATAGCAGTAATGTTACCAGAAATCAACCACGTATTGATAATAGTTAGTTAGGGTCTCAATAACGACGTGTACATGACTATCGATTTAAAAAAAGACTTTTATTTTGATTAAGTACAATAAATTGTCGTGTTTCATAATGTTCAGTTTATACATAGACCTATTTCTTAGCTTTCTATGGATGATGGGGGCAACGCACGCGACTTCGACAGCGCCGGGAATTTCGACCCAGGAATAGGTGTTGGGAGTACTCTTTAGCGCTTACCTCCACTGTCTGCTGTGTTACCCCCTCTACCTAACCATATTTGATACGAGCTCGCTCTCACTTCTACGGCATACAACGCAACGAAATAACCATTTTTAGTTATTTCGTTGGTTAAGTCAAAGTACTTGTTTCTTTTTAAAGCGCTGTCTTTAGGGATGTTCGTTTCCCACGGTAACGTAAGTTCTACTAGTACTACACGCTTAATTGACATTTCATAAATAAATATGTGTGGTCTGGACGTCGAGGCACGGATATTAAAAAAATACACGTTAATTTTTTCATTTTAATCGCCGATGTAAGTTAAATATAATAACTATTAATCGCGTTAATTAAAAAATAATAATGGCAAATACTTTTGTCATGAAAATATCATGTGTTCCAATGAACCATAAGCGTAGGCGTGCTATGACATAAGAATGGCTGCAAAGCGGTTTTCGATTACGTAATATCATAAGTGGTAGTAATCTAATTAAATTGAATTAATCATTCAGTCAACAGATGTTCTGACATCAAGGTACTTAGACTATTTGAAATGGTAGTCTTGTACAATGCGGCCACACGAAATTAAATGCAGAGCGTGAATCAATTTAAGATCATATAAGTATGCCTTTAGTAGATCACTATGCTAAACTGATAATATCACCTATTTATTAAGTGCTGAAGACAGTTTCCTTACTAGTCATTCCAACCTAATCCATTAAGCATATATATAAATTTTAGACAGTCGAGAAATATTTTAAGGATTAAGAACTCATTTTTATAATGAAATAATATTCCGCTGAGACAACTGAATTCTGTTCATCGAATTATTTTTTTATAGAGTTTTACCTCAGGATTGAATACGAGGCCATCACAATAACTTAAATAACTTTAACAAAAAATAGCACAAAGCAAATCCGAAAAAAAAAACAAAACGAAGTTATGAGAAATTATTTTGAAAAGGTTTTCTTTTTCTACTTCTGTCAACTGTATAAGGAAATTTATAGATTTTTATTTTTTAAAAAATCAGTACACTGTGGGAGTGCCATGTTTCGGCACAAATGGGCCTGCTCGACGGGAGTGATACAGCTTCACAGAAACCCGTTGCTAGCTCGAGCGAGTAAGAAGAACGTAAGAATTGTAACCAATTCTTTCGTTGTTCTTCACAATGTGAGTGAATTTTTTGGCCTAATGAGTGAGGCTACCGGAGTGGAGAGAATATTTTATTTATTTATTTACAACTTTATGCACTTATGTACAACGGCGGGCTTAATGCCTAAGGCATTCTCTACCAGCTAACCTTTGGGGGGTGTAGAAATCTGGTGAGGTAATATCCATATATTCAAAGATTCATTATATATCGATACATGAATATATAGTATGTAACTATCGGCGCCCGTGGGGGCGTCTATAGTTATTTACATGCAGGTGACCTTTCTTCTCGTTTGTTTCCCTATAGCATGATGGAAAATATTAAGAATGAAGAAGCTGCTCATTGCTGTTGCATGCCTTATATTACATTCCAAACCGATAAATCTTCATACAATGTAACCGTGCAACCGTAGAATGATTAAATAATCCTACCTGTAGCATCAAATTACGAAGAAAATATGTCTAGGTTTGTGCTTTTAGTACTGAAGAAGCCATTCAAGTGTATGAAAAGCCTTCATAGAGAGAAACTCCTATAGTATTAGGTATTTTCGGGAAGTGATTTAAAATTGACATGCACGATTCCTTGAACTCATAAAATATAATATGCTTTTTGTAAAAAAGTACCTAAAGAGACCAGAAACTTAAATAAAATAAAAGAAGAATAAAAAAGTTTAACGTCGTGCAACTGTAATGGAGTACATTATTTAAAACATAATTAAAAAGCAAAAAATGAAATAAAACAATTTGCAGAAAATGTATTTCATATTGTTTTATAAAACTGGCGCCTGGCCATCACACCTTTCCGCGAACAAAGCTTTTCCCTTGATTACATTTTAACTGTACAGAACCATGACAGAAGTACAAAACTGTCCAGAATAAAAATAAATCTAAAATAAAGAAACTGCTTTTAGTTTTCTTTTGTCAACAAAGAAAGACCAATGGGAAATAAAAACTTTATATATACTCGTAGAATATACGATATACATTTTTATAGAGAATTTATTGAGCTAAGCATTTTCATAGCGTGATAACGGCATTTTTAAGTTATTGGTTTTCGCCTCTTTTTTAATTCTGGACTAAAAACTTCCCAAATGTTTGAAATTTCTATTATTACAAGTATTAAATACATATTACGCTTAAATCCCAAAGGTGTACGCAGAGATGTATTAAGCGCCTATATAATTTTATTTCCACTTACATCATGGGTGTATACCTGTTCCCGTCATCCGCGCACTTTAGTAATTAGACGGGAAAATTGGGTTTTCAATATAAAGAAGTCTGTAAGATGGGCAAACAATTGTGGAAAGACATGTTACTTTTAGGTGTGGTGGTAAAAGGTAGATAGCTCATTAGAGATACCTGGCGCCCGTCCAGCACCGTCTCATGTAATATACTGAATTCAATTTGTTAACTGAATTCTTTGATTACATTTTTATGAAGCTATAATTATTGTCATTCATGTAAAGGGTTCGAGGGTTCATGTAAAGGCAAGCTCATTCTTAAACCAGCGGGTACCATTTTTTATAACTGAGTTATCAAAAATGCACACAGCTGAAAAAAGCGGTAAATGGATCAGGTTGCCTATGAACACTGAGACATGATTTCGGCACTTATGCTTTTTTAATCCTTTTTATTAATTAGCTCCTAGAAGAAAAAACAGTATGACAACAATTAGTCTTGTTAACCACAGGTTTTATATGTACTTTTCTATACTAACGTTTTCTATACCTCATAAAGTTTATGTATTGAGTACAAAATTCATATAAAGAAAGTTAAAAATAGTATAAAATGTAATTTCCTTAAACGAAATACAATTTGTTCGTCAATATTTATTGAAGATCGGTCTTTAACATTTTTGTATATTAATGTAGAGCAAGCCACATTTGTTTTAAAAAGCGATTAAATGTGTACACAATGAAAATAGATGCGTTATGAATAATTTAGCGTGGACGAAAAATACAGGTCAAATTTCGTTGAATCCTAATTGAAATAACCCGAGTTGTCCAAAAACTTTGCCTTTTTTTGGACGCTTTGTGTGATTAAGGTTAACCTAAACAGTGGATATTCAAACTCGAAATTTGAAATGGTACCATTGTTAATATAAATATGCGTGACGAGAGTGTTACAAAAAGTGTGATCGGGCGAGGCGAACGAAAGTTGGGAGGGAGATATAAGTTAGTGAAGATAGAAATAAAGAGAGTTACGTTTCGTATATTACTGTAGGGGCAAAAGAGAGAGGTGCTAGCACACATGTTCTTTCTCTCTTTCTCTTATAGCCAAGAAGTTTTACTTCAGTCGTGTGGTCTAAAGCACACTCGTTTTTTATTTGTTATACCAAGCATTGATCAGTGCTCATTTGCGAAGAACTTATTGATAAATGTAGACAAAGATGATACACTCGACACACATTACCGACATTTATAAAAACAAATCCAAGGTTTCCTGCGCGGATTTACAGCATAACCTTATCTAATATCGTCGTAAATATCAGTATTGTGCTTATTCCCAATTTGAACAATGGGATGATTTGTGCTAATATTATTAAAGATATAAGGCATTCCTCATTCCAACAAACTTACCACAGTCCTACACATCGCTTTCCCTTTTCATAGGTTCCAAAATCAGATCAATATCTCTTGTACGTATTGAATTCATAACACACAACAAATCTCATAAAATAATAGTTAGTCTACTGTAAATAATTTTCCAAGTGGAAAAAGTGTTATGTTAGTGACATGAAAAGGGTATTCTAATGTTAATTTTATTATTGGAGTGACTCATATTTGACTAACTCACTATGACGATCTATATCTAATAGTGTAAAAAGGATAATAATTATTGAAGCTAAAAAGATCTTGGTTAAGGTAAAACAATTTCATAAGTAATTGAAATATATAAAATTAATTCTTGTTAAAAGTGTTGTTTTAGGATATAGGGATAGTGAGGGCGATGATTCAATATGTGGAAATTTGAAAATATTTAGTAATTCTCGAAAACCTGAAGTGACTATGGACAGGGGCAAATGGCGTGTAGAACGAATGGCTATCAGGCGGTCGTGTGTGAGATGTCTTAGATTTAGGCTGAAAAATATCTTTAAACAGTTCACGTACTAATCTATTACGTGAGTGTTTTATTTCCCGTATGTATACATAATTATGCACCTGCGATATTAATTGACAGATTACGCTCGATAAAACCACTTTACACAACCCAAAATAGGTTGGTATACTTTGTAATAAGTAGGCCAAGCCTCTAGAGATGGTCAGGTACACAGAGGTAGCCAATAGCATGCATTACTGCAACATAAAGGTTTGCAAACACTAGACTGAAATTGTCACAATAGTTTTAATAATGCGACCAAGAACAAATTTTATAAATATGGACATCCTATAATGTTTAGATTTAGATTTTGTAGACAATTTTGTAGAATTTTAGTTAAGTAATTATCTATGTCGCTACTCTGATACACGAACAAGAAATTGAAAGAAATATTTAAAAATATATTTTCCTAAATAATAAACGATTGTAAATTGCAAAGGAACTAAATTTACTCTACATACTTCATAAATGTAAAAACCTGTTCAACAAAACATTTGCATTAATATAAAATCGTTAGGTATTTTTCAGATCTATAAGTAATTTAATTACTCAAAGTGGCAACAACATTGTTAGATTAATTGATATAATAAGGCACACATGAGTTGATACAGAACTACATGAACAAGAAATTAATTTAGAAACAATTTAGATTAATTAGAACGCAAACATTATGCGGTTATGAGTGACTGTTTGGATAAACCACTAATCCAAACAGTCACTCAATTTAATTGCCATAAAATCTAATGTCGAAATTATTTAGAATTCTCAGTTCTCACACGAATTGTACTGATTGGTTCAAAACCACTTGAAACAGTTTTTGAATAAAAATTAAATTAAGAACTTAAGCGTATGACCAAACGTCAAAAAGAGTAACGAAGTACGAAAAAACTTTTAATTATTATTACATAATAATACACTATTGTGCCTATATTTCCTAAGAGATAAATAGAGTTGTAGCAAATGTCCCATTTGCCGACTGTAATGTTAGTATTACTTACATAACTGGGGGCAAACATATAGCCGTCGACTAGATGTTCTAGAAATCCGATAAAAGAAAATGCGGGCTATGGTCGGTAAATTCTAACCACAGATTAAACTCTACTATACATAAACATGCGTACACAAACATGTGTATACGCATTAATTTTTAATTAGTTAAAAAAAAATCCTATCGTTACTAAAAAGAAAATAGTTTTATCATTTAGTTACACATCAGTGAACACAGACCCTAACATTTTATTGTGAAGGCTCTCACGCGATGTCAGTTTGCTTCATTATTTGTTTAATATTCACATTCAGTGTACTAAACTCTGAAAAAATTAGAGCAAGGGTAGTGACTGCTCCGAACCAATAAAATTCCTTCATTTGTAAGAGGATATGTATATCTCTAGTTTTATGTCATGTATTCTTCCTGAATATAAAAATATTTAGAAAAAAAAATACTTTTAGTTCCTTCCTCCGAGCCTTTTCCTAAACCAGGTTGGGATCAGCTTTATGTCTACTATGATACGGCTTAACTTCGATTTTTTACGCGGAGTGACTGCCATCAGACCTCCACAACCCAAGTACTAGGTGATATCGAAGTTCTGCACAACGACTGTTGTGGGACTTTTTATTTAGGGTTCCAACTACCCGTAACCATTGCCATAGATTTTCGTATGGCAACAGGGACCGACGGCTTAACCTGCTCTTCGAGGCACGGAAAAAAATACTTTCAGTTCGTGATTGAAGATTACATTAATGCGTCTAGTAGACAAGTTTTATATTAGGGAGAAAAAAGAAAGAGTTTTAAAAAGAGCTTAAGTTAGCTTTATAAAGATTTGTTGGCACATTAAAAATACATTGAAACTTGCATTTTAACTTGAATTAACTCAAACTCTATTCATACTTAATACGTTGTAGGCTTGTCTTTTCATTATCTTAAAGAATGAAGAGTAATGACCTCGTCAGGTATAAAGCTCTTCTCGTCCAACTGATATTACGTCTACAATTCTTCGTTATTATTATTTAAGTGAGCGCCCATTTTTGTCGTATAATCTACTATTAACGAAGACTATCGTATATACTTTATAATAAGAAGGTTATTAAATATACATATTGGTAGTCAATAGCATGCATTACTGCAACATAAAGGTTTGCAAACGCTAGATTGAAATTGTCACAATAGTTTTAATAATGCTACCAAGAACTAAATTTATTAACAAGGATTACCGCAGTGACTGATTAATTATATTCAAACCTTTATTATTAATTAAGTGGGTTCTAAGTATAACAATAAAATCATTTTTTCTTGCCTTATTAAATTTCTCTATCGTTGTAAAGAACTTCTAATCTTTAATGTCTTTTCTTGAAGTTTTAAGGGCGTATCTGTCCGGAAATATCGTAGACGATAACCCGTTCCACAGATTGGTTGTGAAAAGCGCACAGTAGTTGAACGCCAACTATCCAGGTGATGGAGGTGAACATTTTGCCGTGTGGAACGATGGCAGAGAAAGTTGCGGCCGGCATTAGTCCGAACAATTCCTCGAAGCACTATCCATGAGATATGCGATAGAGAATGCAGAGTGAAGCCACATCTCTACGTAACGCCAAGGGATCGAGCCGATCGGAGATGTTTGTTAAACCGCGACTACTTCGAAAATAACTAGTTCAAATTGTTCTCAGTATAAGGTAGCATTTTAGTTACAACAAATATACTCCAATATATCCTTTGAACAAGAAGTACAAAGAACAACATAAAGAAAATAAACTGAATTAAAAAGAACAAGCGACGAAATTGAGACATTCTGAACAGAATAGCAATTGGGTACAGAAATGATGTGAGAGCAAAATAAGAATTATTATTTTCAATTGCCAGACAGTTAATTCAGTTTCTTAACTTCTCATAAGCCGCGAAAAAGGCGAGAAATGCTGCAACACTGTAAAGTGCCTTCACCGGTAATCAGTGTAGCGGTAATTTTAAACTTTATATTAAAAAACGCAAAAACTTCCTAACACGATACCCGTTGTAGAAACTTCAATTACAAGTGTTTAAATCATTTTGTTTTAAACCGCAACTGTAGGCATTTTTTTTAAGAAATTCTCTTCTCTTTCGTTGATTTTGCGCATAAAATCAACGAAATATGGCGCAGTAAAACCAAAGCCTTCCTTACTTTCCTATGATAGTAATAATAATAACTTGAAACGTATGCTATCTCCGAGGTGCCTTTAATTCGCGCTCTTGAAATACTCGTATGCCATTTGGAGTACAAACATGAACGTAAATATTATCTGTTGTGTGTTTCGTGTTCTTTCATAGACGTTCATGTGCGGCGATGGTCACTTTAATTCAGGTGACCAGTCTGCTCGTCTGCCCCCTCTGACATAAAAAAAGAAAAAAAATGTCCCTTTCAGTTGGCAGCAAAAATAAATTACCTGCTGACTAGGTTAACAGGATAAAATTGGCTTTGATAAAATAAAATCAATAATAAAAACCTATTATTGCAATATGCACGAAATTTTATAATTTCTTAAAAAAAAGTAATTTGTCAAGGTGAGACAAATACATGTAAGATGTAACAGAGACAGTTAAGGAGCTTATGGTGGTATTCTAGCGCACACAGCGATATTGCAGATGTCTTCGCTCAAGAAGCTTTTGTAATGGAACGCCTTGCTTGCCTAGTAGAATAAATGGCTTAAAGTATTATATGTCGCGTATATGGTGAATACAAATTATCCCGTAAGATGACGACAGTCTCGTAAATTTACATGTTATTTACGTCGAATGAAGCGTCGACCCATATCTTAAGTGTGCATGATATTTGCGGCGTGGTTAAGTAACAACAATAATAATTAACATAACACTATTTTTAATATATTTGTGTAAATACATGCTTCACTTTTTTTATCTCCGAAGACTTCTTGGACTAGTGTTTCGGTCGTGGGCGAGATCGATTCCTTCTCAAGACAAATTAATTCTGTGTGATGAGTACGATTATTTGTTCTATACCTTAGTGTAATACAGTATGTGTGTATGTATTTTGAAATATATAAGTATGTTTATTTAGAAATATATGTTATGTGCTCGGTTGCCGGCAACAGGCTTGCCTCCTATTACGACTAAAATAATAGTCAGCGAAATGTGGCTGTTTCATCAGCAGCCTGAACTGTTAAAGGCAGCTGATAAAAGATGAAGACCTTTCCTTAAGAAGGACGTTTTGGTCTACAGACTGGTTGGTATAGGGTTTATGTCAAGTTTTCCTTCTCGTTGCAGTGTTGTTGTCCTGTGCAGTTAGTTTGCTTCCTTAGTCGGCTCTTACAACACCCACGGGATGAATAGGATGATGACACTCCGTATTCATAATCACCACCCTATTATATATATGTATGTATTATATTATCATATTCTTGAAATTAAGAATTCTGCCTCTGTTTAGTTATATGTCATACTTGCCTTCTTAATCATATGTTATTATACGTTATATCATTTAGATATAGAACGCTATAATGACAAGTCGTGGGTACATATTGCGTAAAATTTTGCTGTAGCTGAGTGGTACCTTACACGGTTCGTATATGACTTTGTATTAAACTATTCAATCAATCAGTTTATTTTCATTGCGGACATGGGTTTACAATTAGGTGTTACAGTTTAATAATTTTTTCTACCTTTAGGCATGCAATAAGATAACATTAATAACGAGTTTGAGCTTATTTAATACTAAAGTTACAATGTAAAAGTTACAATATAAAACTATTAGTTTTATATTGTAACTTTTGTGTATTTTTTTTGTGCTTTTAAAAAATATCCAGGGATTTTAGTTTGAGAATCCAATAAATATACAAATTCACAAACACTCCTTAACTTTCGTATTAATGACTTTATTAGCTTTCGTCCCATTTTCAATCCCGTGTACCTATTTGTTAGTTTACAACTGCTATCCGTAATTCGACTAAAACCGGTATAAACTTCTAAACTACGTATAAAAGGCGCCTACCCTAAAAGTTAAGTTTTCCCGCAATAGATAGTGAATACGGTAGTCAAATAACTCGTGAGAGAACTATTGATTACGGACCATTTTTCGAATTTTTGATTACTATTGTGACAATGTTATACAGGTTGGGTGATCTATGTAGGTTTTCTACCACCCAGCCTAAAAACTCTTTTCCTTTGGAAGGGAAGTGCTAACCCAATCTTTTTGAGTCGTGTTTTGGTATATAATGAAAAAATACTTAATGACAATTATAATAAGGTTGCAATAAATTCTATGTATAACGACAAAGTGCAACTTAACGTACTTCCAAGCATAAGGATGTGTTTGATTTCTACCGTCCTGACTCCGCAAATTGCCGCTTCTAGCATGATCGTAAGTAAGCTAGGCCGAGATGTTCGTTACAAAAATTTACGTAATGTACTAAAACTATTTTCAGAGCAAAGATTAATTGCATCAGCGTACCTACCCAATCCAAAGTAGAATAATGCGCGTTGCCGTCAGCGATTGACTAAAATTTCGAATGATCGTTCTGCTCTTGAGAAGCAGTTGCAAAGTCAAAGATGGGATGTTCATTTACTTTGAATGAAAATAGAGGTCGAAGCAGGTAAGATATAATATATAATAAGTTATTCTGACGAAATCGTGCCTGTTGAAAGCTGTAAGAAATTTTACAAGAAAATCCTTTGTCAATGCTTAATTTTGTAATTTCATTTATTCTATACATAGTTATTCCAAATTAAAGCAGAGGTCTTTATGGTAGAGATAGAGGTCATTCGCTGACTAGAGAATTAGTGAAATAAATAATCGTTACTCTAAAAGCTCTTAAACGAATATAGTATACGCAAAATAAATCCCTTCAAAAGTTCGCCTTAAAATGTCAAATACATTGTAACAAAAACGCTTACAGGTTCTAGTAAAACAAAATGCTTTATGTAACAGTACGTGACTTCGAGCGACGTCGAGTAGTTGGTCGATATCGGGTCGTTTGAATTTATTTTGAACAACTGAGGACACATAAAATTCCAGTCTACGACATCGAAATTAAGAGGATTCAACATATATGTGGGTTACGAGTGTCTAGTGTTAAATAACGTATTTAGTTGCGTTACCGTTAAAAATGTTAGCAAATGCTCTAGCAGATCCCTAAAGTTTTATATATTGTATTATGTGTACTTATATATATGTATGTATGTAACTCAGCAAGTATATATGTATGTATATCTGCTACAATATTTTTGTCAAAGTCCTTAATTATTATTACCTCATTAACATAAAACCTTAATTTCCAGTGCACCTACTCAGTTATTTCACCACCACCCAAAGGTTGACAGGGCGAAAACGCCTGTGGCATTAAGTACGCCATTGTACCATGAATTGTTATTTGTGAAAAAAAAAGAAAAAAAGAAAAATAAATGAAATAGCACTACTAGATTATTATTTGTGTCACTCTTTTAATTAAAGTTATATTATTTCTGGATCTATACTACCTCCAATTCTTCAAGAAACAAGCGCTTCCCAAAGACCGGCCATGCACTTGTGACTTTGGAGTTATAGGTATCCATTAACGGTGATACTCGCTTACTATAAGCCATATTTTGACATTACCCTGTATTTATATTTTAGAAGTAGCTATATTCGTTAAGCGGAACCCGAGTCGTTTTGAACGTCTGGCTGATGTGATTCAAAGAAACATGCGCGACAACAGCAAGTTACGTCACCAAAGTTGTCAAACCACGTTAATGCGTAAAAGTGTCTATTGTATGGCACCACTAATCTTTAATAAACTGCCGGGCGGGTGGAAAGATTTGGAAACAGTTGTATTTAAGAGTAGACTACGTACATTTCTAGTAGATAAAACTTACCACAGTGTAACAGAATTTTTATCGGATTTTTTTTTTATTTAAGTGCTATGATTATGGATATATTATCTATTGTGTCATTACTGATTTTGGAACGAAGTTCCTTATCGCGAGTTGTGAAAGGGAGCTAGACGGAATTTTTTTTTACGAAAATTGGTCACGACACTTTTTATTTTGAATTGTCACTTGTCAGTCATTCAGCGCCATCTATCGAATAGTAAAATTAAAATTTATGTTCTTAGGTTGAGCAAAAAATATTGTATTCGACATCATTTCTCAAGGAGATTTTACCAATGTATAAATTGTTTTAATTAGAAACCAACTGAAAAATATGTAGGTAATAGCCGCTTTCATAGATGGCGTTGTAATTAAAATCGTGTCTAATCAGTTTTCCTCGATCGTAACAACTTCGTTCCTATCGGGTGTCCCACGACACCACACGGCTTTTTTTATTACCTAATGTTAAGACTTAAAATTAATATTATTGCGGATTGAGTCTACGAGCATGTTTCGTAGCCTAATACAAAAAATGTTTGCACGACACCGGTAAAATATGGCTGAGCTTCAATGTACTGTAACACCTATCCTCCGCTAGTATTCGACCGACATACACCGACTTCAAACAAACCAGAAGATATTTTTATATGTTTTGAGTGTCACATTATTTTAGTCTTTTCCATTAAATTTATAAAGATTTTTCATTAAAAAATGTTATTATAATGTATTGGACTTTATCTCTAACAATTTGTAGTGTTTTTTTTACTTTTTATAATTATTGTTTTTTCTTTCTGACATTAATTGATTATTTTGACTATAGTTTGACTTTGAATATTTGACATTGTATGTATGTGCAATGGGAGAAGCCTATGTCCAGCAGTGGACTGCGATTGGCTGGTGATGATGATGATGATGATGTATCACAATCTTTTTATAGTAATTAATGATGCTAATAATATACCTATAGGTTATTTTAAGTTATGTTTAAATTATATGCAACTATAAATGTATAAATTGAAAATTTGCACACCCATAGTGGTAAAGCACAGTGAACCTGTTTGTGAATGAATACCATGTAATTAATACCTGTTTTATGCAAATAAACAATCTGAATAGGGTGAACTGCCTGCCCTTTTACCCTCTATATCATGTTAAAAGTCTCAGTTTTTCGACAAGAGATTATTTTTTTATCTAAGCTTTTCATTTTGCAATCTATATTATAAAAATGAAGGCTCGGAGCGATATTAAAGACGTTGATAATAAAGATACGAACCTGTAATATTTAGCTTCTAACAGTAGAGATTTTTGGGAATAACAATGAAAATAAAGAATAGTGTGTAGAGGTAGTACCTAGCGCGTGTAGAGGTACGTATTAGTACTTGCGTGTAGTATCTAGTGTGTAAAGGTAGTACCTAGCGCGTGTAGAGGTACGTATTAGTACTTGCGTGTAGTATCTGGTGTGTAAAGGTAGTACCTAGTGCGTGTAGAGGTACGTATTAGTACTTGCGTGTAGTATTTGGTGTGTAAAGGTAGTACCTAGTGCGTGTAGAGGTACGTATTAGTACTTGCGTGTAGTATCTGGTGTGTAAAGGTATTACCTAGCGCGTGTAGAGGTACGTATTAGTACTTGCGTGTAGTATCTGGTGTGTAAAGGTAGTACCTAGCGCGTGTAGAGGTACGTATTAGTACTTGCGTGTAGTATCTAGTGTGTAAAGGTAGTACCTAGCGTGTGTAGAAGTACGTATTAGTACTTGCGTGTAGTATCTAAAGTGTAAAGGTAGTACCTAGCGCGTGTAGAGGTACGTATTAGTACTTGCGTGTAGTATCTAGTATGTAAAGGTATTACCTAGCGCGTGTAGAGGTACGTATTAGTACTTGCGTGTAGTATCTAGTATGTAAAGGTATTACCTAGCGTGTGTAGAGGTACGTATTAATAGTTGCGTGCAGTATGTAGTGTGTAGAGGTAGTTCCTAAATGTCAAAAAGTTTTTCTGTGTTGTCTTTGAGGATAAAAGGTTTAGTATGACTTGTTTTTCATTTTAGTAATAATAAATAGTGGTTACTCTGCATAACACTCTTTTCATTCTGGTACCACATAAACCTCAACAGAGATATTATTCGCAAGTTTAAAACCTAAGATCGCAAAATAGGCCGAGCTTTAACTTACACAGCTGATGTACTGTGATGCGTGGTTGGAAGCTATCAAATAATTCGAAATTTCAAATTCGTGGAAGCGGTGAGCGTTATGTATTTCAAAGAGCTTGTTACCCTTTGAAAGATCACGTAAATAATAAGCAATTTGACTTACAGAATTTTGAGGATGTTGAAAAGATGATATGAGTAATACGTTAATAATTAAAGAGCGTGTAAGGAGTGTTTAACCCTTTACCAACCATTTTATCGTTAAGTATATACATAGTTATACCGTTCCTTCATCAATTTGAAACTTAACATAGTATAAACCTTTTTACTGTTACGTCGAGTACGTGTAATAACACTTCTGAGTAATCCGGTGTAATCTTGCTGACACAAGCATAGTGCTGTTTCTATTGCTGACAAGGCTGGACATAGAGGGTAATGAAAAGAAAGTATAATGACATCATGGATGTTGTACGTGTTGATGGTTTTCGGTTAGTCGTGAGATGAACAATAACGAAGCTAATTTTATAAAAAAAAAATCTATTACACACAAAGACTGTTCAATTTTTAATTTTCACATTCGACTTTATTTATTCCGTAGGGTTTGGGCCACTTCAATCGACCAATCACCGCAAATGCGCGCCGAGCTTACGCCGACACCTATTGGACACATAAATATCAGCGCAGCGCGCTGCTATTTATGCGACAGAGGTGCCGCGCGTGTCGCAAAAAAAATATCAAAAATTAATAAAAACCAACAGTAAGATCCTCAAATCATACTAAAACAGGTTGTTTTAGTATGATTTGAGGATTCGCTCGAATATGCAATCCACTGGAAAATTCAGACAACTCGGGTGCAGAGCGTGGAGTGCGGCCCAAATCCACAGTTTTATATGTTTCTTGTATATGACTGAGCTATCAGACACGATAACTCGCATTCCATTCCATTCCATATTAAGCAAGGAGGGTATGGAATGCAATGGGTTACAGGCTCAGTCATCCCAAGATCTGATACTAAGTCAGTCTAAAACCATACTGGTCGAAATGTAATGAAATTGACAGCTAGTACGGAATACTTTCGTTGTTAATTACCAAACGAGGTTTAAAAATCCCCAAAGATCTTTGCTTCACCCCCATAATCCTCGGGGAGAGGTGAAGGAGAGGAAAAGGCGGGCACGCATTTGTGTCTCTAGAGTTGCAAGTGTCTATGGGCGGTGGTTGTCACTTAAAATCACATGACCGTCTCACGTCTAATAATTTGCACCCTATACTATTCAAATGTTAATACCTATAAGTATGACTTTTAAATTCCCTATTGTAATATGACTTTTTCTTATTTCCTGCTCTGCAATGCGCTCCCTCCCACTCGGAATCAGGATCCCATTTAAAAAGAATGTACATAATTACTTTCTCGACAAGATGGCGGAAGTACTTAAACCAATTGTAAATCTCTTTAAGTTTAAGTATTCACAGTGTACGAACATAATGTATATATATATATATATATGTGTGCGTGTGTGTAATTATATATGTAAGTTTAGTTTAGTTTTATATATTTATAATCAATGACTACAAATTGTAACCTCGGTGCACCTACCTTACAAGACTTCTACACTACCCAAGGATTGGCTCATAGAGAATGCCTAGAGCATTAAGTCCGCCGATGTACATAAGTGCATAAATATGTAAAATTACTATTCTAGTAATAGTAATTTATTTTTTAACATTTATACTGGTGTGGTATAAAAGTAATTAAAATAATTCACAATACAACTTTACCGTTTGTTATAGCTTTACATTATATGTTACATTTTATTCATTTTTCAATGAACATCATTTAACATAATTAAAAACCTTGTAGCGTGGTGGTCAAATAAAGTTTGCACTACGCTGATGATAGTTCAATTTATTTAAATTTTACATACTTGTAGATGTTGACTGAAGCTGTTGTCTTATCAATATTTTAATGATTTTTATCTTATAAAAAGAAGCTTACAGTTTTCCTTGATATACCTCGTTTTGCGAGAAATCGGTCAAGCGGTTGCCAAGTGATACATTTACAATAATTATAGCAATCCATTTTTTTGTGTACATAAATAAATAAGTGCTTGATCATTTTTACTATTGAGACCCGTACATTTACGACTCTTATCTTTGAAAGGGTAAACAGGCGCGTATTGCCCAGACGTATACGTGTGTGTGATGTTGTGAACTCATACATTGAAAGACCGCTCATAGTACTACCTAACTAAAAATATCAAGCTTCTCGTACGAGACTATCACTGTATCCCCGTACCGCATAACGCCCACGTCATCCTATGAAGCTGCGGTCTGTTAGCCACACACTCCCAGTTATAAAACCTTATATGCGATACTTTCCCGTTAAGAACCACATTTAATGTTCACCATTATAGTCGAAGTACTAAACGTAGTATCGTGTCATTTCCCTCGGGTCGTTCGTCCTACTTCTTCAATGGTTTGGAAATAGACACATAAAGTTGTAGCAAAACATTTATTCTACCGTCGCTTCCGTTCTTTATTATATTATTTAAATGTCACACAATTTTATGATATTTAAACATTTTTATTGGAGCCCAGTGGATGCACATAGGCTTACGGAAGTGCAACCAAGTTGTAATTCAGAAAATTTGGGTATTTAATAACGCATCTGCCTACACTGTGTGAAAAACAGGGGTGCGAGTATGATAAAAACCTACAGTATTCTGTATTAGGGACGTAACCATCACGTGCGTAAATCATCAGAAAATATATTTCTACCAAAGATATATGTATACTTTTTTCATAAAAACATATTAAACCCTTACAATTGTGCAACGGCTTTATAAATTTGTTAATGTATGTTGTAGATGGTAAACAACTTGCAAATATCCTTGAAAAGTTATGTTGATATACACTTATATTAATTTTACTCTCACATTCTAATTAAAAGTTCGTACCTAAGACCGGGTTTACACGATATAGCTACTTCATTTTCTTATTCCGGTTAGCATATATACAACTTCCCAACATCAGTCGTTGGGCCGCGGCCCGCCAGGCATGATCACCTCGCCTGGTCGGAGGATCCTCCCTTTGTGTTGGAGGGACATGACACCCGTTCCTCCACACTTATAAATTACATATAAATTATGGAACTTTTTTGTTTTAATCTTAAATAGAATTCAGGTTATAAGGTGGAAAAGTTTTATGTTTGTCCACTAAGTGTGAAGGATTTCTTAAGAGTAGTTCCCATGAGACTAGGATTTATTTCACTCTTCTTATATGATGAGAAAATAGCATTACTATTTCAATTGAAATAAATCGACTACATTATTCAGTGTTACACTACAGAAGGTTGGTTTCTGCTACACACTACACTTTTTTTTTACGTGTGGAAACGTGCACCATACATTGCCATGGACCGGATAACTTCCATGTACAGCTACACACTACACTAATGTGCGTACCATCTTTATGCCGATGACTTGCAACTCTATTATCAAGCCTCGGCATAAATGGGGCCATTTCTATGGTTAACAATGACCTGGAGGCTATTAGCAGTTGGGCTGATGGGTTTGGTTTGGCAGTGAATCCAGCGAAATGCCAAGCCATCATCATAGGCAGTCCACGCATGACTGGAAGGATGGATCAAAACAAACTGCCACCTATTACTTGTAACGGCACAGTCATTCCCTTCAGTCCCTCTGTTAAGAACCTAGGCCTATTTATCGACTCCAAGCTCAGCTGGCAAACCCAGGTCACCAGCGTTAGCCAGAGAGTCGCAGGTACGCTACGAGCCTTCTATCGGCTTAAAAACTTCCTTCCTTCCGAGACAAAAGCGATGCTAGTACAGACTCTTATTGTCCCTATCTTGGATTATGGTGATGTATGCTATTATGACCTGAATGCAGATCTCCTCAATAAATACGACCGCCTTCTGAATAACTGCATTCGATTCGTCTTTAACCTTCGCAAATATGACCATGTTTCTTCCTCTCGTCGTGAATTGAACTGGCTCACGATTCGTCAGCGCCGTCAGCTGCACGCCCTCACCACCCTCTATTCCATACTCAACTCACCTATTTCCCCTTCTTACCTAACATCCTCATTTCATTTTCTATGTGCCAATCACAACAGAACTCTCCGTTCATTAAACAATCCACTTCTGTTATGCCCCACTCATACTTCCGCATGTGTCCACTCTTCGTTCTTAGTTCAATCTGTCCTCCTCTGGAACGCTCTGCCTTTGGAAATCAGGATAGCACCCAGTCCATCACATCCCTAAAGTCTTATATGTTATTATGTTAGCCTTGTATGTATTACTCAGCAAGTATATATATGTATGTGTATCTCAGTATGTATGTAACCTAATTTTAATTTCATGCACCTACTCAGACATTTCCCCACCACCCAAAGGTGAAAGGGAGAAAATGCCTTTGGCATTAAGTCCGCCATTGTACTTTGTTTGTGCAAAAAGAATTAAAATAAAATAAATAAAATAATGTAAGCTTTCCTTATAAGGTTCAGCGTTTC
Source organism: Arctia plantaginis (assembly GCA_902825455.1). Taxonomy (NCBI): domain Eukaryota; kingdom Metazoa; phylum Arthropoda; class Insecta; order Lepidoptera; family Erebidae; genus Arctia; species Arctia plantaginis. The sequence continues at coordinate 18,698,124 of CADEBD010000226.1, read as the reverse complement.
TTAACTTCTGTCTTCATTGATTCTTGGCATTATGATAATGCCAAGAATCAATGAAGACAGAATAATCAAAACAAATAAAAAAAAACGTATTTTCAATTTTAACCAACCAGTATTTGTTGTTTTTTTACGGTTTTTTTTTTACCCAGAAAAGTACTACTTGTGAAGTTGGATGTATGGAAAATTGTTACTTAATTACGCCAGAACGGCTGAATGTATGTATTTTTATTAATGGATTCACTCTCGTGGCTTCTGTTATCATCATGTTTCACTCATAAGATAATTACAAGCAACGCTGGCGTGCGGGTATCTTGATTACTAAGTCTCAGGTAATTTTAAAACTTATCATACCGAAACATAGAACACAGGCTTATAAAGGCAGTTTGAAATACGCTGCATCAAGATTTAGAACAATATACCACCTCCTTTTCGATCTATAAAGAACACAGTCAGCAAAAAATAAATGCAAAAAATTTATAAGTGAAATCCAAAACATAATGCTCGACAAATTTAGTTATGAATTGACTAAATTATTGTAATGTTTATTTTACAAAATTAATAGTATCACAAAACTATGTATCTTATATATAAAATTCTCGTGTCACAATGTTAGTTACCATACTCCTCCGAAACGCATTTTATGCAATTTTGTGTGCACATCGGGTAGGTCTGAGAATCGGCCAACATCTATTTTTCATACGCCTAAATGACAAGGGTGACCCACCCCTAAAGTTCTTTTTTTAATATTTCCTAGAAATAATGTATATGGCAAAACAACGTTTGCCGGGTCAGCTAGTTATAATATATGAATTTAATTAATTTACACCCCTTAAGACATCTTAGTTTAATTGTCTTATGGTTTTTAACCGACTTCAAAAAGGAGAAGGTTTGATGTTCCACTGTATGTTTTTTTTTTTACATGATTACGAAGAAATTCACTAAATATTTTATCAATAATTTTTTTTTTTGTAAACGGGATTCAAAGGATTAAACTGAAAACTAGCGCTTCGTAATCCATGTAAAGTCCAAGCATGAGCTGGCGCTTAGACCTTTTGCTTTCGATATTATAGTTTTTGAGTATACTTCTACAAAATTGCTGTAATGCTGAAATCAATAAACTGGTATTCTATTCTATTCTAAATCATTTGATAATAATTTTAAGGAGAGAGAGCCACGCTTCAACACAACGGAGACGGTACTACCAGGGTGATTGAGTAAGCGTACCGTTCATTGTACTCTTGTACTAATAGTACATTTTATTCATTCATAAACAATGAAGGATTTTTCATGGCTTTTATCAGACGAAATGATCAATTCTACTCTACTAGTCTTATTTGGCAGGATGATAAAATACCACAGAAGCTTTGTTGCTAGAGCTGTTCAAATCCTTTGTGTATTATGATATATATCTAAATCCCTATTTCGCTATCTATATTATTAATTTCACGCAATAGAGACTAAGCCCATTATCCTCTACCGAGCACGTTTCCAGACTCTGCTACTGAACATTTCCTAATAGAAAAACTTTCTGAGAATTTTACTCCTCCTATGATTTCAATTAAGAGAATGACTCACTATCCACATTAGTTAAACCACTACTGAAAACAAACATATAGTGCAATGATTAGATTTGTCACCGCAAAAGAGTGTTGTGGGACTTATTTCCATAAGGGACAAAAAATCATGTAAACCACAAAAGACCTGGCTTAAACAAATTTGTTTCAATGTTTGTAGTCTCCCGTGACATAAGAGTTAGTCTCAAGAGGTTTTTTTAAATAAAAAAGAAAAGAAGATTGACATCCCAATGGTGTAACTTCGTAAATAAAATGACCGGAAAATATTTAAATACCACCAGGAAGGTGATCTTCTTTTATGTTAAAATTTCGTTAACAAATGCAAGTTAAATCTACGTATACTGAGCATTACCAGTTTATAAGTATTGCTGTTTATAATTTCCTTGAAATAAACTTATAGGATGGGTACAGAACTTTATTAATCTGGTTTACGCCATCCGGTAAGTCCCCAAGAGAAACTGAACCATGCACATAAAGGCTAGCCACAGAGGTACTATACGTCAGTATTCAGTTTCATCAAGACTGTTTAATTATTTATTCTTGTTTATGTATATTCAAATAAATTCAATAAACATTTAAATATATTGGATAAAATAGTGTTACGGCAGTACCGTTTATTTGTCTGAAAAATTTTCTTCCGGGAACTGACGAGGACATAACGTTAAGAACTAAATACGGGTGTAGAGATTTAAGAGCCGTATTACTACTTAGTATTAGAAATTCCTTTTTAAATACGGGTTATAGAACAAAACTCCATCTAAAACTATGTAACCAACTCAACCAGAATATTATCACTGTGTAATGTTGTGTTTAATATTTTGCAGAAAACTTATAATATAAAACAACAAGCTGACCCAGCAAACATTGTTCTGCTGTGTAAATTATCAAAGAAATCAAATCGAGATCACAAAATTTACCACCTATTCTCATACCTACAAAATGCGTATAAAAAAAATCATTAAAATCGGTCGAACCGTTTTGTAGGAGTGCGACGACAAACACCGGAAAAGGTACATATACTTAAGTATTGCTGCGTTAGATAGAAGTTCAAGGATCTCCAGTTTCCATGAGAGAGGTGAGCTTATACAGGGCTGTAAACACTCATCCCCATCTTGTTCAGAGTCAAGTAAGTTCCTAACGGTACCGAGCGCCGAGAGTTTGTTTCAATGTTGCAGTGTGTGATGTATACGACTGTTCTATTGACGTGATACATGGAGTCGTAAAGTGTTTCACATGAATATTTTACTGCCTTCTAAGTTTGAAATTGCTCAATATTACATAAACTCAAACTCAAACTCAAACTCAAACTTTCTTTATTTCATAAAATTTTCAAAATTGTTTGAAATCGTCTTCCATGTAGACTCTAAAGTCATAGATCAACACACACAAAAGCAACAATCTCTGTTTTGTCAAATAGTAACCAAATAAATTTAACAAAATCAAACCCATACAAAATCTATGCCTGTGCCGATCTACAACCGCCCGTTTCCAAGGGGTTGAGCCTTATGAGAAGAAAGGGCAAACAAACTCATGGCCACTCTTTTGCAATTCACAAGTAGATACAATGGCACTATTAAATATATCACAACATTGTTTTGATGTGTGCTAGTATGTCCGTTATTAAGGACTTAAAGGTGAAAAAACAAGGAAAAGAAAACAAGATTAAGAAGAACAAACGAATACAAGAGAAAATAAAGTGAAACATAAAAAATAGAAAAAATAATAAAAAACATACTAGCCACACCACATTTTTACTTAAGAAAGAAATAGCCTGCGCTAATTAATCCCAAGCATTCTTGTCCTCCATGTAATCCACAATCGAGTAGTAGGCCCTCTGGCACAAGCCACGTTTTATTGCGGATTTAAATTTGTTAATACTCAACTCCTGAATATTATTTGGGATTTTATTATAAAATCGGACACATTGACCTCGAAAAGACTTGTTTATCTTTTGGAGCCTAGAGGCGGGTACAACAAATTTATTTTTATTTCTGGTATTTATGGCATGTACATCACTTTTTTTCAAAAAGCTATCTTTATTTTTGTGAACATATATTACATTTTCATAAATATATTGACTTGCCACTGTCATTATATTTATTTCTTTAAATTTCTGCCTCAATGAACAACGATTGCCTAAATTATAAAGTGCTCGAATAGCTCTCTTTTGCAGCACAAAAATAGTTTGAATGTCGGCAGCATTCCCCCACAGCAGAATACCGTACGACATTATGCTATGAAAGTAACTGAAGTAAACAAGTCGTGCTGTATCAACATCAGTCAACTCTCGGATTTTCCTTACTGCGTATGCTGCTGAGCTGAGTCTACTCGACAATTTATCAATATGTGGGCCCCACTGTAGCTTAGCATCTAGTGTTATACCTAAAAATGTCGTAGTGTCCACAAGGTCCAGCCCGACATCCTTAATTATCACAGTAGTTTTCACTGGCTTGACGTTTGGCATAGTGAAACGTATACACTTAGTTTTTTGTTCATTTAATAGTAAATTGTTGACATCAAACCAATGAACCACTTTCGAAATGGCGCTGTTTACAAATGTGAAATCAGAAAGTGTCCGTTTTAGTCTAAATAATAGTGATGTATCATCTGCAAACAACACAATCTCGAGATTGTCCTTGACAAAGTGAGGTAAGTCGTTAATATATACTAAAAACAAAAAAGGGCCGAGAATAGAACCCTGTGGAACTCCCATTTCTATCACAGAGCCTGGAGACCGCTCACCATTAATGTCAACTTTTTGAATCCTATTACATAGATATGAGGCAAGTAGTTCCAGGGCTTTATTTTTGATACCATAGTGCTGTAATTTCCTGATCAGCGTTTCATGAACAACACAATCAAAAGCCTTAGATAAATCGCAAAAGATACCTAGAGAATCGTGGGCATCCTCCCAGGCATCAAATATATGTTTTACTAGCTCAACACTAGCATCAGTTGTGGAGCGACCCCTTGTAAAACCAAATTGTCTATTGTGCAATAAATTATTATTATTAAAAAAACTGTGCAATTGATCATACATAATTTTTTCAAAAATTTTACTAAATACTGGTAGTACTGAGATAGGTCTAAAGTTAGTTGGGTCAGATGTACTACCAGATTTGAATAAGGGAATAATTTTAGTAGACTTCATAAGATCAGGAAATACACCACTATCAACACATTGATTAAATGTAAATGACAATTGATTAGCCACAAGAGATATAATTGTCTTAGTAATTAAAACAGAATTTCCCCATAGGTCGGTTGTTTTTTTAACATTAATAGTGTTAAAGGCTTTAATAATTTCAAAGGGGGACACATATTGGAACTTAAATTCACTATCAATTCTTCTAACATTCTCTTTTAAAATTGATTCTGCAAGGTATGGTGAGGAGTTCAAAGATTTAGTAGTTGATACAGGAATGTTAGTAAAAAAATTCTCAAATGCAGCAGCAACCTCAGCATTTGATGTGATAAATGTATTGTTTATGTTTAAATTAAATTCATTATCACGGTTTGGATCTTTGCCAGTTTCACTATTAATAATTTTCCAAGTGGTTTTAATCTTATCATTACTACTTTTAATCTTTGAACTAATAAAACGAGACTTAGCCAGTTTACAAAGTTTCCTAAACAGCTTCGAATATTCTTTAACATAATTATGAAACTGTTCACTTTTATTATAATTCCTCTCATCGTATAGCTCGTATAATCTTTTCCTACTTTTGAGTAAGCCAGGGGTAGCCCATTCACTAAATGTGGCGTTACCTTTAACCACTAGCGTTTTTGGTGTAAAAATGGTGTTAAATGTTGAAGAGAAAGTTTCAAAAAAACTGTTATAATAAGTATTAGGGTTATTCTCTACACAGAGTACTGAATTATTAAAAGCAGCTTTAAGTTTATCCTTAAAGTTTTCACAACGCTTTGCGGTTTTAGGTATCACCACAATTCTTTTTTCTGACACTTTTTCATACCTATCACAGAAAGATACTAATTGACCACAGTGGTCAGAATGTAATTGATTGATTATTTTCTTGTCCTTAATAACAATATCTGTAAATATATTGTCCAAACATGTGGCAGTGGTGGCAGTGATTCGTGTAGGCTCCAAGAACAAGTTCTTCAGATTGTATGATTGAAAAAGTGCCTTGAACTTGGTTACTATACTTGAATTTTCCAATAGGTTAATATTGAAGTCACCACAGATGATGACCTTCTTTTTTGATCTTGTTACTTTAACTAATACTTCATCCATAACACGTTCAAAACAATCATACATAGCTGAAGGAGGTCTGTATACACATACTACTATGAAACCTTTTAGTTCTAAACAGGCTATTTCTGTAGTTCGCTCAACTGATAAACTAACAATGTCATGGCGCTCTTTAAATTTAAGTTTCTTATTAATGAGTATCATAGTGCCACCATGTATTGCTGTACTTCTGCTGAACGAGCTGCCTACCTGGTGGTGGTCAAAATTGAACATAAACTGATCCCCTTTTAGCCAGTGTTCAGTAATACAAAAAATATCAATTGCATTGCAGTTCATGAACAGTTCCACCTCCAAGTCTTTGCCCATCATTCCTCTAATGTTTTGATGCACCAAATTTATATTATTTATCATATTATTTTTAATAAATTTACTGTGATTGAACTTTCTATTAGTGATCAAATTAATATTGCAAGAGGTAGTCTCTATTGTCTTATCAGTAAATTTAAATTATTTGAAATGTCAATCTCATTATTGTGTAAATTATTAGGTATGTCATTTAAATTTTTATTAATGTCTAAAGAAATATCTGCCAACGGATTGGCAAAGTCGCTATGGGTAATGTCAATTTGCTCAATAGAAGCAATAGTTTTAGCCAAGTTCTTGGCTGTAATGGAAAAATAATATGATAGCGAAATTGCTATCTGTCTCTTATAATAATTAGAAAGGTAATATCTACCTTTCGTCAATGAAATATTATTACTAACAAGCTTGTTAGTGTCGATTAGATGTAATTTATTATAATAGGGTCCATTTATTTGGCAATAACTAAATCATACGTCTGCCATGGTATAGGAAGCTTTGATTTTATACAAATCGCCTTAACAAAAGGTGACCTTGCACCTTGCACCTTGCACCTACCGACTATTACTTTTTCCAAAATTTAGACAACTTTTTAGTGGGTAAAAAATTCAATTCCCGAGAGGTAGTACAAAATGCTGATTTTTACAAGAAGGGCATCAATAAACTGCCAATGCGTTGGCAAAGATGCGTCGATTGCATGGGTGATTACTTCGAATAACAGAAATAAAAAAGTTTGAAAAAATAAGTACTTTCACTTATTGCATACAAAACGGCAATTTCATAGGTAAATACCTAATATATAAATTTTATTTTTCATTAAAACTTATCAGTGCAAGAAGCCGCGTCAAGGCTAACAATATATATTTCCAGCCCCGCCCAACGCTAAAAACATCTCGTTACCGGGACAACAGTAGAATAAATGGTCTATTTTTATTTATATTTTAGGGGAAAAACTCTTAAACAAAGACTGGGCAACACGCCAACGCAATTTAAAATAACTGAATCATAAAGAGTATATTTTATTCACTGTAAGTTTTCCCGTTTTTTACATTGTGGTTTTTAATGGCATAAATTATTTTTAATCAAATACTAATTAACAAGAAAAGCTATAAAACCAAATATTCATGAAATTTTAATGTGTATGCCTTAAAATCATTTTCCTAATCCGCCTTAAAGTCTTAGGTATACAAAAAGAATGAATACAGATAGCCACGAAAGAAACAAAAGCAAGTGTAACATAATTGAAACGTCAAGTAAAGTAAACCCAAACACATACCTACTGAAATAAATCGTCTTCGAAACAGAACCTGTTTAAATCACTTTGATTTTTTCTTCTTAAGGTTCTTATACCGTGTTCGATTTTCAAAACTAAATAAGTTTTTTAAACCGCAAATGTACATGGATTTTTGGATTTCAATTATATCTTCCTCGTTTGTATTGGAAGCATTCTCGAAGCGTTTAAGGCTAAGCGGAATCCATTAAGCGAGTTAGAGATGTATGCAAATTGATCAAACATGACGTGAGCGAATATTGTCGCTTGAACAATTTCCTTACATTTTATTTACTTCTGAGATATTTATTGAATTCTTGCTACCTTATTATGGAACTAATGCCTTACGAGTATAATTCATGAAGCCTACGATACGTATTCTAATTTCAATAGTTTAGACTAACTGTACATATTACAATAGGTACATTTATGGTCACTAAGATTTACTTATATAAAACTGTTTTAATAAACATCATTCAAAAAATGAGAATCAAGTTACAGTTAGTAATTGTTATATTTCTACATTTATAGAAAATCATATCAAATATTGGACTCTTTATTGGACTTTATATATAATCATATCAAATATTGGACTCTATAAAAAAGAAGAATATTACTCTGAATATCAAAATCTAAACATTTCGTGGAGCTACACTTGAATTCCACAATATTAGTATGCTATAAGATAAAGGATGGGCAATAACATTTATTGCGTATGTTCTTAGGAATATTTTTATCCTGCAGTGGACGAAGTATAAATCGGTATTGCATTATTGTTTTTGAATAGAAATAGAAAACAAAAACAGATTAGACTCGCCTTTGGTAACATAAAAACAAAAGAGTTTCAGTTTACACAAAAACACGCATGTGACAACAAGCGCCTACACTATGACTATTTATAAGTTTAAGGCAATTTAACATCTTTCGTAACAGTCTAGATACTTCAAGTTGTTCTTAGATAAAACTAGCTTTCGTATAAGCTATATTAGAAAAAAAAACCTGAGCCTTGATTACCTTCGAAACTTATTTCTAAACAGACAATCTTTCTGTTTGGTGAACAAAAACTTTAAATTAGCCTGATGATCCTGTCTTCCTCTTTAGTAATAGAGTAGGTTTTTTTCGCCTGTGATCAAGAGGGAATACCTCATCTTCAGTACTAAAATTCATTCGACTTTATAAAAAAAGAAGTAATTTATTTTCTATGGTACAGAATCACTATATGATCTTCTTATTTGAGATTAAAGAAAATAGGTAAATACTAAAACTTCATTTCTTTTCCGTTTAACAAAAAACACAACCCTTGGTCGTTTATTGACTATTTTCTTAGTAAATAGAGCTGTAGCGACCCTGAAAATGAAGATAGTATCAAAATTTCCACTCATTTTTCATAGTCCACGGTAATAGTAGTGGTATATTTCTTGCAGTCCATCAACACTTAAGTTGGCATCCATCTGTGTATTTTACTGTGGATAATGTTTATTTGGCCGACCTCTACTAATCTTTACAAATGATCCAACTCCAATTTGCCATTATCCCTTATTTTCTTAGTACAAAAGAACTAACAAAGTCAATTTAAGGGTTTAATTTACTCACATAAATCATTTTTCATTATCAGTAACAAGTTCTTCAATGTAGTTTATAGGTTTTTTTTTAATCAATACAATTTCCAAACCTTCAAGAAAATAGTGTGATGGCCTTCAATGGCCAGAAAGCGGTTGTGACTCCTATGTTACAGTCGTTCATGGGTGGAGTTCAGTCACTGTACTTATCACAAAATAAAAAATAAAACCTAATTAAGTTTTCATTTAACTAGAAAAAATCTGTATTTCACAAACAAGTTGTCTGAAAATAAATCACACACGGCTTATGTGTGCTAAGCTCTAAGAGATACTTAAAAATGATATCCTTGCTCGTACATAATTTTTTTGTGTCTCTAATCTACTTGGTGTATGTGCTAAGTACGAACTCGTGTGAAGTCGCAGTGGGTCGCTTTTTTTCTATATTTATTTACTTACTTGAATATTTTATGCGAAATCTATGCAAAACTAATAGACTGAGCTATAATTCTGCTAAAATACAACATACAAATTGTCTATTTACCGCTAACTTCATTTCCTCGCTATGATGGTATCCGGGATGACCTACATGACGCAATGGCCTAGCCCTTGGCTCGTTTTCAAGGTCAAAGACTTTGTCTAACAGGAAACAGATATTTTATCGCTGGTCAGTTTCTCTCGAAATAGTAAATAATTTAACGGAATACTTATTAAACCATACATTAAAATTAATAAAAGCGAAAATGATTTTGTTTATTTCTCGTTTTTACGTCTTAACCACTCAATGGGCCCCCATGTAATTTTGCATTCATATTTGTATTCTATTTTTGATGATATGATGATAAATATTTACATGAGTATAATATAAAAGGTCGTAGGATACCTTTAATAGAAGACTGGACTGTTGGTCTAGTACAGGGATTCCCAAACTATTTTGGGCAAGACACCCCTTTTCTTAAATGAACTGATTTCGCAGATCCCCATAGCCGAATTACTTTAAAATTCCTATTCCTAGTTTTGCCCCATTAATACAAAATACACACAACAACTGCAAATACAAAATACAAGGCATTAACACACAAAACTTACACAGTATCTTGAAAGTTTCAAATAAAAACATGTGTTTATTTATTAATACGGGTCGATTTTTAGACCTAACCCCCTACCTATAACCCCCAAATCCATATTGACCACTTTGGGAATCCCTGGTTTAGTAGTTAGGGATCCTGACTACTAGGCCAAAGGTCGTGGGTTCAATTCTCAACCAAGACATGTATTCAGCGATGAGCATGCACACTTATGCACACTTACACCCACAGAAATCACTTCTGTGGGTGTAAGTGTCTGTGTATGGGTGTAATTTATCTATCATATGTGTTTAGAAATATATAGGTCTGTTTATTTAAAAACACTTATATGTGCCCGGTTCACAGCAATCCGCTTGCTACCTTTATCGTATCAAATTGTTGTGGGCAAAATGTGAACGTTTCATACACCTCTGTCTGCCATTTAGAGATAAACACATGATGAATGTGTATTATGTTTTTAATAAAAATATAGAAAGAAAGAAAATACGTTTATTAGTCACAACACAAACACAACAAAAAAAGAAATTACAGATATACCTAACATAGAAGAGAAAAAGAAAAGAAACAATTTGCTCAACTGAAGAATAGCACAAACAATAACAAAAACAAACAATTACAAAAGAATAATATGATCACTGTGTGTGACTAAAGGGCCACAACTCAGCCTATGCTATAGTCCCTAAAAGTGACCACAGCGCTGATTTTCAGCTGAAGCCCAAAGGTACCTCACGGACGTGTGCACAGTTCAATTACTATAAACATAACATGTGATAATTACATACATTAATTACATAACATACATTCATATACTACATATACTACTACAAAGCTACAGGTAGTGGTCTTTACTATGAAAGTTTTTATTGTACACCTATCTCGTGTTGTTTTGTATTGTTGTACATAACAAATGTAGATAAATTTTCGTGTGCTGTTCTAGGATAACCGTAGGGGAAAACGAGTTCTTTAGTGGAGACCGCGTCTCGACAAATATAGTGTAGGACGCCCACAGGCCAGGTGGAGTGACGATTTGCGCAAGATGGCTGACATGAGCTGGATGCGAGAAGCCAAAAATCAATCTAAGTGGCCTGCAATGGGAGAAGCCTATATCCAGCAGTGGACTTCGATAGACTGATGATGAATTTACTAGAATAAACTTTACAATGATTGGCACTTTAAGGATTCTTTGATAACTCATTGGCACTAACTTTTAATAACTATTTTTTTATATAATATAAACAATAATGAGTTAACAAGTTGAATAAAAATTAGTCATTATAAAAATTATTAAAAAGTTTAGTTTTACTTAACTTATTATCTGTATATATAAAATATTATGTTAGTTTTTTCTGGAAACTAACCGTGCCAATGACTGATAAGGTGCTAATAGTATGTTACTCTAAATAAGCTTACCCTAAATAAGCTGTGCTATACAATTATTGATAGCGATGAATTGAACTTTGAATGCTAAAACTGCGTGAAGAATTTCGACATTCTTAGCATTCACACAAAGTTTTAATGGCAAAAGTTTTGGAAACATGTGAAGACAATATAACTGATGTTATTAAAATACTTTGTGATAGAACTAGTACAATTGTCAGTGTCGACATTGGTTAACAAATAATAATCAATAGATAAGTTCTATAAAAATAAAAGAATTCCTGGTACTTTATTACATCGCCACCTTGAACCTAAATTATCCAAACAAGCACAAAAATTTCTTACTGCTACTTTGTTAATCAATAGGATATCTGTGACACACACACATACAAGGAAGTTTTATACTGCCTTAGGTAATATTAATAGTTCGCCGAAATAGGGGTCGCTTGTGTCGTCCAAAACACCCGAGGTCTGGGACTAAGGGTTGCACCTCATAAGACGGAAGCCTTGTGGTTCCACAGGAAACGCAGAGGTGCAGTTCATACCTGCTCACTTAATAGAGTGGGGGGAACAGAGGTCGAGGTTGGCCAACACATGAAATACCTAGGCCTCACCCTAGACAGCCACTGGAGTTTCGAGGAGCATTTCGAGCGGATGATCTCCCGAGCTCGTGGGGTGGCGGGCTCCCTACAGAGGCTGTTGCCTAACCTAGGGGGTCCGCGGGAGGAAGTGCACCACCTGTACTGTGCGGTGATACGATCCCTGGCTCGCTACGGAGCGCCGATATGGGCCAAGCGCCTATCGGCCTCCTCCCGCAGCCGAGCTAAGCTCAATCAAGCGCAGCGGGTAGCGGCCATTCGGATCGTGGATCGTACGAGGATACCGCAATATTTCGTCGGAGGCGGCGACAATCCTGGCACGTTTCCCAGGAGGGTCTATGACCAGACTCGCGCGATTAGCTGCGGTTAGATCGGGGAAGACCAGGACGAGCTCGAAATGCGGCGGAACGCTCACCGACAAGCACTGGTGCAGTGGCGTGTGCGGCTGGAACAGCTGCATAATGTACTGTCGGTGCTGTTCTGCCTATCCTCGAAGCTTGGGTAGGAAGGGAGGGAGGTCGCGTTACCAACCGACTGACGCAGGTACTCACTGGGCATGGTTGCTTCGGTGAGTACCTAAATCGTATCGGACGCGAGGAGACGGCACAATGCCGGCACTGCGCAGCCGACTGGGACTCCGCCCAGCACACGCTGGAAGACTGCCCCGCGTGGGTGTCTGAACGCGAAGTCCTGGTCGACCAAATCGGACGAGACCTGTGCCCGCCAGCAATCATTGCTGCCATGCTGGCGGGTGAGAAGGTCTGGGGCGCAGTGGTCTCTTAAAAGAAAAGAAAGAAAGAAAACCAGAAAAGAATGAATGGGATCGGGAGAGGGTCCATCCTGAGCGTAGAGGACGTCGGCGATGATAGCAGCCGCCGACGGGGCCGCGGGCCGCCAGAGAGTGGGGACCTCTGGTGGCAGATTGAATGCTGCGGTAGGGGATAGGATAGCGGCCTGATTGCATTAAAACGCAATTGAGCCGCCACGTTGCGATTGGGGGGCCCTATCCCCTGGGATAGGGCCTGATTAAGCATGGTATCAATTCGGGGAGGACAAGAAATGAGCGCGTTGCGAGCTTTTGATGGTCGCTTCGGCCCGGAAATACCGCAGGCAACAAATTGTTCTTCTGATTGGTTGTGCGAGTCACAAGTTTTTTGAATAGTGGTGGAGTGCCAAGTGATGGGGATGGATTTTTTGAATTTGATTGATATCTAATTTTTCTTAATTTATTTTTATTACGAGTTAGCTTTTGTAACAAGTAGCCTATGTTACTCTCTAATAATGTAACTTTCCTTTGGCGAAAGAATTTTTAAAATCGGTTTAGTGGTTTAGGCGTGAAAGCGAAACAAACTAGATTTATGAATACACTTTTTCATGTCAGTTATTTTATATATATATAAGTGATAAATGATATTTTATTTCTGTAAGTAAATCTTTTCAGATATCTCTACTTCTTATAGCTAGCATTCACCGTGGTTTAAAATATGATTAGTAAAAGAAAATAAACAACAGTTTTGAAAACAGGGGGGTTTTATTCAAATTTATCTTAGATAGGCAACCAATGTAATGTACATAGAGTTACTAATAATTTAATCGATAAAATGCGATTGTGATAACCTTCATTTCTTTCAAGAAAAAAGAACTGGTCTAATGGTTTTGAGTGATTCCGAAGTGCCACGAACTTAAACTTTATGACCTGTTTCGACATGTGAAGACTGAAAGCTCTAAGTTTTAGGTGCTCAGCAACTCTTTCGTTGCCATTAAATTCTCGGGATTGTATTTCGCCAAACCACTCCGAAAAAAGAAATTACTTGGCAGTATTGTAAGAAAATTAAATTATAATTCAAAATTAACAAACAATTGATTGTTAATCGGGACTACTATGCTCAATTTATCGTTAGTTGAGACTAATACGATTATCAATAAATCATTTATTAATCGTAAGAACTTACATTTATCATTTAAACATAAATAGTCAAACATATACATATATTTTAAATGAGCGTATATGTATTTCTCAGTATACATTTGTCATAGTGTACGACCAGTTCAAGACGGTTGAATTGGTAATTTTAAATTTATTATGGAAATATAAAAAAAAAGTTAAAAATCTTATTGTACCTGTAACACAGTTTTATTGCACTTTATAATTTAATAATATAAGTGTGGTTAGTATACGAGTACTTTAAATTAATTTCAATTCTATTTTAGGAAATTATGTGTGCAGTGGTGGTGCTGCGGTAGCATATGCAACGGCTGCCCTGAGGTCTCGGTTTCTAATTGCTGTTTTAATAAAAGTATATAAGCATGCTACTAGTCAATCTATCATAGTACAAGCTCCGCTTTGTTTCAGATGCGTCAGATACCCGACATTTAATATGTTATAGTATTAATTAGATTTGACTGTGTAAAAAATTAACAGCTACAAGATTATAAATCATTTTATACGAATAAGGATGATACTAATGATTCTCATTTATTTATTGTAGACTAATGTCTAATTTTAATTCAATAGGCGGCTGCCTATTGAATTACAATCTAATCCAGATATACTAATGTATATCTGGATTAGATTGTAATTCAATAGGCAGCCGCCTATTGAATTAAAATCCAATATCTCACAATCAATAAGACAGGTATTGGCTTCGTAGACTTGCTGGGTCTACGACGTAGCCTCGTAGCTGCTTAGAATAAATTGATTTAAGTAAGATTCAGATACGGTTGTTAGGTTTATATAAAATATTAAGTATTGAGTTAAGATATTTTACTTATATATTTATATGTATACATCCAACTGGTGCTTGCGACTTCATCTATGTAGAAAAAAACACAGCATGATGAATTCTAAGATTATTTGTCTCTCATACGATACTGTATCCTCTAGTACCCTCGTCAAACTCAAAACTCAAACTCTCTTGTTTGAAATCGTCATTTATGTAGACTCTAAAGTCATAGATCAAGACACACAAAAGCAACAATCTCTGTTTTGTCAAATAGTAAGCAAATAAATTTAACAAAAATCAAACCCATGCAAAATCTATGATATGCCTGTGCCGATCTACAACCGCCCGGGGTTGAGCCTTATGAGAAGAAAGGGCAAGGTTTATTTACACTACTAGAAGTATCGTATGTCCTTCTATAACGTCTCGTCTGCCTGCATATCAAATTCGTAATTCATCAAGATGGATTCTGATACTATCGCATTTGTAATCTACAATGAATGCCGCTCCAGCGGCAGCAACGGAGAATGTCGCTAGAAGAAGCGATTTAAAATACGCCACAATGGAGATGCAATATTATTTTGTGCCCATCGCGGTTGAGACTTTGGGCAGTTGGGGGTCGGATAATAAAAGTCTAATCGAGGAGATTATTCGCCGAGTTAGGGATTGACGCCCGTTCCAGCTCGTTCCTGATGCAAAGGATATCTGTCGCAGCGAGGTCCAATTCAGTGAGGCAATGCTGAGAGTATCATGGGCACCTTTGCAACGGGAGCTATGCGGGTTGATTTGACTTGAATTGTATGTAATAATGGATATAGTATTATTGTGAAAGGAATATTCCTTGGTAATAAAAATGTACGAAGATTACCTATGATATCATCTGTCTCAAATTTTCGGATAAAGAGTATTCATCATGTGGTATAGGCGATAAACGAGCATTTGGTACACACATCAACAGCCTATACTAGTCCACTGCTAGACATAGGCCTCTCCTTAGAAAGGAGCTTTGGTACACCTGATGGTAATTGATTACCGCCGCCCATGGGCGACTGCTACTCAAAAATCATAAGTGAGTTACCGCGTTTTGAGTCCTCTCTCAGAATTACAGTGAAGGCGGGTTTTGGGCTTCCCTAAAATTAATAATAATAATTTATTATTACGTGATAGATACAAAATATAAACTAACATAAATAAAAAAAATGCTTTATATATTAATATGTGTATTATTACCAATTGTTTTTCTTATGGTATAAATGGAAACACGAGCAGACGGGTGAGCTCGCCTTAGTGGCAATTAACTGTCGCCCTCCATGGGCAGTTGCAACTTAGACCCCTCTGGGCTCCGGTAACCTCCCTCACTCGGTGAAAAGCAACGAAAGAATTCCTCAACGCTGGTTCTCTGTGAGGTTGTGGTATCACTCCAGTCGAGTTGGGCTATATCTGCGAAGCATGACTCTCCCGTGGACAGAAAACAAATATGGTGATATTTGTTAAACAAGTGGTACAAAGAACTTTTTTATAAATTGCTAGTTTTGCCCGTGGCTCCGCCCGCGTGTATGTCTGTTCTCGTGGTAAAAAGTAGCCTATATTACTTACTGATGATGTAGCTTTCTATTAGTGAAATAATTTTTAAAATCGGTTTAGTAACAAACAAACTCACTTTCAAATTTATAATATACGTTAATTCAATTAAATTCAATTCAAATTATTTATTTCGGACTATTACATCCATGTAGTGTTAGTAACAATGTGTTTTAAAAACTAGTGTTAGTATTGAATAATATTATTATATTGTATGCCAACATTACGTTATGTTAACATTATATTTGTTTGTTTTTTTTTTCTCTTACGTGAATGGAAATCCACCTCTGAGTAAGGGAAGAGTCCCATCTATCTGAAAAAACATTCAGGATGCGGTTGGAGGAGGAGCGCAAACGATTTTAATTTTATCGTATAATCGTTATTACATAATAAATTACTTTACGACTTTAAGTACCAAAACTAACGGAATTAAGTCGTACAATGTCTGATATTAAAAGAGTAAGTTGCAGTGCCAAAACTAGCAATGAACTTGTAATGCAATTAGTTCAGAAGCTTTAGACTGTCGTAATTAAGTTTAAGTCGATGACTTATAACAATATTATCGCTAATTGACTGTACTTTATTATAAGTTTATTTTCTTTTTGACAGTTTGAGAACGTAACTGTGTCAGAGTTTGGAAAATTCAACTCTAAAACGAGCTGCTTAAAATATATGGCTTATCCATTTTCTTTTAATTATATTCTACTGTACAATAAACAAATTTGTTGGAACAAGGAATTCATACGTTTTGCTTCATTGGCCTACATATTTACTACAAAAGGATGTCCATCTTTTCTTTCATTTTTTTTCAGCTACAAAAAGTTGAACTAAACGCTTTGACAGCTTATTTTGGGTTCCAGTCACCAAAATCTAGTAGGAATTACCTGCATTTATTTTTCCAGACAAATATAATGACGGAACACAGAAGAGCAGATCAAAAGATTTCTCTTGGATAAGCGAGTACCATCTTCTTCCTCATCGTCACTTACCATCCGGGGAATTAAAAGAATGCCTATTCCATTATCCAACCAAAAATAAAACTAATTTCAGGATTGACAGGCTGCCATTTACAAAATAGGCATAATTTATTCAATAAATATAATTAGTTTTAATAAAATTGAGGGGTTGATTCATTTGGGTCATAAGTACTTATGTGTACGAAACATGGAAGCAACATTTATTATTTCCGCATGGAAGTAGGCTGTGGCAAAGGTTTAGTTACTGCCACATTATAAAAGAAATCTATGATAATCTATTCTAATATTATAAAGCTGAACAGTTTGTTCGTTAATCTCAGGAAGTACTGCTTCAAACTGAAAAATGTTTAGTCTTCTATAGCCCATATATCAAGGAGGGCTAAAAGCATCAACGAAAAAAGTTGCAAAAACGGGCAACATTTATTTCTTCTCAGAGACGCAGATGAAGTTACGTAGGTCAGTTAATCTGTTGTATGTCAGTACAATGAAAAGGTGGAGAGCTCGGACCTGGGCAACACGTAGTTTGAGTTACAGGTATACGTTTTTTGCCTGCTGATCGCTTTATCCCTAATCCATCACTATGAGCAGTTTATTATGTTTATTTATGGCATAAGGGGCAAAAGAGCAGACGGGTCACCTGATACTGGCCATCAGGTGACCTACACCGCTCATAAACACCTGTAGCTCAATAGTACATAGCCGTCCTTTAAGCTCCCTACTCACTCAGTGCAAAAATAATGGTATTTTATTAACGTAAAAGATATTACCAGTTTCTTGTAAAAGTGAGTTAGGTATATTTCAAGATAAAATCCAGTTAAGTTGGATACACAAAAGAAGTGTAGGTCCTTTATGAAGTGTGTTTCGCATACATAAGATAAATCACTCTTTGTCACACTGCCTCACATCATCTGCAACCTTTTCTACACAAAAGCTGAACTTTGTATTATTATGTTTACGGGAATTAAGGTAGCGATTATGTATAGGTATCATGTGTAGGTATTGTGTATAATATGATCACAAACTGACCAAGGTCAGTGCAAATTGGTTGAAACGTCAGAAAATGCAAAGGTATGTAGGTACTTAATACCTAGCGTGAGCGCGTTAATCCCAATAAGTAAATACAATTAAAAATTATGGAACACGGTAGTTGAAAAGTGTGGAGTTTGTTTTCTAAAATATCACAATGAAAAACGTTAATTAGTTTAGATTTTATGTAGACTATTTTGATTTACATGATGATTAAAAGTAGGATTCTATTTTAATATTTTTAATAGTTTTATCTTTATAAAAAATCCTAAATCCGATTATTTTTTTACTTAAAACATGCAAGGGGAGTATTACTGAATGAAAACTACATGTAAAAATAATTAACTTTAGTTAAAAAGTATCACCAACTTCAATGCTTACTGTAAATTTTCCACTATTAGGGATTAGGGAGGGTATTTCTTCCTCAAATTTGAATGGGACTAAACGGGAAGTACCTATACCCTTCCAATAACAAAAAATTCAAGTCGGGTGTTAAATAACGGATTTTTGAGGTAACAAATATAACAAAACAGCTTCTCTCTCTTCAGCTCTTCCTTATTTAAGACGGTTTAAAATAAGGTTCTAACTACACTGAGCACAATGAGACAGCCGCAATCTCATCCTCTTATTTGTTATGAGTTCTTATGCAACTTGGTCTTGGTTTAGTTTTTTTTTTAATTTACATAATACTCATAATAATAGGTGCTGAAAGTACCAGTTCTAGGTTTGTCTATGTCCCTCCTTTAAATTCTCATTTCTCAAAACGAAATTTAGGCTCATAATTAAGTTTTGCAGGATAAATAAAGTTAAACCTACCATCCTACGTAATGTTATAAAAGTAAAGGGTTTTTTCTTGCGAATGAAAACAATGACTTTGTCGTTATGAAATTTTTGCTTACACGATGTAGTATAGAAAAGGTGGCACGGTAACTTTTATATAGAACAGAGATGTTACCGTAGGCTTAAGTTTATTTTTCTCGTTTTAGACTAACAAAAGTGTTAAGCCTCACGAAGTCAGTGACTTACAGGTTAGCGAAATAGGTTTTATATATCTTTGTCTATCCTTTTAAACAGCAAACTTCGTCTTTTCTAATATAAAAGGGCGCGGCGGCCTCTTGCAGCGATCCAAGTCAATAAATTTGTCTTATAAATAAACAAAGTCACCCTAAGCGATAAACCTTGTTTTGGATTAGAATAACCTCTTTGATAGAAATAAATATGTAAGTAGGCTGTCTAGCAGTTGAAATTTACGTAGAGCAACATTTAGAATCACAATGGACCGTTTACATTGAAAATAAAGCAACATTGAGTAAACAAAATTAAAGGAAATGTTTAAATCGGATACCGAGTTTGAAATTAGAACATTTGGAAAATGAAATCCTTCCATCTCCCAACTCTCGCAATGAAATGACTAAATTAATTTGTTAACGAAAACCTAGAATCACAACTTGCAAATTACATTTGATTGAAATTGACGATTGAAATTCTAATATATGAATTGTATAAATACATTTCGTCTAAATTTAAAAACGCTAAACGAGCTTATATTTTTAATTTGAGGCGGCAAATTGTTATACAGTCGTGCTCCTCCGTAGCTAGTGTTTTCCTTTGCGTAGTTTGTACGTGTTATTTGTACGAGTTTGAAATTAGAACATTTGGAAAATGAAATCCTTCCATCTCCCAACTCTCGCAATGAAATGACTAAATTAATTTGTTAACGAAAACCTAGAATCACAACTTGCAAATCACATTTTCGCCATGGTTAATTGTGTTAGGTAATTTATTTACCACTTGAACTTTCACAAACCAAAAAGTACACCATTACACTGTCATCCTTTTATGAATGGCCATTGATATAATCCGCTGTTATATATAGATACTCGGATATCTGTTTCACTTCACTCACTAAAAATTATTAACAAACTGTAAATTAAAACTATAAGATTCACATTATGGTATGCGCAAAATAGATGTAGTATTAAAAGCGCGGTAAAACCAAGGCGGGAAAATAAAATTTCGAACACAAGAACACGCGTCTGCTTCGGGCCAGTGGCGGGGGCGTACTGGCTGAAGTGGCTGGTTTCGACCTCATATATTGTAATTGTGACAGCATTGACCCAATGTATTCTAGGTACAAATTATATATTTGTGGATTAATCTCAAATTGCGAATAGTTTTGGTTGCCATTTAGATTTCAGGATAACGAGATAAAGTCCAGGCGAATAAAAAGACACGGAGAGAATTATACAGCACGAAAATAACATTATACTAAACATAAATGCTAAAATAAAATTGTAGTGTCTGTTCAACATTTGTATTGGTGAGTTTATAGTTTTGTTTTTGTTACTCTTATTTGAATAAGGAACAAACAAGGGGTGAGGGCGTGTCAACTCACAGTTTTTGGAAGTTAGATATTCAGGATGAGTACTTACATATATTGGTCCGAATTTAATTGGTCCGTGTGGTGACGGATTAAGAATACACAGTGTCACCACCCCTATTCATCCCGTGGGTGTCGTAAGAGCCGACGAAGGGAAAAAACTACGCAGGACAACAGCACTGCAGAGAGAAGGAAAACTTGACACAAACCCTATGCCAACCCGTCTGGCCAGCGTGGTATAGTAGGCCAAAACCTCCTTTCTCCGGAGAGACTTATGTCCAGCAGTGGACTATTAGAGGCTGCTGATGATGACTTATATATATACGGTGTCAATTCTACAGTTTTTTTTTAATGAATAACTTACAGAAGCTCGATAAGCTGAACAGAACAGTCAAAGATAATTTGCATGATATGTTTCAATATTGTTGATCCTAGCTAATGGTCCAAGAAAAGTTTAGTTCATTTATAAAACCTACGCACATCGCATATTATATTGCTTTTAGGGCTGGTAGTAGATTAGATACCGGGAAACAGCGCTACCAATCACACTTAATGCCGTATCCTTGTCAAGGGTACACTAATTATAATACCTTCGCCAGGTAGTGGCTGCCAACCTTAGGGAAAACTAATGCCATTAAGTTACGGCTAATACATGTATGATTTTAACATCTTTAACGTATTTCTCAAAGTATAAAGGGTTTGGTATTGAGCATTAAACATAATTACAGGTACAAAATTTCTTATTTCGTGGTACTAATGTTGTTGCAATATGAACCGTGTTCCGTCGCGGCAACTTTTTGCTAAGATCTTAGTTTTTACCTTCAACAGGAAATCCTTGAGAAAATCGGCAGACTTAAAGGTCTGGTAATCAATGGCGAGTCCACTATAGCGTTTGGGGTCTCCCCCCCCCCCCTCTAATATTGAGAGGGGGCGTAAAACTTTTAGGCGTGCATCTGTTAAGGAGACCAGATATTGTCTTGCTCATGGTTGCTGCTCTACTGGATTTACTCTGTTTTGCTGTTGCAACGCATCGTAATGGTTCGCAGAAATGCAAATGATTATTTTCTAAACTTTTGAGAACTAAACTTAATTAGAAAAGCTATGCATCCCCTTGGAGCACCGTGTCAACTATTTTTAATTAAAATACCGGATAAGGGTTCAGAGTTTTGACTACTGTGTTCTATAATACTCTCCCTCTCTTCTCTCGATTTCTATCTTCTCTAGATTTCGTTTCATTAATTGAATGCTTTATTTTTTTTCCACAGTCCATCTAGGTTTGAAGAATTTATTCTCAAAAAGACAAAAAAAAGCAATTTACATGAGAATATAAAATAACATACTGTGATATTATTATTGTAATGGTCACCTTAATAGCAGTAGGTATTTATTGCTTAAAATGTATGTTATGGTTACACGTTTAGCGATTTTATATCCAGCCAATATCATAATATGTTAATCTTATAATTGAGATTAAAATTGTAATACATGAATTGTATAAATACATTTCGTCTAAATTTAAAAACGCTAAACGAGCTTATATTTTTAATTTGAGGCGGCAAATTGTTATACAGTCGTGCTCCTCCGTAGCTAGTGTTTTCCTTTGCGTAGTTTGTACGTGTTTTTGGTAATACAAGTAAACTAAATATATTATACGTATACATTATAGTTACGTATGTCGTAGGTCTAATTATTATAAAACGTGCACAGACGACATAAAAGTGACCTTTTTTAAACACCTCAGATGCGATATTCAAATAACACAATAATAGCTTTACATAGATAAATAGAACGTCGATTGTCTTTGACCTTAACCTGAAATTTATGTTAGTGAAATGTCAATATTTCCTTCTCTTGGTAAACAGGTTTTATTGGCTGGCAACACCAAATATAGGGCAGATAGAGCGTGTTCTATTTTGAGGTAACTGTGAGAGCCTTCTGAATAAACGACGTATCAATATTATATGGGCTAAATCAAGTCAAAGTTCGATTTTGTATTCATTTTTAACTTACTTTTTCCGGTGGCTGTACCAAAAGTAAATTTAAAATATTTAAGAATACACAGTGTCACCACCCCTATTCATCCTGTGGGTGTCGTAAGAGCCGGCTAAGGGAGAAAACTACGCAGAACAATAGCACTGCAGAGAGAGGGGAAAACTTGACACAAGCCCTATACCGGCCCGTCTGGCCGGCGTGGTATAGTAGGCAAAAGACTGTTAAAAGCTTGATTGCTTTGATGATGATGATGAAAAATGCCGAATCGTGTTGTGAAAGGGTGTACAAATCAAACTGCAAGATGTAGATGGTAGGATGGAATCACATTCCACACATAAGTAAGCGTAGAAACCAATATTTTCAATAAAATAAAATTATGATGGCAGTACCGGCCCACGCACACATATTTCTAAAACCGGCGTCAATTCGTTCTTCGCAAAGTTCCACCTTAACTTTTTTATTTGATCTAGGTTTCTATTAATAAAACAAATTATAATGAGGTAAATGCTCAAAAGATGAAACGCACTTAGATACGATATTTCATATAGCGGAGCATAAAAATATATTCTAAAATGTTATTGGACTTTTATGTTGTTACAATCGTTAATATTTGTAATCTTTCAAAGGCTTATAATATTTTCGTTATAATAATATCCTTCTAATAAATATCTACAAATCAAAATTTACAATGACATTTCTTGCCTTTAAATTTTAAAATGGCTACTTTAAAAATAAAAAGGCAAAGGAAAAATGAGTCGAGGGCTCATTAGGATAGGATTTCTTTACCTCACTCCTTATTTTTAGATAAAATCACAAAATGTTGAATATTTAAATGATGTTTACAATGTCTAGAGCTATGCGACACTTCTCTCCGCCATTTCCAAGTTAAGATACGAGTACCGAAATAATTAGATGATGAGATTCTGAAATATGCAAAGAATTCGCTACCTGTTAATGTACATACTTACATTGAACAAGCTTTTGCCTTGGGGTTTGTTTGCGTAAAACTGTCTTTTTCTTTTATTTATGAAGGGTATGTACTTTTCGTATGTAATGTGTGTCCGACACCAGATGTTTCCAGACTTTGGCCGACAGGTGTGAGAAAAGACACATAACCGAGAGTATCGATATTTACCAACCACACCTTGAAACCATCCTAAAATTAAACGGCTACGTCTTTGTGGCACCTTTAAATATGGCTACACAGCCATATTAAAACGTGCCACAAAGACGCCATTTGAATCATCTGACAAAGATGTAAAGGCCAATATTATGTCCTTCAGTGTACCGCTGGCAAAGTTTGTGAAAAATTTTTCATGATAATGGGATAGATAGAAAGAATCGGATACGGCAGATAATAAAATACGAACAATAACTTTTTTTAATCCTATCTGATGAATTTATAATAATAATATTTCGGACCTCTAACACACTATATAGGCTTTTTTAGACAATTCCTGCACTAGGAATAAATCCTGTGTCGCGGGGGACTTTACAAACATACATGAAACGGACACAAAGAAGAACCATACTCAGAACAATAATTTATGAATCTCACAAAGGGTTGTCCAATGTGGGGATCGAACCCACAACACTCAGCGCGGAACTAGGTAGCGGTGGGGTGACGCTTAAACTACTACGCCATCTGTGCAGTACAGTGATCATCATCATCAGCCTATCGCAGTCCACTGCTGGACATAGGCCTCTCCCATTGCACGCCACTTAGATCGATTTTGGTACAGTGATCATAGTGTGACATTATTGCCTATAGAAATTTTCAATCAAACAAAAAGTGTTAAAACGGTGACCCTGTTTTGAAAAGGTATTTGCGCAGCGGTGGCAAACATTTTTATAGCCTCATTATCATATTATGGAATATAAAACCAAATAGTTATTATAGTTAGACCTAATCTTTGACGTGTGACGTGTGTGTAACGTCAGAGCCGAAGGACATGCGAGCAGATAGCAAATCGTTCCCAACTTTTTCAATGACGTCTAACATGTATTATGTCTATTTTCCTAACCATGGGAGAGCCATGCACAAATAGGTCAGCTCGACCGGAGTGACACAACGGCCTTACAGAAAACAGGTGTTAAGCAGTCCTTTCGTTGCTTTTGTGAGTGAGGTTACCTGACCCCAAACCCTCCTGCGCTCCCCCTGATTCTGAGGAGGAGGGAAATTATAGAGCAGCAACGCAATTGTGATTCTTGATTTACCCAAATAACATACCCAAAAAAAACTCAGAGACTATTAGTTTCTTTCTCTCTCTTTGACTATCCGTCCCACATGTTGGTGGGGTCAGCTCCCTTCGTATACTTCTTCTACTTTGCCCGACGTCGTCTTTTGATATATTGCATGCTTTCATTTTACTCCGCAACACATCTCTCCATCTGGTCTTGACTCAAACTCAAACTTTCTTTATTTCATAAAATTTCCAAAATTGTTTGAAATCGTCTTCCATGTAGACTCTAAAGTCATAGATCAACACACACAAAAGCAACAATCTCTGTTTTGTCAAATAGTAACCAAATAAATTTAACAAAAATCAAACCCATACAAAATCTATGATATGCCTGTGCCGATCTACAACCGCCCGTTTCCAAGGGGTTGAGCCTTATGAGAAGAAAGGGCAAACAAACTCATGGCCACTCTTTTGCAATTCACAGGTAGATACAATGGCACTATTAAATATATCACAACATTGTTTTGATGTGTGCTAGTATGTTCGTTATTAAGGACTAAAAGGTGAAAAGACAATGAAGAGAAAACAAGATTAAGAAGAAAAAACTTATACAGGAGAAAATGAAGTGAAACATAAAAAATAGAAAAAATAATAATAATAAAAAACACACTAGCCACACCACATTTTTACTTAAGAAAGAAATAGCCTGCGCTAATTAATCCCAAGCATTCTTGTCCTCCACAATCGAGTAGTAAGCCTTCTGGCACAAGCCACGTTTTATTGCGGATTTAAATTTGTTAATACTCAACTCCTGAATATTATTCGGGATTTTATTATAAAATCGGACACATTGACCTCGAAAAGACTTGTTTATCTTTCGGAGCCTAGAGGCGGGTACAACAAGTTTATTTTTATTTCTGGTATTTATGGCATGTACATCACTTTTTTTCAAAAAGCTATCTTTAATTTTGTGAACATATATTACATTTTCATAAATATATTGACTTGCCACTGTCATTATATTTATTTCTTTAAATTTCTGCCTCAATGAACAACGATTGCCTAAATTATAAAGTGCTGGAATAGCTCTCTTTTGCAGCACAAAAATAGTTTGAATGTCGGCAGCATTCCCCCACAGCAGAATAACATACGACATTATGCTATGAAAGTAACTGAAGTAAACAAGTCGTGCTGTATCAACATCAGTCAACTCTCGGATTTTCCTTACTGCGTCTGCTGCTGAGGTGAGTCTACTCGACAATTTATCAATATGTGGGCCCCACTGTAGCTTAGCACCTAAAAATGTCGTAGTGTCCACAAGGTCCAGCCCGACATCCTTAATTATCACAGTAGTTTTCACTGGCTTGACGTTTAGCATAGTGAAACGTATACACTTAGTTTTTTGTTCATTTAATAGTAAATTGTTGACGTCAAACCAATGAACCACTTTCGAAATGGCGCTGTTTACAAATGTGAAATCAGAAAGTGTCCGTTTTAGTCTAAATAATAGTGATGTATCATCTGCAAACAACACAATCTCGAGATTGTCCTTGACAAAGTGAGGTAAGTCGTTAATATTTACTAAAAACAAAAAAGGGCCGAGAATAGGACCCTGTGGAATGCCCATTTCTACCACAGAGCCTGGAGAAATCTCACCATTAATATCAACTTTTTGAATCCTATTACATAGATATGAGGCAAGTAGTTCCAGGGCTTTATTTTTGATACCATAGTGCTGTAATTTCCTGATCAGCGTTTCATGAACAACACAATCCTCTCCACAAGGTCTTCTTCTAGAGCGTGCTTCGGGAACGGACAGTTCCAGTACCTGGTTTCCAACGTGATCAGATGGTCTCCTCCTGACATGTTCATCCTGCATCCTACTAGCTAGCAGCTTCTCCGCAATGTCGCGGACTCCTAGGCTTCCTCGTATGAACTTATTTCGGTTCTTACCTACCCTGGTTTTGCCGCCTGAGTCACTTACTCAGGGACAAGTTGTATAGAAATAAAATACACTTACAGGACCAAGTATAATATTCTCAATTTAATTCGCGTTACTAAAGAACCCTTAAAACAATATTTCCATTGAAGGAAAATAAGCTTTTGAAATACTGACATCCGAGAAAAGACAGTCAACTTTGCCCTTGTAATATAGATATCGCTTTAA
Organism: Arctia plantaginis; assembly: GCA_902825455.1. Taxonomy (NCBI): domain Eukaryota; kingdom Metazoa; phylum Arthropoda; class Insecta; order Lepidoptera; family Erebidae; genus Arctia; species Arctia plantaginis. The sequence goes on along the minus strand of CADEBD010000226.1, from coordinate 18,671,064 downwards.
TAAACTTTATGACACTCATGTCGGGACGTAATGAAATCTCACTTGGTCCTTCAAGGAAAAGTCACGTTTCCATGTTTCGGCGAAAATTGAATGGATACATAGATGTTTGTTGCAATCTCAATCAAGCCAGAACAGCAGAACATATTATCTTGACACAGAGATAGATTACAATTGAATAACACAGACGTTGCTTTTCTCAAGGAAAAAATGACTGATAAGATCGACATTAACTCAAGCGTCTTCGCGAAGGTAAAAGTTAATTCTAAAGTCAGTAAAGACTAAACAAATTCGAATAATGAAATCTCCTTCTCCTCCGAAAGTGAGTGAAAGTGAGAGTCCTCCCTGTGAGTGGTGAACGCAGTGCGGGAAGACTCCGAATGACATAACACTGACCAAATCAGACCACTGAAAAAGAGTAGAGTATGAAAGGTCTGTGGAATGTGAAAGAGGCGCATGCGAGGGCCTAGTAAATGTTTATCTCACTTCTACTGGATCGTCACGATGACCGCGTTCGGCAATGTGACAAGTGAAAAGTTCAGCGCGGGCTAATTACAAAGGAAAATGACTTCCCCAGATGGGAATGAGATGGAGAGTGTATGTTTATAATTAAAAGTTTCTAAATATATATTAAAAGCATGTCAACCGTGTAAAATATACATAAAATTGTATTTTATTTTGTAATTTTTGTGACAAATCTTATTAGGCACACCATACTTTTGACCCGAAAACAGGATCAATATCCAAATCCGTGTGATATGTAGGTATAATAAAATAATTATTACTAGCAGTAAAATTCAAAACTTGTCTCATTATTTAGTCCTGAACTAAGAAAGGACTTAACATTCGTATCCGTATCTGCACGTAGCGTTCCATCACTATTGTTTACTAACATGAAAAATAAAAAGTACTTACCGCCATCTTCCAATTTCGGCAAAAACATCTCAAAACGTTTAGAATTTGTTCACAAAATATACACTTCACTACCCTGCAGTTTATTACTGTATGGCTTTATTAGTGCAGTATATTTTAGTTGTAGTTATTATTACAGTATAAATAGTATGGTTTACAGTTTCACCATTTTAGGATAGAATACAAAAATATTCTAACAACCTATTGCATAATCTGTGGTAGCGTCATCTATAAATTATATATTAAGACTTCTTTTGATTTTCCTTACCGTCAATATGGAAAATCGAACCAAGTTTAAATATGGAATTCATAGATGGCGTTATCAATCTCTAAGTGGGTGTATGTTTTATAGTTTTACTATAACATAAGATTGCCCCCGATTGGTATACACCTCGTAGTCCTGGTACATAATAGATAATAGCATATACACGTACTACTAGTGACTTTATTTGACTTTATTCTAGGTAATATTATGGATTTCGTCTGCTGGAACGCGATTGTAAGTAAACGACCGAAATAATTGAGTCGTTATAATCGAGTACATGTGACATTAACGTTTACATTTATGATTATATCAAATGGAAATATTCGAATTTATATAAATCTCGTGGGTGTATAGAGTGGAGCTGCCAGAGTTCAGTAGTAAGAGCAAGATGTTGGGATTATTTACAGGCAAAAGCTCCTTAAAAAATAAAAGTATTGAGGATTACACATAACGATTTATTTTTATCTCCAACAACTAAGCTAAATACTTTTGTTTTTAGTGGTTTCACATCATTCGATCGCAGGTCAGAAACCCTTAGCAATTAGTTGTAGAAGAACTTTAAAAATCCAAATGAGATTTGAAATCTCATCACAAATGACATCACAATCTAACATTGGCACTGACTGACACCAATTATACGTTATTAAGATAATTTGATATATCACAAAACGCCCGGCTCCGAAATAGGACGCGGTCACGTACGAAGGTGAGTAGTTCAACACTGATTCTCTTAATGAAGCTACTTGTTTACGCCCACACTTTGCAAATTCAATCAACCTCTTATCACAAACTATCTGAATTCACCATTAGTAGGACTTCCTCGTTGATTCTTTTCTCTATTCTACACTGATAATATGGTCAGTGTATGTATTTCGCCTAACGCTAGCCTTTCTAGGGCTAGCCCACTCTCAGAGGCCATGTTAATATATATATAAATATATATTTTCACCAGTTATCTGTTTATACATAAATATATAAATGGTTCTAATTTTATATAAGTTTAGTAGGTGAATAAAGAGTGCACTTTTTAAATTTAGAATCATTTTTTTCGTGCAAGTGGCAACTCTGAAATTTTGACAGCTGTCACCAATATTTATTTCGATTAGGTACTAAAAATGGAGCGCTCTCAACAACATCAAACTTCACAAAACACTACGCAGCGAATTTTGACAAAAGACCTCCTCCACCTTCATGCGTACAAGATTCAGGTAACTCAAGACCTCAAACCAGCAGACCATGGCAAGCGTCGGCAATTCGTTTCATGGGTAATGGAGCATAGTGAAGTCGATACCAATTTTTTAATTGTCGAATTTGGGGCTCAGAAAGCCCTCATGCAATCCATGAGAAACAAATGCGTCCACAACCACCAACTGTCTGGTGCGGATTTTGGTCAGGCGTCGTGATTAGGCCTTACTTTTTTGAATATGAGGCCGAAATTGCAGTGACTGTTAACGGTATTACAGGAATATCATAACGGTGTTCTTGTGGCCTTAACTGAACGGCATAGATCTGGACAACATGTGGTTTCAGCAGGACGGCGCCACCTGCCACACTGCGCATGTAACAACAGACTTATTGCTGAAACGATTTCCAGAACACATTATCTCACGAAATTCTGATGTCAACTGGCCACCAAGATCGTGCGATTTAACGCCGTGCGTTTTTTTTATGTTAGACAGACGGGCAGACGGGTCACCTGATGGAAAGTGACCATCGCCGCCCATGAACGTCTGCAAACCAGGAGTCACAAATGCATTGCCGGCCTTTTAGGAAGGAGTACGCTCTTTTCTTGAAGGTTTGAAGATCGTGTCGGTCCGGAAATACCGCAGACGATAACCCATTCCACAGATTGGTTGTGCGGAGCAAAAAGTGTCTCGAAAAGCATACAGTAGTGGAGTGCCAACTATCCAGGTGATGTGGATGAAAAATTTGCATTGTGGAACGATGGCGGAAAGTTGCGGCTGGTATTAGTCCGAACAATTCCTCGGAGCACTCTCCATGATATATGCGATAGAGAATGCAGAGTAAAGCCAATCTCTACGTAACGCCAAGGGATCAAGCTGATAGGAGATGTTTGGGCTATCGACGATTCGATTCGCTCTTCGTTGGATGCGGTCCAGAGGGAGAAGCTGGTACTGAGGTGCACCTGCATAGATATATTGTATATTGTACAACATTCAACAACGCCATCTAGTCCCAAACTAAGCAGAGCTTGTACTATGGGTACTAGACAACTGATATAATTATATATATACTTTTTTTTTGTAAATACATACTTATTATACATAGAAACACCCTGACCAAATCAAACATAAAATTTTCATGCACACAAATGTTGGACCTGAGCGGGAATCGAACCCGCGACCTTTAGAATAGCAGTCCGTTACACAAACTACTACGCCATTTGGTCGTCATGTCATGTCACGTCAGATGAGAACAGTATTCCATATGCGACCGGACTTGCTTCTATAGAACCGAAGGCGGTGGGCCGGAGTGAAATACTGCCTCGATCTATTGAGCACACTGAGCTTCTTCGAGGCCAATATGACCTTACCCTCTAAGTGACCCCGAAACTGGACTTCGCTCGATATGTCGATGCCTAGGATTCCGATGCTGGCTGAGGCAGTTGCTCAGGGAGGTGCTCTCAAATCGAGGGGATACGACAAATGGTATCTTCTTTGCTCGCATCATCAGTGAGATACAGCCACATCTCTGTGTAAAAGTCATAGAAAATTTCATGAAAAGAGTAATTAACCATTTGCCGGATATTGTATTCCATACTTTATCGGAACATGTCTTCTTTACAATCCAATAAAAATATCAAAACTCTTTCATAAAGTACGTGTTTTTATTTTAAAATGAAAGTGCACTCTTACTGAGACACCTTTTATATGTAAATGGAAAACTCATGTTATCCAAAGGCAGTTAATTGACACATCGTCGGTTCTATTATCTCATCAGCCTTGTTTAGACAGTGATATGTGAAGTGACAAGCATAACGTACAATTATAGTAGGAACTACGGTAAATGGTAGGTACAAATAAATTGCTCTACTTGTTAGGTTTCCTGACTGTCGCCAGAGGTCGTAGGTTCGATGCCCACTACGATTAATAATTGTGTGATGTGTACGACGTTCTACCTCTAGGTGTAAGTTGTGCGTATTGGAATAAAGGATACCATAGTGAAACTACAAAAAGTAACAGTTCACCTTAAAATAAACTTGTTCTTTTCTCAACATTTTGTAAATAACATAGTAAGTTATTTTAACTGGCTAAGGGCAAAGCAGGGTTCCGTGATTAGTTACTAACCCGTTTTAAACAAGTTACAACTTCACGTAAGTTGTTTTTTCTCAAAACTTGGTGTTTTGTAAGATATTTTTAAAGTTGGGCGACTATTACTTTAAAACTGACGTTACCTTTTCCTTCTAAGTCCCTTATCAGATGTACAAATAAACGGAACACTTGTTAAAATCGCCAAAATGACATAACGCTAGCAAGCTAGAAAAGAATATTAAGAAAAACTACCCGGTTTATGAATGTTTTTATGTTTCAGATAGGCATAATCAGCTCAGATTCTCATAAAAGCCGATTGATTTTAAATTGAAAAAATGTTTTTATTTCAACATTATCCAATCCATTTTGTAAAAATCAATAAAAACTAACTTGATAAATTATGCATTGTTTTGAATTGAACGCTCATAACTTTTAAACGAATAGTATTTCTTTTTAATACACCTTTTTAAAATTATTATTTATTTGAAACAAAGTTCCTTCTCGCGCGTTACACGGTTGGAAAGCGACTACCGCCGCACATGAACGCCTGCAATTCAGGAGTCACAAGCGCGTTGTCGGCCTCTAAGGAAGTAATAGGTACGCTCTTGAGAAAGCCAAAGACAAGTACTATAAGTGTTACTTTTAGACAAGTATTGAAAGCTAATGTCTCAACTCCAAGGACACCTGTATTTATAATGCCTAATGGTTTAATCTGCTTATGTAGGATGATGAATAAAAGTAATGATTTGCCATTGGTTTGCCATTAACTAATGCTTTTCATACGCTTTACTATTCAATATTATATATGATTGTAAACTGTGTAAGAGAAAATATTAAATTTGTTTGTATTTGTTTTGTCATAATAATACACGTGGAAATAAAAATAATGGACTTTGACGGCTAAATCATATGGACTTAGCTTTCAAAGTCGACATTCAGCCGAAAAACAATCTAACTCTTACCTAACATTCTGGCACACTAGAATTTAGTCGAAGGCGAAGATTAAACAATTCTTACTATAAAACTCTATCACAAAAACCTAGACTATACATATATTTCAGTTAGTAGAATAAACGAACGTCCTTTTGAAAAGGTTTAGAACTATTTCTTATCAAAACACCGAGTACTTTTTAACTAATACAAGATAAACGCATACTAGAGCCATCACTCAGCACATAGTGAAAACTTCAAAACAGCCCTGCTCAATGTCAGTCTATTTTATTCTTGTTGTTATCGACAGATGGCGTTACTACCTAAATTAGTTCCAAGCATCAATCATAGAGGACGCTATTCATAATTTACAGTCACCCCTCGGGTTCTTCTCGTAGGAGAAGAACCAGGGATTTTTTTATTATTTTAAACACTCCTTTATTAGCTAAGTATGCATGTTTCTTTGTAATGAAATCTTTGAACGTGATTTTCACCCACTTTAAAACGTCGAATTGAATTTGCGAACCTTGCACACCTATGGGTCAAGGACCGATAACAATACAAAAATTTGATAAATTTGACGGATTGTCCTGATTAGGATCTTCAGGCTTTGTCCATACCTAAAAATATGGTAGTGTCTTTTGCCCCGTACTAAGGCATATACTGAAGCATATGTGACTTACTCATTGTTATTTTTTTAGTTGCAATGAGAAAATAATCATCATTAATGACTAAAAAAGGAAAAATAAATAATAGTTTAAAGAAACTGAAATAACACGCTTTTGTAAGCGTGGTCATAAAGTTGTAAGCGTAAAGCGTAGGGTGCTTTTTAAGATATTTAAAAAATAATAACTTTACTTTTACCAATATTTGTCAAAAAAATGTCAACAATCAAAATCTAGCACACCACGCACTTTTACGATGAAATGATTTTTCTTTTTGAGCGTATAGAAAATTATTTTCTGCTTTTTAGTTCGATTAGTTACAAAAGCGTGTTTTTTAGTTCTTCTAAGCTGTAATTTAATACTCGTTATTTCCAATTTACATAATTATTTTTGAAATGTTGCTCATAAAATCTTTATCGTTTATTAAATTGCTTTTACGCTTACAAAGGCTACTAGATTAATACCTACATTGATGTTTCAATGCGACTTTTGACTACGTTTCGCTAGAAAACTATTGATAAATAAAGTACAAATTTATAGATATTTATAAAAAAGTGTTTGTGCGTTACTACGTATTCACTTGTATTAACGTCATGGTGGTAACCATGTGCACCAGAATATTATTAAAATACTAGCGGACCCGACAGACGTTGTCCTGTCAAATTTGACACTGCGATGGTAGCGCCGTCTGTCTGATCCAATGTAAAACATTCAAAAATCAACAACTACTAATAAATTAAAAATTTATTAAAAAAACATTGTCAAGCGGACAAAATTGTGAATCTAAACCATTCCCAGATCCCCTTGAACACACACAAAAAATTTCATCAAAATCGGTCCAATCGTTTGAGAGAAGTTCAGTGACGTACACACTCACAGAAGAATTATATATATAAAGATACTAGCTGTACCTTGTCACGGTTCGCTGTGGCACATTGTGATTGCTAAAAATAGATAAAAACCATCTTTGAAGCTTGTACATCGTGTAGAATTTGAGCTAAATCGGTACAGAACATTTGAGTTTTTGATGCGTACAAAAACTACCTACTTAACATTTTAATATAAACATTAAATATATTATAGACTATATGTTGGTTATCGTGGTAAAAATTAGTCTATGTTACTCGCTGATAACGTAGCTTTCCATTGGTGAAAGAATTTTATTTAATAAATCGGTTTAATGGTTTAGGTGTGAAAGCGTAACAAACAAACTTACTTTCACATTTATAATATAAGTATGGATATAAAGACTAGGGATATAAGATTTTTTTATCGTATTCAGTATTGAGTAAAGAATTCACACGGCAATAAATATTTTATTAGTTTCCGTTAGCACGATTAACTTCCTGTAGGAGGCTGTGTTTATCTGTGTTCCTTCTTTTATTTTAGCATCGTGTTCTTTCAGAGTTACTGCACACCAGTGATTTTTATCCAGCCGTTAGTGTCATTTACGCGTGGATTATTACTCAGGTTCTTTAGAGAATGTCTCGTCAGATATTCTTTTATTATTAAACTATTAAGAGTATAACTTACCTCAAACATTATCCTGTAAATACATTTTATAAAAATAACATCAAATAAACACTTTCAGTTTACCCTAATTCCTCTTCCCTCACCCCTTTTACTTAATAGATTTTATTATAATGATATTTTTAATCGATAAATCCTTTTAAAAAGTAATGAGTCAAATAATACTAACAAAGAGCACTAAAATTCTAGCAGCAAACGTCGTTGATTTGCTGTCATTTTTTTAGAGGTTCGTTGTCTGTCTCCGAAACTCATCATCAAATCTATATAAAATTCTAATGGGAAAAAAATAAAGGGATTTTTTTTGGAATTTGATGACCAATCATACATAAAAAAAATATAAACATCCGAGTTCATAACCTCCTCCTTTTTGAAGTCGGTTAACAAGAGAGAATTAAGACCAATTGGTTCAACCGTTGTCAAGTGATAGGTTTATCAATTAAAAACCATTTAATTTTTAAACTACTTATAAAAAGCACTGAGGTCTATTGCCAAAATATCGAACCTTAAAGTGGTAACTTTTGATCAAGTATCCCCTACCCCTCAACTGCTACCCTATTCAAGGGCTGGGGGCTGGCGCTGACACAATTAAATGATGAGAAAGCTCCAGCTGTTATAAATTCAATATTAGTTTCATGAATGTTATTGAAAATATATTTTGAATAAATTTTCACTAAGTCCATTTTATATCACGACTTTAAACTATGCAGGTACATGTTTATTGTACTCTTTAAGCTGTTTTTATGGTATAGGGTGTCCCGAAATTCAACGTCAAGCGGTGAGGGGATGCTAAGTGAGCGCCTTAACTCTCTGCTAAAAATAAAAAAAATCTCGAGTCATTTTTTTAATTAAAATATTTTATTGAAATTTAGGCAATACCATTTCAACTAATAATTACAAAGCTAGATGTCTTAATTTAGAATATGGCGTATGCTTCGAGTGGCTAGTGATCTCCACTGCTAAACCCGAGATCTTGGGTTCGATTCTCATCATAATCATCAACAGCCTTTAATAGTCCACTACTAGACATAAGCCTCTCCTTAGAAAGAAGGTTTTGGCCTACTATACCACGCTGGCCAGACGGGTTGGTATAGGCTTTGTGTCGAGTTTTCCTTCTCTCTGCAGTGCTGTTGTTCTGCGTAGTTTTCTCCCTTAGTCGGCTCTTACGACACCCACGGGATGAATAGGGGTGGTGACACTCTGTATTCTTAACCCGTCACCACACGGACGGTTCGATTCTCACCCAGGACAAATATTGTGTGATGAACACGATCATTCATTCAGCGTCTGTATGTAATTATCTATAATATGCCCTATTTCTTAGCGTGTTCAGGAAGAGAACCAGGGATTATTATCTGTCCCTTCAATAATCAGACCCTTGGTATGTATGTATGTATATATGTATTTAAACGTATAATATATTTTACTATCCCAATTAATGTCGGTATTTGTTTAATTTTTATGCTTTTCTGTGTTGATTCCTACGTACGCATGACTGTGCCCTTACGTTTCTCTGTTATCCTCTATTCGCTCAAGGTTTGCTGGAAGAAAACTCAGTTTTTGGGTTAAGCTCGCCTTTGTACATCACATTTCCTTGTTATTTATATATATGTACATGTTCAGTGTGTAAGATAAAGAATAAATAAAATATGTATATTATTAAAAATATATGAGTATATTTGTCAGCAGTATGAACACCATAGTATAGGCACTGCCTAGTTTGAGATTAGACGGCCGTGTGTGAGATATGTAGGGTTATTACTATTATTCTTGATTTAAAAAATCCAGCTCTTTCTACGGAGGTTACCAATACAATACATTCCTTATAAATATACATTGTGTGATTGATTGCTGATTGTGATTTTGAAAGCGTTTTGTAAAGAAAATTTTGAATTATTTATCAATAACAGAAGCTTTAACGTTATATATATAACGTTAATTTAATTAAATATTTTTTTTTTTCATCAAAGTCGATATTCATATCGTTTACAGAGAAAAAGTGAGAACCAGTAGTAAGTAACAGTAACCAGTAGTAGGGCTATTCAATCACACGTATGTAAATACTACAAATAGAAATACTATGCGTTTTAATATCGAGTGACATAAAATCGTATTCGCCAATAAAAACAAAGCTACCGAGTTGCGCCGGAGTCGTCCAACCAATGACGGCATTGCACTGAGGCGCATGCGCGGGACTCACCTGTAATAGTGAGGCGTCCTTCCCAGTCGGTCAGTAATACCATAGCATCGTGACGGCACGCTACATTGATTAGCGCTAAAATGAGTCGACAGTTCGAATTTTCAAACGTGGAGTACTTGGCAATGGTACAGCTGTACGCTACTGCCAACTACAACTTGGAAGAGGCTCGGCGTTTGTATTCCCAGCCGGAGCATTTAAATGCACTACGGCTACGTGGAATTGAAAGCCCTCAAATTCCCTCCACACCTACCATCTTGGCTGCAACCCAACGTCTTCTCGACCACGGACAATTTCGTGCGCCTACTCATGCGCAAGGTCAAGGGCGTTTAAATTATTATTCGCCGGAGTGTAGTGCGTGCATACCTGGACAATGAGTTTAGTGATCGGTGGATAAGTCTGGACTTCACGCCCCTGGATTTTTTCTTATGGTCGGAAATAAAAAGACTTGTTCATACACGGGAATAGCCGTGATGATTTACGCATTGCGATAGTGGAAACTTTTGATAAAGTGAAAAGTGATAGAGACACATTTAGAAAGTTAAAAAACAATTGCATTAAACGTGGACGTTTGTGTATTGAACGCAGCGGACTCCATTCTGAGCAGTTGCTTCGATACAGAGAAGTGTAAATAGTGTAAATAAACTGTAAATAGGTATGTAAGTTAATTATTCTGTAGATAGCTCCGATTTTTTAAATACGCCTGAAATATTTATATCTACAGCCGGTTGATAAATTGATTTGTTGTGAAAAGAACAATCGTGGTTAATAATCGAAAAGAAGTTTAAATAAAATAGGTATTTCCGATGGTCCTAAACCCGTTTAAAGTGTGAAGGACAAACTGGAGTCTATCTACGTAAGTACTCGCTAGCTGGCGCCTATAGATATACTTTTATCAGCTGCTGTTAGCGTCAGCGGTGCCCAGCGGCCGCCGAAACGCGCACGGACGTGTTTCATTCATATAAGATAATGAATGAATGATCAGTGCATTACTACTTTCCAAGTCGATCGAGTAAAAATGAATATTAAATCTGAAACTTTTTTTTAGTCAACATTACAATTGATTTAACCATTTTTATTGGTACTATAGATGATTCGAAATTGAAAATGTTTCTTTTCCAAAACGCCTATAAAACCACCGTGTATAAGAGCAGATATTTTTTTATCAGAAGTTTGTTGAATAACCTACTTCTATTATTCAATGTTCAAAAGTGAACGTTTAAAAAAATAATTGATATTAAAATTTGCAAGTCAACGCAATGAACGGAAAGCCTTATGACCTGAAAAGGAATATCAGGTTATTAATATATGTACCTGATAATTTGTATCTTTAATGAATAACTAAGGTGAAATTACAATAATAATATATAGGTACAAACGTGCTGTTAGAAGTCTAAAAACAACTTTAAACTTCGTAGAATAACACGCTCGATACACTATTAATTTATAAGGGGCAAGGTAAAATAAGGGGGAAGAGTTTTACTAAAATAATGCTTCATAATGAATATAATTTATGAAAAATTACCTTTTGGTTGGTATTGGTTGTCCTTTATGCGTCGAGGACTGATTAGCTAGGTGATCCAACCAAGCTGCTTCCAGAAGCATTTTTACCTTTATTTGTATTCGCGATATACGAGTACATCAAATACTATATTGTTGTAATCAGCGTTCTGCTAAATAATAAAATATTAAATATTAAATCTTTATCTTTTTCTTGTACGAGTAGCACTGTCCCCATTCCCATTTAAAATCTGCTCAAATATAGTATCATATAGATGTATATATTTTAATATTTGTAAATATTACTAATTAAATAAAAAAAAACTATTTGATAAAATCATATTGTACTCGTAAGTCGGTACGGAACAGTTGTCCGAGATTCTGGAACATTTCTTATCTTGGCAATAAACTTTACTGCGAAATAAATCCAAGCAGTTACTTGTGATGGAGTTCATTTAAAAGCATATTAACATTTTATAGATCACTTATTGCTGGTGCCAAGGAAAATAACATTAGGTTTAGATTTCGAAGAAAGTACAGGACAGACGAACGGACGCAGTCTGATTAGCTTATTTAAATTGTAAAATTTTATTTGCTAAACTTTAGCTTTCACAACTATTTTTCAACTTATTATTTATAACTCATTGTTTGTGTAATATTTAAGTTTATTTTTAATGCAAAATGCAAAAATGGCCGACTTTACTTTACTTATTTTCTACAAGTCCACCTTAGGATGTCATACAAAAAATGTGAGTAGGTGCACTACATTTAAGTTAGGAATTCTAGAGTAAAGGAAAGAAATAAATATTAAAAAATATATTCACACAGAGACGAGAAAAAAAGTGGCAATATGAAATAAAACGTGAGAATGTAAAAATTAATCTACATGTACCTACATACAACGATACGTACATATATACAGAAAGTACATAATTATATAATAATAATAATAATATTCTATCACATACACACAACGCCATCTAGTCCCAAACTAAGCAGAGCTTGTACTATGGGTACTAGACAACTGATATAAATAAATATATATATATTTTTTTTTGTAAATACATACATATTATACATAGAAACACCCAGACCAAATCAAACATCAAATGTTCATGCACACAAATGTTTGACTTGAGCGGGAATCGAACCCGCGACCTTTGAAATAGCAGTCCGTTACACAAACCACTACGCCATCCGGTCGTCACATATGAAGCATACATACATGTACATAAATAGAAGACATTCATAATGTACATGAAATATTATCAGTATCAAAACAATCTTACAATCTTATGTATATATTTATAGAAATGTTGAGCTGGTTTGCGTACGCTTCAAAAACTCAAATTTTGTCAAAAAAGTTCAAGAGCTCCAATTTTGACACGATATATAACACGCTTCATCATCTTCATCAATCATCAACAGCCTTTGTCAATTGCTGGACATAGGCCTCTCTTTAGAAAGCCTCTCGCTGGCTAGACGGGTTGGTATAGAGTTTGTTTCAAATTTTCCCTACTCTTCGCAGTGCTGTTGTCGTACGTAGTTTGCTCCCTCAGTCTCTTACGATACCCACGGGATGAAAAGGGATGGTGACACTCCGAATTATTAATCCGTCAACACACAACCCACTTCAAAGACTGTTTTTACTCATTTTTCCGTTAGTTTTGTTCCTCATTTCTTAACAATAGAACAATTTGCCACAGCAAAGCGTGGCAGGGCACAGGCCAACTGAAACTCTCTACTAGGAGATAGTTTAAGTAACAAGATAACTGTATAAACCCAAATGGACTTAACTTTACTAAGGAAGTTAATCTTGTAATTTAGACCCTGGTTTACCCAGTCCAAGTCTAAAGTAGAACACAACTACAAAGAGCAAAAGGTACAAAAGAAATCACGAAAGTTTTCATCCATTTCCAGCCTTGCCCGTTTGTTAGCGAATCGTTCAATAATCTATTGTAATAAATTGCGATCTAATTTGAGGCAATGGAATTTTATTATCAGTGTGAATATTTGTTACGAAAGTGCCATTTAAATATGGCTCATTTGAATAATCGTTTTAGGTTTGCTTTTCAGTTAATGGCCGATTTCAATTAAAGGCAATATATAAGTATTTACATTTTCTAGGACGTTAGCAGAGTTTTTTGTAGAGGATTTCGCCTAAAAAATATGTTTTATTTTCTTGGTTTCATCTTTCTACTACTATATTTTCTTTTTATTTATGAAAGAGGGGGCAAACGAGCAGACGGGCCACCTGATGGAAAGTGACTACCCCAGCCCATGAATGCCTGCAACTCTAGAGTCACAAACGCGTTGCCGGCTTTTAGGAAGGAGTACGCTCTTTTCTTGAAGGTTTAAAGTTCCTATCGGTCCGGAAATACCACAGAATGAATACGAAGATTTCGATGGATGTTGGTTACATAACCACGTTAGAATACCTGGTTCAATCTGGATGATATTTAATGTAAAGATAGATTATAGTCGTAGTGGATTAGCACATGTACTAATTTTTTTCCGGAAAATAGTACGAAATAATTTGATAGTAACGCAAGGGAAACCACTGGACAAAGCTAAACATTTAATCCACTCCTAAAATTGTCGTACCTGTCGTATAGTACTACGTGAATTTAGACGTTAAAAAATACGCTTTATGTACTATATCTGTTATATGTAAATTGTATTTCGCACAGTATTCCGTTATCTAGCTTAATCCTGTAATAAAATTTGAGTGACGGTTAAGGTTGTACCTTGTACAAATGTACACTCCTGACAAGCAAACGCTGCAATTACCGGTCTTTTGATATGGTTGTTTATTAGAAAAGCCCGCTTTTAATAGTCCCACTTTGGCGACTATTTATTTATTTTCATTCTTAAAAAGGGCCTAAGATAAATAACAATGTATAATTATTACTAAATTACCAAATAGCTAATTACGATTTTATTCAACTAAAAGTAATCCTACCAAAAACATTTTCATATAAAATGTTTGTGAGTGTTTCGTTACTACAAGAACTATTGTACTCGCATAACAGAAAAGTAATGAACAGTGAATAAATTTTTACCTTACGCTTCTGTCACGGTAGCAAAACGGTCAACAAGCCACATGTTTTAACTAAGGTGTAAAGTTAGTGAAGTTAAGGCTTGTAGAGTTAAGGCCTACTCTTTGAGTTTTCTTTTTTCCTAGGTTTGAAGAAAGATAAAACTTCTTTTATTTAACTTTAGTAAACAACAGTTAAAAACTAAGTTCAGTCTTTGACACACAATTTATTTTCAACATAAAATATTTTAGAGTAATTAAAGCGGTGTCTTAAATAAATATTCTAATCTAAAGTATAACGAAGTATTGGATTAGACATTAAATTAATCGAGTTTAAGAGCATTGGGGTTGTGAGCAGATTATATTGTTTCCCTTTCCGCACTTCCCACGGGCGCTATTTACCAGGTTCAAAGTCCATAAGGATGGTTAGATTAGAATATTCGTGGATTTTAGGTGGTATATTGTATTGGCCGTAATATTATATCAATGGACAATAGTTTGAATAAAAAATTAAGGAATGGAGTGGCCATATCGCAGTAAATCACTCACAGCAACCTTTGGATAGACAAATATGTAGATAGTAAATAGACGAATTCATGGTTAGTTTTGGTTGTGGAAAAGTGTAAAAAAAACAGCCAGTTGTAGCTTTTGATATCGAACAAGAAATCCTTCCTTACAAATCCTTCTTAAAAAGTTGAACCGACTTCAAACAAAACTAATCCCACACACACAAAGAGCACTAAAAACCTAGCAGCCATCGTGGTTGATTTGCTGTGATTTTTTTAAAGAAGGAACTTAAATGGAACCATTTCGGAATAAACCCTTTTCGCACAAAAAAATAATTTTGAAAAAGCGTCTATACTTGACGGAGCTATGAACATACATGAAAAAAAATAAAAATCCGAATTACTAACCTCCTTTTTGAATTAAAAAAAGTAAAAAGTAAATAATAAAGTTGTCACAATAATAGTTGTAATCTAATTCTAAATATGGAACAATTTAATTGATTATATAACGCATTGAATATATATATATTGTTTATTTTTTGGAACAGATACTAATTGACTCTTCTTTATCTTCAACCACACACAGCTCTGCATTACTCAAAGAAAGACTGGAAGAAAATGACAAAAGCGTTAAGTCCGCTTTATGCAATGTTTGTGCAGAATGTATAAATAAATAAATAGATTATTATGTATATTTACGGGAGCCAACGCGAACACGTCACACGTATTACGTAAATTTATTTCCCTCCAGCAAAGCGATCAAGTGCTTGCCTTTTATCTTGAAAATACTAAAAGCTTAAACAAAGTTAGGTGTAGGTATTATCTGTGTCAAAGTTTAAAATAGGGTAAATATAAACGAGTACCTACTATAAATTTCGGTTGTGAAGTTTATAATAGTTCTGCCGTCGACGACCCGGGAGCGGTCGGCCGGTCTAATAAAGTTATAACCTTTTGTATTCTCTGTCATCAAAATTAAGTTGTTAAAAAGTATGTAAATGAATAACAGATGTATCAATTTGGAAGTATATAAGCTATATATTTATTTATATCCATACTTATAATATAAATCTGAAAGTGAGTTTGTTTGTTACGCTTTTACACCTAAACCGCTCAACTGATTTAAAAAAAAAACGGCTTAAGGGGTATATATCCCCCGGTCGGAACAAAGTTTCTTTCGCTTTTTGGTAGACGTTTGCTATATATAATATGAAATATGAAAAAGATGTGTGCGACGACGACGCGCCAAATGAAGTGTCGGAAAAAGTCTTGTTACACATTTTTCGGTCTCGTTCCCATCCGCTCAGAGCCGGGTAACGCGCGATAAGGAGCTTCATTCAGATTCTTTCACAAATGGAAAGCTACATTATCAGCGAGTAACAAAGGCTACTTTTTACCTCGTACACACGGGCGGAGGATAAACACAGAGGTTTGCATCTCGTATGATTTATGTAGAAACTAGCTGACCCCGCAAACGTTGTTTTGCCATATCCATTATATCTACGACATATTGAAAAAAAAAAGATAATTCAGAAGCAAAATCAAGAACTACCAGAGGAATGATCAATGGACGTATCATAAGTAGCAAAAAATACCATGTAGCAGAAATTCGTTATTGCAAGTAAGAAAACCAAAAAGAATACCTCAGATGAAAGACAGCTAAGTGAAATCGGAATACATTATAAAAAAACTTCCATTACTGGCTCTTAAAATATAAAATACTAAGAAAAATCTTAAACACAACAGGAAAGAAAACAGCACAAAAAAGATAAAAAGGTAAGCTTTACAATAAAAAGAAATCTTCTATTTAGGTAAGTTTATCATCTTTTATTGCAAACTACGATACATTTGTTCCAGCTGCACTGTAGAGGAACTGTGGAGAGCAACGGACAATGCCGTGGCTGTGGCAGAATTTTGCGCGGAAGAAGTTTAGGGGTTCAGCAGTTGATACGACGAAGAAGACTATCTGTGTACAATAGATAATTTCAGTTTATTATCTATCTTTCGCCATTCTTTTTCCTAAACTAGGTGTGAGTCAACTTTAAGTCTTCTACGATATGTCTGAACTTCGAATGCTTTACGCGCTAGATCGAAGTTCTGTAGAAAGACTGTTGTATGATTTTTAGGGCTCCAACTATATGGGAATGAGAAGGAATGAGTAAAAGATTAAATAGCAGAGGTCTATGTCCAGCAGTGGACTGTGATAGACTGATGATGATGATGATGAGTCAAAGATTTTAAGAACTCAACACTGTGTCTCTAGCTCCCTCGGCCTATCCGTCTTCTCTATCTCAGTTTTAGTAATATTTTCTTCCTTTTTTCCATCTGAAAATGATCGGAATGTCCTAAGGAAGATTGGCTTCATATTTTCATGGAAGTATTTTATTTCATTTCCAAGTCTCACTGTTACTTAAAGTTAATTGAATCCAAAACAAGACAGAAACAAAGTAAAAAGTTGACGTTTTATTAAAGAGACGGTAAAAAATTATGAAACTCGAAGTAATTTAGGCATCTAGTTCACAAAACGACTGCCGTTCTTTTTAAATATTGCTCTTGGGTTATTATTTCCAGTGCAATTTCTGTAAATATTTTTTTACCAAGTAGATGACGATTTCTCTTTAAATGCTTCTGGATGCAAGGTACCCTATGCTCCTTCCTTTTATCTCTGAAAATATGTATATGCAAACAAACGCTCACTTCCCATTTCTAGTATTTCTAGTATGCATTAAGCATTTCTAGTATTAGTAAAGATTTTTTTAGACAACTCCCGTACTAGGAATATTCTGCGTCGTATTCAGGGTCTTTACAATCTTTCATGAAACGTACATAAAGTACACCCAGACTCAGAACAATAATTTGTGTGTTACACAAAGTGTTGTCCCATGTAGGGATCGAACCCACAACATTTGGCGTAGTAAGCAGCGGCGAGGTGACCGCTTAAACCATTACGATGGCGTGCATGCAACATGCAATCATTTTTAAAGAATTACTGTAGATAAAAGCAAACTATGCAACCAAAATCTAAGCTCATACAACTTTTCCCATTTAATTTAGTCTGTGAAAATGATCATGTTCATAAATACGTATACTGTGTCAGAAATTGTCTGAGTCGGGTACCACTTACGTACTCAGACATTTTCTGACAGCGATAAGTTATTCTGTAGAAAATTTGAAACCTACTCAATACAAGACTGGCGAATAACACAAAAAAAATGATGATCAGTGCCTCAATTTTTTTATTTATTTTGATTCTCTATGCACAAAGCACAGGCATTTTCTCCTAGTCTACCTTAGACCGGAGACCGCGTCTCGGCAAACGTAGTGTAGGACGCCCACAGGCCAGGTGGAGTGACGATTTGCGCAAGATGGCTGGCAGGAGCTGGATGCGAGAAGCCCAAAATCGATCTAAGTGGCGTGCAATGGGAGAGGCCTATGTCCAGCAGTGGACTGCGATAGGCTGATGATGATGATGATGATGATACCTTAGGATGGTGAAATGTGAAATGTGTGATTAGCCGCAAATCATTGATAAGTTATGCATACATAAATACATACACATACATAAATACTTACCTAGGTACATATATCCATAAACCTACATTTTAATAATTTTAGTTAGTAAAGTTAAAGGTTGTAATGAATCTGCTAGAGTGTCTAGAATGCGAGCTCGAACTTTCATCTTGAACGAGAGGCGGCGGCTTGACTCATTTAATGACACAGTGTACCCATTAATGTACTTCATTGGGAAGTCACAATTCCAACTGCGTTGATTTAAATCATTGGATCAACAACAAAAAAACTAACTTCCGTAAACAGAACTGATATCTCGATAGATTATATTGATATTTAGAAGGTTTTTTTCCTACGTACGTGAGCACAAGCACATAATATTATACAAAAATCGCAAAACAAACTACGCAGGAGAACAATATTGCAACGAGAAGGAAAACTTAAAAATAAACTATACCAACCTGTCTGACCGCGTGGAATAGTAGGCCAAAACCTCCTTTCTAAGGAGGGGCCTATATCCAGAATTGGACTACTAAAGGTTTATGATGACGATTACACCAAAATTAATATGTAAATGTATCGTCCTATGAATTCCAAAATGGCTAAACTTATTTTCAGGAAATCTTTAGGCACCTTTCAGATAGGCCCAGCAGATGTTCGTATAAAGTTAGGTAGCCATAGAATCAACAGATCTTTTGTTTGTTTTTAACAATTAATTTTAAAAAAACACTAAATAAAATGTGTATATTTTAAGCAAGAACAGTTGGTAACATATAAACTAATATAGTGTTAGTAAAGAACGTTACAGATACGTTCTTGGCTAGCACTATATTTTGACTGCGAGATATTCCGCAATATAACCACTACACGTTGTAACCGAATTGTTCCCCCTAGAGTTGCGGAGAGTATATTTTAGTTATTCTGCGTTCATTATCTGTAGCTCTACCTTGAAACATTTTAGGCGAGCTCTGGGAATAAAAAATTTACTTATACTATGTTTGTTAAACTTTTAAAAGCCCTAAATGGATAATACAATCCTCGGCTATCAAGAGTTCCTGTTGGAACTTGTGATCATAAGTAAGAGCAGTCTTTAAAAGAGGCTCAACATAGACTTTGTTATATTTATTACTCGTAGGAACTTACAAGTAAAGAGGTCAGAAGAGGTAAGATAATAATATAATATTTCAATTGGTGACCTTTTCCTCCGCCGCGCCAGAAGGAAGATTATGATTTTCCAGTGTATGTACCTATGTATGTACATTTCTTTGAAATGCTCTAAACGGTTTGACGGATTTTGGCTTGGGATTGAGATTCGTCATAATTGTGAATGAGGCACTGGATACATGAAAATAATAAAAAATTAAAATCGCTGTTCTGTAAATTTGAAGTACTTATTTATTTTCAGTCTGGTTTTTTGTTTTTAAATAATTAATAGGTGTGGTTCTCCATTAATAGCTTTAATATATAAGGGTTTAATATACTCATAATATACAAAATCTTTCTGATCCCACCGTGCTAAACTAGTAATTTTGATATCGCCTAAACCACTTCTTACAAAATGTATTAGATGAAGCATGCTCACCATAAATCTCCATAAGCAAACAATAAGTTTGAATAATGTAATAAATGTTTTAGAGAAGAGAGAAACAATTTTAGAGACATTTTATTAAAATTACAATGAGCAAAAGGATTGTGATTGATTTTGAACTTAAGTTTTTTAAGTTCTTGAAATGGGAAGGGTATATTCACCTTTATAAGTAAAAACCTCTTTAGCAGTTACAGAGTATCCAACAGTTAAAACAGTATATTATTTCGGGTGGGTACACGCACATTATCCCTATATTTTACACGTCATTCGCCTCGATCCCCTCCAAGGATGAAGTTTTATTTTTAAAATAATGAATTGGTGTGTTTTATTATATTAGAGTGTAGTTACGAGTATACCTTTATGATATAAATGACATACTGGTATATAAGCACATTTACTGAAATTCTTTCACATTTTTTAAATGTGAAATAAATAAAATAGAATTAAGGCAATTTAGAGACTTAAAGATTAGACATCACAGATAGCCATCTAAGTGTTTTATTAGTACTTACTAACTTGCCCTGAAAAACCCAAATTTCTTAGGATAGATCTTCTGATTACGCAAAACAAGTATAAGCACTAATAACATGGTCTATTACAACATACAAATAAAGCAACTTCGATAAAAATTAATAACATTAATATCTTCTTAAACACAACATTGTCCGTATGGTGACGGATTAAGAATACGGAATGTCACCATCCCTATTCATCCCGTGGGTGTCGTAAGAGCCGACTAAGGGAACAAACTACGCAGGACAACAGCACTGCAAAGAGAAGGAAAACTTGCAACAAACCCTATACCAACCCGTCTGGCCAGCGTGGTATAGTAGGCCAAAACCTCCTTTCTAAGGAGAGGCCTATGTCCAGCAGTGGACTATTATAGGCTGTTGATGATGATGATGATGAAACACAACACACCGCCATATTTGTTTTATTTTTGGAGTTTACTCCTTCAGAATCGACGTTCATATAAGAAACCTGGTATGAAAAAAATAGGAAGAGTAAAATTTACTGTTCGAATGACCTCGTTACGTTTTTTGGTGGTATCACTCCAGTCGAGCTGGCCGGCCCACTTGTGCCGGAACATTGCTCTCCCACAGTTACAGAACGTTGTGGCCATCACGTTATATTTTGGAGTCGTATGGTATACTCTGTAACTAATGTACAGCAATATAAGGAAATATATAAACATATGACAACGTAATAATTCAGGGAAAAGCATTAGCTTTTTATAAAAAATACTTTGAAAGAAATCAGTTCGTGACAAGTTTTTGAAAAAATCGAACAGGTGTGAAAAGCCGGTTTATGGAAAAAAACAGGGCAAAAAACTTTCATGGAAAAACAAAACATAAGAGGTTGTAATGTAAAAAACGAAGAAAATCAGAGTTGCTGAAGTCAATTTATTTAGAAACTTTTCGAGAAAACACGCTTTTATCTCGAATTTTTCTCCCTTAATTTTCTCAGCTGACTCAGTGACTCGTAGGAAATCCGCTTGGGGCTTCAATTTTAGCTTTTAATACCGTTTTTTTTTAATTCGAGGCGCATATTAATATTTAGTTACCGCACAATTTGCGAAAATATAAAAATAGGTACAAAACCGTGCGCGATCGGCAAGAAAGCATCCTATGACAATTAAAAAAATGGCATTTTTTTCTTAAGAGTTTGACCTCCGCAAAATTTTAACATCTCCCAGATGCCTATCATGCATCTGGGAGATGTTAAAATTTGCCGTGATAAAGTAAAGAAAATGGGCCATTTTTTTCATAGTAGGCAGCAGAGGGAGAGAAAATTTGTTTTTAACGTAAAGTAAATCTAGCACCGCAAATGGTGAGAGAGAGATTCCCACCACTCCACCGCCATACACGATTTGAACGATCAATTGAATTAATTTTCGTTAGGCATTCTTTAGGCATTAGGCATTTTATTTTAATTTAATGTAATTAAAAAGAAATTGAGCATTGAAATCTGTAGAAATATATTGTGAATCGTGTACGCAGCTTCGTCTTCACCCAAATCGTTTATCTTGTGAATATTATATAAACCAAATACGGATCGAGGACTTAACTAGCTAAACACATCTTACATTAATGATTTATGTTCGTGCAGAATAAATCGAAAAACCTCCGTGTCTGAAGCGAAGATGTTTACTTGGGTAAATATATTTGATATTAGCTAGAGGTCGCGAATTCTTACACGTCGGATTTGGCAAGAGAGAGGCTTTTAGGTATCTATTTCTTTGCGTACAAGAAAAAGCTGATGTGCTTATGCATTAGATGTAAATGGTAATCTTTGGTTCCTCGTTGGTTAATCTACTAAAAAAATATAATATAATTGAACGTGGACGAAATACATCCATTACAAGTACATTACAAGGATAATATTTCCCCGCATTTCAGCAATTTTCAAGGAGGACTTTTATATGTGCTCAATTTTAATATATCGCAGCGCAACAATTTTAAAGCTTCTTTAATGAATGACTTATCTCAGTATTAAAAATCTTGGACACAAGATAACCGGTAATTCATCAAAACGAATATATTTTGCTCACTAATTTAGTACAAAAAGCACCTAACAATCTTTTGTTAAGTTATTGAAATAAATAAGAACAGTTTAACGTATTACGCGTATTATCAGCAGTTTATTACCGAGTATATCAAACTAATGAGATTCTAACGTATGGAGGCATAAATTAATTGAAACGGGTACAACTACATACGTATCTTTTAGTTTCTGCTTCTTTTCTGTGTAATTGTTAGAACTTAACAATGGCCTACTATTCTTCTATTATTTTAGAATTGATAACACACTCTGCCAGCGCTGCTTCTTGTAATGTAGCACAATGCTAATATAGGCTTCATTTTTGACCCATTCAGAATGTGTCTCACAATACCTGATTAATTTGACAATTATTATTTAACAAAATGTTTTCTTCTTTCTTTTATTTTGTTATTAAATTATAACGCGACGAGTACCTTTCCATCGAAAGCTAGTCGTTGAGATCACTGAGCTGTATAATTACAGGATTCAGAGTAGAAATGGTATCTGTTCCTTTCTTACCTCTTTTCATTCGATGTCGGGGTGAGTGCGCGGGAGTGCTGTGCTCGGAGCTTTGGTCGCCTGTATATTCGGTGCCACTGGAGTCGTGCCCTGGTGCCAGAGTAAATATAGTACCAGCTGGACATCTCTCGCGACTGCGGCTGCGTTGCCATCGAGACTGTTAAGAGAAATATACTGTTAATAATACTAAAATATTCTCTTTCTTTAGGGGCATATTTAGGACTGAAATAGATAGCTGAATGATGTTAGCCTGAAAAAAAAAATGTGTTATAAGTTTAAAGCGTATATGTGCATCGTAGCTTCTAAATGAACACATCATGTTTCATCTAGCTTTTGTTGTGGAAGGTGACTCGACCGAAAGTCTTCCTTTAAGAAAATATTCAGGGAATGCTCATTTCTGTTAGTAGTAGTAGTAAAAGGATTTTTGAGTTAGCTCTATCTAAGCTTAGTTCTAGTATATAAGGTCATCCGAAATTCATTGGATTGAAGAATACTGTTAAATGCTCATCGCGTCTTTATCAACTAGCATATAGGACTGCCTATAGCATATTTGCCTAAACCTCAGTCTTATCAAATAAAACACACAATAAATTCATTACAAATCTTTACACATATTCGCCTTACATTATACACGTATTCTCTCTCTCTGTCTCTATGATACAAAAGACACAAACACACTGGAATCGGGTACAACATAATAAGCAAGTCAAGTTCGACAAAATTAAATAGCGATAGATTTTTTAAGGCAATAATGAGTTATTTGTACTACAGTGTAAAATGCAAACCTAATTATTAATCATTTTATTACAACCAAATTCGATATTTTATCAGCTAATTATGGCGTTCGTTCGTATATGACTTCTCAGCCACTATTTGAGAGTCAACTCAAGCACCGTGCGTGCTCATTCGTTTAACCAAACAGCACGCACTTCCTGGCTTCCTGTTTCATATTTCCGTCACTTTTCACGAAATCATGCCCCCAGATTGCAAGGAAGCGAGAGTAAAGATACACATGACTAACTCGGTGATAGCGTATGCGACCACTGTGCTGAGGTCTCGGGTTCTATTCCCGGATCAAATGTTTGTATGATCTGCAAATATTTGTTTCGGAGTTTGAGTGTCTTCTATTTTAATATGTATGTATTTACGAAAAATGTATATAAGAATTCTATCAGTCAATCTAGCTTTCATAGTAGCTGTTATGTTCTGTTTGTTTTTACACTACCTTCTGCTCGCGGCTCCGCCCGCGTGTATGTCGGTTATTGCAATAAAAAGTAGCCTATCGTACTATGCTACTGTGTGTTTAAAGACGGTGTAATGGTTTAGGCGTGAAAGCGTAACAAACAACCAAAATCACATTGAGATTTACAATATAAGTAAGTATGAATTCTTTATTCCTAACCATGATGTGCAATAAAGAGTAGGTACCTATGTATACTTTGACTAAACAAGACTAAAAAACGTCATCAAGGCTTCAAGTATGCTACAAATAAAATCCATTAAAACTTCGTACGAACGCAAGTGTTATAATTGAAACTACTAGTGATGATACGCGCTGATGGCATCAATCAACTGGAGCGTCCAATCAATGTATGACGTCACCTATTGATCGCTCAGGAGACAAATTGGATGACAATGACGAACACCTGCCACTCTTGTTATATATAAGTCTAAAAAGTTTGAACCTAAATACATATTTAGGTATACTTTTATGGTTACGTTTAGGTTACGTTTCCTAAAATAGTTTAGGTTACGTTTCCCAAAATAGCTTGATTAGCGTGGCATATTTGCAGAAGACTTAACATTCAGTTATTATGACAAATCTATACATTATCAGTAATATGAATAATCTTCTCTTAAAAAGTTAAAACGGTAGCTTCCGACCTGCATTAAATAACAATTTGTGACGTCATTCTTTGCTATCGTCAAATAGGTAATTTAATGTTTATTTGAAAATGATGTCTACCGATGAAATTCTTTTTGTTGATATTATTTTATATATTTATCATTATCATCATGAACAATCTTTAATAGTCTACTACTGGACATATGCCTCTCCTTAGAGACGAGGTTTTGGCTTACTATACCAAGCACAGAACAAATATTTCTCCTTTAGCGGTGCTGTTATCCTGCGTAGTTTGCTGCCTTAGTCGACTCTTACGACACCTATGGGATGAAAAGGGGTGGTGACACTCCGTATTGATAATCCGTCACCACACGGACAATATTTAATATATTTTATTATAAATAATATCATTTAATTTCATAAAAACATTAAATCAACATATTTTAATCATAGACAACCATCTATCTACCTTGTCACACAAGTTCTATTGTCATAAAACACATTATATTACTTATCTAAAAGAAATTTAAATATTGATCATAAAACCCTGTAGTTTTTATACTCGTTATAAATCTCTTAACAAAAAAAGGAAAAGAATACATTTGGAAATATGATAATCCAGCATTATAACACACATTGCACATATGAGCTCCGCTTTCGCTCAAAAATATTGCCAGTGACATACAATGACAGTCCTTGTGAAATTAATTAAGGTTAATTAATCCCACACATATTATACTATTGAGCTGTCATATGGTGGTGGAATTGTAATTTATTAGCTAACACCATCACATTAATAAGATTATAAAGGTATAAAGGTCACTGTCGATATACACGTTTGGCTATATACTCGTATGCATAGGTCGGGGAAAAAGTTTTTTCATATTGTGTATTTCATTGTATAAAATTGAAAAATCTATTTGGTTGTACTGTTTGTAACTGGCTCGTTTTAACTTCAATTAATATAGGACATAAGAAAAAGAAAAAAAAAGTAAAAACACTTTCCCGCTATCAATTGATTTTCTTCGACAAAATGAGTAAATCTGATGATAATTAAAAAAAGAATTAGAAATTAACTAGACTAAAGACTTAATGCAGTGTCAATAAGAGTAGCACATACTTGGTTCAAGTGTTTTCAGATCAAGAATTTTGATGTTAAAAATGTAGCTCGCTCTGGTCATACTGGTCAATGCCATTTTTGTGTAGTGGGGCAAGATTGACATATCAGTAGTTACAACATTAAGTTAGTTACTTCTAAGATCTAAGCGACTTTATTTTACACTATGTAAAGATGAGTATACTTAAATTACTTGCCCATAAACTGGTCTTCCTTTTGGTAACTTTTACTTCTTTATCTTTCTTGTTAAATAACGAGACGCTTCTACGCGCACACTTCATTTTAGGATTCGTCTTTTGCGTTACTGTTCCTAAAATCATTTCTTTCACACTATACAGTATTTTATCACTAATCACCACAGCTGGTTTATTATTTAAAAGGATTGATATTGTTAAGACGTGCTGATCATAATTGAAGTCAAGACGTACAGAGGCAGTATTTTTTCACACATAAAATGACACACTTAATACACCAAGTATAGAGAGAGTAATTCAGTTTTAAATTAGTTTCAGTAATAAAAATAAGACATTCCTACATTTAAAGAAACGCTGCTTAGTATTTACTTAGAACTTTGTTCGCCTTAACAAATCTTCAACTGAATTCAAATGATAGTTTTTTTTTTGTATAGGGGCAAACGAAGGGATGGGTCACAAGGTCATGCAGGTCACAAGTGCGTTGCCGTTCTAACTAAAATGCAAACATTAGGTAAATTCTAAACTCGTGTCGTCTTTTTGTTTAGTCACTAATTTAAAAAAAAACACAACGGGCTTCAGTATTTTTCACTATACTTCAAACTAAATAAGAACTAAGGAAAAACTACTATTTTCAAGGTTAAAGTACTTTAAACTAAGCTAGTTGGTCGTGGTAGTTCACAGGAAGTTATAAGAATTTTGTTAAACGCACTTTCAAACATAACATTACACTGGCACGAACTAGAAAAATAGACACTTAATAATACGTTTGCGATTCACGTGAGTACTGTAGCCAAAGAATTATGTCATACACTGTTTATTTTTTATTAGAGATGACATTGTATTTTATTTGCACTCGAACTAATATGTATAAAACTCTTCTTATCTCGCTCGCACTTCTAAGGAAATGATTGCGCTATTGTGAGATCATTGACAAAAGAATTTAAAACCTCAAATCATCGATTACGCGTTCAGGGAGGTTAAGCAAATTTGTACAGTTGATCCATACAAAAGAACCGATTACAAAAGTGATCGGAGGTGACTGATTACAAAAGAAACATTTATTTATTTATTTCTAACTAGCTGACCCTCGCAACTGCGTCTGTATCTCTCAAAAGAAATAATTTTTCCCCGTTTTTACAACATTCTTCATTAATACTCGGCCCCTATAGGCTGTAGCGCGGTGTTATAGAGCCTATATCCTCCCTTGATAAATTTTAGTACTTATATTTTTATACCTGTTAACTATATACTAGGTTATGCATTTATTTTCCCTTTATATTAGCGTAAGTTTTAAAAAAAAAAACTTTTCTTGTACCTCAGTGGTGTAGTATGGTGTACATAATTTTATGCAATAACTATGTAATTAAACGTAAGTCAGTCTAATTAAAACGTCGGTGGTGCAATCACGTATTTTATTACCGGCTTCCAGGAACCCGCACACTACACCAGTAGTTCCTGAGATTAGCGCATTCAACCCACCAAGAAACAAACTCTTTAGTGTAAGTGTAATTTTACATATAGATATACAGTAAAGAGTTTAGGCTACAAGGCTCGGCATTCCTGACAAGAGCCCGTTCGATTTACAGGCACACCATCCTGACCAACGATTTTCACTAATCGCAACCTAAACACGCTCGCTGTCGATAGCAAGTTGATGTGAAATAAATAGACTTGCAACGAATATTCGGTTACTATTCGGTATTCGGCCTATTCGGCTGCTTTTATTATATTCGACCGAATATCTACATATTATTCGGCCGAATACCGAATACTTAAATAATATATTTTGTCATTGAGAAATAATTGGTAAAATGAAAAATTAAAATCGATTGATTACGTATATATTCATATTTTCATTTCTGTTATAATCATTTAAGTAGTCATTGGTGCATAACACAGGTACATAATCATCTTCTGAATAGGAAAAACGGAGGATTCTATGTATTTGAATTATTGTGGTAATCAAAATTTAGAAGGGTAAGGTTCTCATTTCTTTTATAATCATTTATTAAGTAGTCATTGGTACATAAAACAGGTACATAATTTAATTCACGTCTGTACAAGTTTTTGGCGCTAAAATCCAGCCGAATACTTTTGCCTAATATTCGGCTATTCGGTCAGGGGCCTCGCCGAATATTAGGTATTCGGTATACTGCCGAATATACTATTCGTTGCAAGTCTAGAAATAAACTTACACTAGGTCCTCTGCTTTTGTTTACACTCCTTAATCCACCGGTACGTAATCGACCATTTTCACCTATTTAATCTTTCATATAGGCTCTTGATGAATCTTTCATATTGAACTCCCAATTTGCCCTTTGATTCTTAAAGCGATCGGTTGACGGTAATAGGCAGCTATTACGTCAATGGGACGAAGATTATAGTCCACAAAATGTGGGTGATTCGATCGCCTCTGCCTAACCCTTCATCGATATAGGCGTACTTATATACATACGTATGTGGATACAGTGTAGAGTTGCAGTTCAGTTTTATTTTAAAGTATTATGAAGAGTAATGGCCGTAATCGATAATGCCGAGACAAGGTTACGTGAAAAATTAAACGGCAAATAAATGGGTTATTAGTGTATGTAGCAATTGACGTTCAAGGGCAAATAATTATTGCCAGCAATTCTCAATTGATTTGTGTTGTTATTGTCTAGATTTACATGCAGATTGCTCTGCCTGCTTTAAAAAACAGCGAATTTACGTTTGTAAGCATTAATTAAAACTGTTAAAATACCTCTATACTCGTACATTATACATTTGTTATAAATTTGAAAGTGCCACTTTACGACACTAAACCGATTTAAAATATTCTTTCACTAATTTTAACATTTAAAGCGACCTACATACACGCGGGCGGAGCCGAGGACAAAAGCTACTTCAATACAAAACGGTTAGAAAAGAGCTGATAATCTGACTGATTTTCTTGGGAGATAGTTAAGGACATTCTCGATTAAGTCAGTTCTAAACAGAAACAAATTAAATCAAAATCGGTTTATCTATCTAAGACTTCCCATCATAAATAAATCAGACACAAATACACATAGACATACTCGTTTAAATTATCAGTGTTATCATATCATTGTATTGAAAGATTCGACAAAAAAAATTGACACTTTTTGCCGCGCACAACCAATCTGTGGAACGGGTTATCTTCCGAACCGATACGACCTTCAAAATTTCAAGAAATTCGCGTACTCCTTCCTAAAAGGCCGGCAACGCGTTTGTTACTCCTGAGTTGCAGACGTTTATGGGCGGCGATAGTCACTTTCCATCAGGTGACCCGTCTGCTCGTCTGCCCCCTCTAACATAAAAAAATAAAAAATAAAAACATCGACAATGTAACATATAAACGTCATAATTACGCGTGTCTAAATAAAATTTTACAATCACTCATCCTCTGTCTGCTTAGGACAAAAACAACAACAACAAAAACACATTGGTATGTAATCTCTATACCATATGTATGGTAACAAATTCAGTTCACCGAAATTGTACTGAATTTTTAAGGCAGTAATAATAGGTAATTTATATTTCATTGTGAAATACAAACTAATTTTAGGTGTTTGAATTAATTGTGTTTACTATTGATCTACATATATATCATACTCTCGGGTTCACAAAGAGTAGACCTGAGGCCGTCCGTCAGGGTGGTTTTTAGTGGAATCACCATATACTCCGGGCTCCTGAGTCTCCGATTAGCAGGAGATCCGAAGGGAATTTTCCACCCCATCAAAAAAAAAACAATACAAAAATATAGTGTGTAGTTATGTGTGTTTTTCTGGCCTTTGGACCTAGTGGCTAATGATCCTAACTGCTAGGGTCGTGATTTCGTTTCTCATTCACAAGCCAAATAATTGTTTGATGAGTAGGATTTTTGTTCTGGGTATGTGAGTAATTAATCTATGATAATATTTAGGTACGTATAATAGCTATGTATTTAGAAACATAGAAGTATGTTTATCAGTAGTCTGATTGTCATAGTAAAGGATTCTTTCTAAATTTGTATGTAGAACATTTTCTTATTTGAATTGATTTGTTCTTCAGGCTAACACTCTCACAATTTACTAATCTGAAATTTGTAATCTAAAATACCTAAACACGAAAAAGAGCTCAATGAATTTATGAAATAAAGCAACAAAGATTGTGACTGGAAATCTAAGCGACACGAAATCATAAATTATAAACTTCAGTACAAGTTTTGTTATAGACTTAAAGTTTTTTTTGTCCAAAGGTTACTTTTGTCTTTGTTTGAAAAAAGGTTTCCTTTTTATTATTTTTGCGATCCGTTACACTTGAAGTCACAATATTCATTCCGTTCTAGATCTTAAGTCTGATTTACAGCAACCGACTGGCTCTTGTTTATAATAAATTATGTAATAGCAATATTTTCGATAATTAATACTTTGTTGAGAGGTTTAGGTGATCGTCTGAAAAAAGGTTTTCAATTTAATAGATTTTTAATTTATGTTACGCGATTTCTGAATAATTTCTGAACGGATTATAATAATTATTTTTTTAAACCGATTTGGTTATAAAACTAAGAAGACCAAAATGTGTGTGATCTGATAGAGGCTCCATCAAAAACTAAGTGGTGAGTATGTTTTCTGTGCTGCATATTGTCTTATCTTTTTAACTATTTACTGATAGCTACCATTCTTTTTCGACAAAAAATATGGAAGTGAAATATTTAAGTTGTCGTGCAAATAACATTGTTGCATGTCTGGATGTGAACAACACGCGATGTTAGTATTTTACTACGGCAATTAATTATAGCTGGCAGCACTTACTTTAATAAAACTGTAGTTCTATAAATGAAAAGTGACAGGTAGTTATGAAATCCCTTAAAAAGGAACATACATACACACAACGGGCCTGTTGGCCTAGTGGTTAGTGAACCTGACTGCCAGAGCCGCAGGCAATAGCTAGTCTACTATAAAGAGATGTCTACAACAATAGTTTGAGGTAACAATGATGTACAATAAAACGCAAGTACAACTTTGTGTTAATGGTCCAACTGTCTGTCAACCATGCCACATGATTCTTAAGCCCTGCACCGCCAATAATGCTTTTTTACCTTATAAGATGTTGCTCACCTTTAAATTAGTGAAAAAATGCTGTGTCCGATGCACGACGGAAAGGGGAGCGTGATGGTGAGCGGAACGAGCGCGCGGCGGTGACGCAGATACGGGTGCGCATGACAGCTCCGACGCTGATTTCGACAACCGCCCACTCAGTGCTTCTGAACGTTCTGCGAATTATATTTATAAGTTTTAATTTAAAAGTAGTATTTTTTTGTCACATTATTGATATAAATGGATTATCTCTGTGAGAGGGAGCGATAGAGAGAGAAATTGAAAACTGTTTCCATTGGCGTAGATGTGAAGGTATACCTATGTATGTTATGTAAAGGGTTTTCGGATCTTTGACAGTTGATAGCGGCCATATTATTGAAGCTACATTTGTCGAACTTGCTGTCATTTATTCACTCTGTTTTACCAAATCATCATAAATGACCAAGGGCAACGATGTGTACACGTCGTTGTCTTTGGTCGTTTGGAGTAGTTAGAAACTGACTCTAATTTTCATTAAAAATTATGTTCAGTGATGAGGCTCATTACATGAAGTTATGCGCCCAAGTCATGAAAAATTAGATATTTTGGATGATCACCACGTAGTGAAGCCGGAGCAGACATTTGAACGACGTTATATTTCATACATAATGACATTGATAGACATTTGAAACGAATAAAAAAGTCGTTGATATCTCACATGCACTTTGTTTTACTCAAAGTTAAAGAAATCGTAGCAAAATTGGTTTATATATAATTAATGAAAAGATGGAAGGATTTAAATTTACAGAAATTAAGTCCTTATTGAAAGACCCTTTACAATATCCATGGTACAAGCTCAGCAAACTTTGGGTTTATAAAGCGTTGAAAAATATGACTCAGGAGTAATTATAATGTTATGAATGAAATTTCTTGAACATTACAAGAGGTCTAAAGTGTCCTTAATTCGAGGTACTTACTACTACTACTTGGCATTTACACCCAGTGCAAAATTTTCACCTTAATTCTGGATTGCGTTTCAAAATCATAAAATGGCTTTCCAAATTATTTTTTCTGTTTAATGAACCAGTTTCTGTTGAGGACGCCTGGTGCACTTGCCAATAGACTAAGAAAACTTGCGACTCTACCTCGTCCCCAAACATACTCCACTACTTTGGTGACTTATTGTCACCAAAGGCACTTAGTTAACTACGAGTCAAGGTGATGCTAAGGAACTCTTAAGAGTTAGGAGTTGTAATTAGACATAAGTTGTATTTGAACTTTTGTAACATATGAACGGACGAAACTGCATAATCCAATCATATTGTTATTGAATTCGTTTGAAATTCAGTTCATGTCTACTCTCTCGATCTTACAAATGTCATCAGAGATATTCTTTTGTAGAGTATTACTAAGACTAGCAGAATACCGATTCAATTTTCAGTCAGAAAACGATATAATCACATTATATTCTACATTGGATGTTTAATACTTTACTACGAGAACACCTTTATGAGAGTGGATTGGAACCGAATTTAAACACTGCTTTACGTCAGTCCCTCCACCTATAGGTATGTTTTCATAACGCTTAATACAATTCTTTACCGGTATTTTTCCTATCCAAGAATTTAGTTTCAGCCTAGGTCTCTGTGATATAGTTTTACCTGTTAACGATTAGACAAATTGACTCAAAACATACGAGTAGAACACAGTAAAAACTTTAGTGAATTCAGCGAATGTAGTTCATTTTTTAAACATTATTATTTGTACGTAGCTTCATAAAGTGAAGCGAGTCACGCAATTTTACTACATGACTATGTTGTGCCATGTATTTTATGTAGATACATAGATATGTGTACATATACTAATGTTAAATGTTTGAACAGTTTGAACATACCTTGTGTGTTATTCAAGAAATAACTTCGCGTTATTTGTAATGTACTCACTGAAAATTATAGCTATGTAGGTATTCAAATATTTTCATCACGCTTTTAGCTGTATGCGAGAAGCCCAAAATCGATCTAAGTAGCATGCAATAGGAGAGGCCTATGTCCAGTAGTGGACTGCGATAGGCTGATGA
Source organism: Arctia plantaginis (assembly GCA_902825455.1). Taxonomy (NCBI): domain Eukaryota; kingdom Metazoa; phylum Arthropoda; class Insecta; order Lepidoptera; family Erebidae; genus Arctia; species Arctia plantaginis. The sequence goes on along the minus strand of CADEBD010000226.1, from coordinate 18,637,810 downwards.
TGAAGTATTTAAAAATATTTAAGTATGTATATCAGCATTCTGGTCACCACAGCACAGCCTAAGTTTGAGATCAGACGGATGTGTGAAGTTGTTGCTATTACTATCCTCTTTTTTACATTAAATATGCTTATACATATAAATTTCAATTTTAAATACATTTATAATACATACATAATACATTCAAAAGATCTAGAAAATAGTTATATTTATTATTAACTGGCTATACCCTACCACGCTTAGCTGTTACATTTTGTGGTTGAAAAAATATATAAAACCATCTCTGAAGCATTTGGTACATTGTGTCAAAATTTGAGTCCAATCGGTGCAGAACTTTTTTAAGTTTTTGAAGCGTACACAAACCAACATAACATTTTTATCTTAATAGATAACCACAAAGTTAAGTATAACGTACATCAACATGGCAATGTAGTCAAACACTCAAAGATCTGCCAAGTTTGTAGTCGCATCGTGCGTCGTGTCACTTTCTTTCATTTCATGCAGGTATATGATAGGAGGGTCAATTTTTTATTAAATCTTCATGTTTATAGGGTCAATATTTTTGTGGTAACCAGTGTTGTTACGATAGTGCTGGCCTGTACGCAATACTTTGAAAGTCTAAAAAATAAGTGGTCATATGAGCTCAATAGTATGGATCTTATGAATAATTATAAAAGAAGCACGGGATAATTATGAAAGAAGCACGAAATGTATGTCAGGATCGTAGCAAATGGCGTTATATCGTCTCTGCCTACCCTGGACCAGAATTAGTCGTGAATATGTATTTGAATATATATGTATGAGCGTAGTTTAGTATCGGTACCAATGAAGTATGTAGATGTTTTTAATAGTATAATTGTCTATATGTATAAAAATGTACATATATATAAATACTAGCTGACCCGCGCAACTTCGTCTGCGTCTCTCAATAGTAATAAATTTTCTCCGTTTTTGAAACATTCTTCATTGGTGCTCCGCTCCTATTGGTCTTAGCGTGATGATATATAGCCTATAGCCTTCCTCGATAAATGGGCTATCTAACACTGAAAGAATTTTTCAAATCGGACCAGTAGTTCCTGAGATTAGCGCGTTCAAACAAACAAACAAACAAACTCTTCAGCTTTATAATATTAGTATAGATATACAAAAAGTTATGGAATGGCGACCACGAAGCGGAAGACGGAGCGTGGGTAGGGCCCCTACAAGGTGGTCCTAGTGAAGGTTACAGGTTATTGTGGAGAGCGTTGGGGGAGGCCTATGTCTACGAGTCTTTCGGCTGAGATGATGATGATGATGATGATAAAAATGGTGCCCCATAAACTCAAAAAAATCAGTAAAACGCTATAGAAAGTACCCTCAATATAACATGAAACAATATAATAGTAATAGTCCCTTCTAGTCTATTTGTAAAAAATACGGACCAATTGATAACCACTTCTTTTGTGTTTTTGAAGTCAAGTCAGAAAAGGAATATCATTATAATATACTTGTACATCATTATAATATAATATCATTGTAATATACCATTGTCACACAAGATATATTTTTTCTTATATCACCTTACATCATATACAACGATACAAACGATGTGTGTTGCGCTCAATCCTATTGTAAGTTCTTTCGTTACGAGAATAATTGGAGTGCCACGTAAACATTTACGAAAGGCATACTCGATACTTTTCTGATCCTGTTTCCCAAACTAGGTTGAGGTCGGCTTTAAGTCTACTACGGTACGGCTGAACTTTGATTTTTTACGCCGAGCGACGGGCAGATTCCACAACCCAAGTAATAGGCAATATTGAAGTTCTGCAGAAAGACTGTTATGGAACTTTTTAGGGCTGCAACTACTCGTAACGATTGCCACAGATGTTCGTATAGCAACTGGGACCGACGGCTTAACGCCTTTCCGAGGCACGGAGGGGTCTTAATGTGTTAAGAAACAGTCGCCCTTCCATAGACTGACCTGGCTAGGATTGCTTAACTTTGCAATGTGTTAACCTACTTGGTTACCATTTAGCTACGAGCTCGATACAATATAAGGAAAATGTATGCTTCACTAAATAAATAAAACGTCCACAAGACAGAAGCTCTACAAAAAGGAAAATAGTTAAGTCCGTTTCGTAAACAATTTTTCTTTCATATTTTAGTCTAGTCTTATTATGTCCTATTCCTATTATAAATGCGAAATTTTGGACGGGTATTTGTTAGATCGAATCTGGATAAAATTTGACGCTGATATAGATTAGAGTCTGAAATAAATTTTACAAAGGCAACTTTTTGTCAGTTTAGTTTCCATTGACCAGGTTACATGGTCAGTGTAACCTGGTTGAAACGTCAGCCAAATTAGAGGTATGCATTTAATTCCCGATAGGTATTAAATGCATACCTCGTAATTCTCGTCTCTTCTGAGCTTGTTAATTACCGTAAGCATACTCGTATTTACATAATGTTTTAGTTTGTGTACGGTTCAAGAACTTAAAAAGTTCTGCATCAATTGAGCTCAAATTTTAAAACAATATATCATCAGTTCTTTTCCCCATTTCTCATTATTGCTACCACAATGTACCACAGCGAACCATGGCAGGGTACAGTTAGTTATACATATATTGCAGAACGCGATGGTTTAAAAGAAAGTATAGAATTTTCTACACTTTCCAATTATTAGTTTAAGTCGGTAAACATGATATTGCAAAAATATGTTATTTTAAGCCCAAATCAACAGCTCCTCCGTGACAGGAACAAATATACGCACGATTATCTCTATAACGGTTCCGTTTTTCATTCGTTTAGCCGAACCTCTAAAATTCCTTGTATTTAATTAACACAATGTTTATTAAATTATTTAGGACTTCTGTTGTTAATCTTTTCTATAATGGCCTTAATTAAATATTGAATTCGAGATTCTTGAAAGAGTAATTAGTTTAAAACAGTTTGAGTCTAGTTCTGTAATACAATCCTAACTCTAAATTTACATTTACACTTTGTTAACTACCTTTAACTAAACAAATTAAACACATTTAATTTATCTTTTCTAACTACTATTAGATATCTGAAAGTTTAAATCGATGTTAGTTACTTAATCATACCAAAAAGGTTTAACGGATCTAAACGAAATTTGTCAAAGATATAAATTACAGTCTGAAATAGCACATAGGCTATTTTGTATCCCGGCCAAAAGATAAAATCGTCATTACAGTTAGCGAATCCGCATGCAAAAGCTAGTATAAAAACTTAACCCTAAGTTTGCTTGTTAAAAAACATATTCGCAACTCGCGCGGTATTGAACCTCAAATCATGTAAGGTCATCACATTTAGCTATTTAAAAATCGATGCCAATGGCCACTCGATGGCATCTCAATAGCGTGTCAGTGGTATGGCAGTGGCTTGGCGTGAACATAAAATAGCAGAACTGAGGCCCAGTTTAGTTTTTAAATAGCGCGGCCCAATGGTCAATGTTGGTTTTTTAAATTGTTGAGAACTCTCATTGCGCGGTGCGGACTTTGAACTGAATGCGTAGTTCTTTGTTTCACCTTTAGATGGTATTTAAGTATTTTTCGTGGTATATGGAAGTTGCTATACAGTGTCAAAAGAAACCAGCCAAGTGCGTATCGAGCCACGCCCAATGTAGGGCTCTAAAGTTATTTCATATTATATACATTTAACGGTTTCGGCAGTCTATACCGTCGAATTAGTTGGTCGACTATTACTCGAAAACTAATAAAGCCTACTTGGCTGTGATAGTTTTTCTTTTAAATTCGTTATATATGCTACTACCGTCAATTTCAAATACTGCTGTTTGACTGAGAGAGGGAAGGGGACACTTGACAGTAACAAAAATCAGCGCTTTAAAGCTTTACATCTCTAACAAGCTACAACATCCTGAAAGTCCGAATCTGCTCTGGTTTTTTTCCGACGAAAATTTTTTTGACCGGGATCAGAAAACAAACCGGCGAAATGATAGGTGGTTATGTTCGGATCCTTCAGATGTCCCCCATGTTATGCACATAAAGTTTCCCGCAACTGTTATGGTTTTGGGAGTGGTGAGCAATGAAGGACACGTCATGCCGCCTCACTTCTTTTCTCACGGGCTTCGGGTGAATGCTGCCGCCTACACAGAGGGTTTAAAAACAGTTGTAAAACCCTGGATAGACAGAGTGCGTGGTGAGAGGCCATACGTATTCCAACAGGACTCTGCACCTTCACACAAAGCCATGACGACCCAAGATTGTATGTCCGAGAATCTGCATGACCACATTACCCCAAACTTATGGCCACCGAGCTCGCCGGACCTGAATCCTTTGGATTTCTACGTATGGGGCGTTGTTGAACGGGACACCAGTAAGCATCCCCATAACACGCTTGAATCCCTTAAAGCTACTATTACCAGAGTTATGACCCAAATGAATAAGGATCATTTACTTCGGGCATGCAGACGTTTCCGACAGAGAATTGAGGCTGTTATTGCTGCAGAAGGCGATTTTATTGAATGATTGTTTCGCTTAAGAGTCGTTTACCTAGCTGTAAAAAGTATAATTGTGTTCCAGTAAATTTTGTTAGAAATACCAACAATTTAGCTTTAATAACAGTATATCCTCACATACCTTAGGCACCCGTTATATATACACCCGGTATACAAACCGTGACCTGCCTAGTATACCACTTTTCATAGACAAATGTGCCTCTATAAAATTAACGATTAGCCGTGGCTTCGGTCGACTGTAAGTATTTTTATCATCGCTCAGAGTACTTATTTCTTAATCGTTGGTACCCTATATCCTATATTTCTGCTAACGTACGAGTAGGTATATGTAAAATTTCATGATGATCTAATAAACAGTATGGCACACATAAAATACAAGAGTCCATAAATAAAGTTTTAACACAAACGCCTTTTCAGCTTAGAGCTAAGTACTATCACATGTTTGTTTTATAAACAGCGCAGCGGGTGAGCCTCTGCTGATTATGCAATGGTGTGTTTAAATTGTAATCGAGTATATTCACTTATGTTTATATTACCAGGCGTACGTGAAGCCTACTTACTTAATTATGCGTGAATTTCAAGCAGGAAATCAGCCTGACTAAATTTAACTGTATATTTTATGCTTTGGCATTTATTCATGAAATCTTCATGTCTATATCACGTTGCTAACTTGAGTAAAAACTTACTTTAATTTAAACCAATCGTTTCTCATTTATCTCCCCTTGTAAGGGTCGTAACGGGATGTTTTATAACCTATATTATTTCTTATCTTAAATCTTAATCATCTAAAATCAAGTTTGAATGATTTTAGAGTTTAAACGAACCAATAAAGACCAACTTTCTTATCACTGCCACAATGATTTTATATCGAAACGATAAGGAACTAAAGCAGGAACATGAAATAATAAGGGCCACTTATTCGTATTCATAAGAACCAGAATTCCCTCACACTACATGATCATTGACTTTGAGAGAGCTTATAATCTATACTCTATAGTATTAGAGTATAGATTTATTTGTATAGAGTCTATACAAAAAAATAAAATTAAAGTGTCTGTTGAAATGTCGAAATAATGTTTTTTTTTTTATTTTACATTTATTTTACACAATACCTATGCCTAAAAACCAGTTTAAATATTTTTTGTCTGTTTGTCTCTTTGTTCCGGGTAATCTTTAAAACGGCATGACGGATTTTGATAATATTTTACTAACAGGTAGCTGTCTATGTAAGGAGTAACTTAGGCTATTTTATTATTTATTTCCTCTCTGGATAACCCTATAAAATTTTGCCCGATCCGGTAATCAAACCCAAGGTCTCATGCACTAAGGGGTAAGTCGCGGGTACCAGCTAGTATAATCATAAATTTATTATATAACACCGTTTTGCCGCCATCGTACCTGTAAACCTAAGCTTATCGTCCCGTACATTATAGAGGGCGAATTCAATTGACCCACAAAAGAGGCCAGTATATTGCCGTCCATTAGGCACTTTAGGAAACAGTTCTCACTTTGTCAATCACTATAAAGTATATTTTACTTAACCTTACAATCAAAATAAACATAGTGATGATTGTCCTAAGGTTAAGTTTTTAAGTCTCTGTAAGTTAGAACTTCTAACTTAAATTATTCACGGCTTTAAGTATAATCAATAATTTATTGCGTTCCATAATGTACATAAATGGTCTTAAAAATGTAAAAGTACAAAACCAAAAGGTTAGACAAAAGGTTAAAGCAGTAAAATCTTTATATTTATTAGTGTACACAACTAAAAACTAATACTCAAATTTATATAAAATTAGTAAATGGGTATTTTTTTCTTGTATTGTTTACAAAATAATAATTACAGTGACTAATACAATAATAGCAACTAAAATCCAACACGGTTTATACCTGTGCTATCTTGAGTATTATTTTTTTATATACAAATCAAAAGTATAAGCATAACAAATAGAAAACACAATAGAAAATATAATCGTACACTTACTAATTTCACTTAATATAAATACAACAACAATATTAGTATATTCGTTTAGGTATTTCCTAAACGTATTTACAAATATTGCATAATTTTTGAACAAAACTTGAGCAATATTGCTCTAATTTGTATTATTTATTTTCTTTGATATCATCAATTATCATCATCAACAGCCTATAATAGTCCACTGCTGGACATATGCCTCTTCTTATAAAGAAGGGTTTGGCCTACTATACCACGCTGGCCAGACGGGTTGGTATAGGGTTTGTTTCAAGTTTTCCTTCTCTATGCAGTGTTGTTGTCCTGCGTAGTTTGCTCCCTTAGTCGGCTCTTACGACACCCACGGGATGAATGGGGGTGGTAACACTTTGTATTCTTAATCCGTCACCAAACGGACATCTTTGATATGCTATTACATAAAACATATTATTATACTATCAGTATATGTATTATGTAACATACTCGTATGTTAGAATTATTTTTGTATTTAATAAAACATATTCATGCAGGTATTATACTTATTTATTTATATTTGTTCTATTGTTAATTAGTATCTTTTAACCTAAAAATACCGTACAACCAAGGAAAGACTATGTCATGCATCCAAAAATACGAAAAAACAAAATTAGCCGTCGTCGCCTCAAATAAAAGACAAAAATAGCTAGATGGCCTCTGGAGGCTGACTTTGAACCTCACAGGAAAATGTGCCGAGCTTTGACACAATTAGTATGGCATGACAGATTCGAACGTTTCAAATGTCAATTGGTCGAATACTAACCAAACACGGACGAAGGACTGATGGGCTCTTTGATAAACGACTTCTATTTGAACTGAAATTAATGGGCCTTTTGGAAATAAAGACGTGAGTAGCATCGCATAAAGTCAAAAGTATTTTGGTTAAAAAAAAGGAAATTTGACATTAAGAATCGTCATTCGCAGCTAATTTTTTGGACGGAAAGGTCCTGTCAGATTCATATTATGGTTTCGACAAGAACAGCTGTATTAATCTATCAAAAGTATTGAAATTAAGAACTATAAATGGAAACTGTGCCTTGATATTATATATGTATGTACAAGTCATAACTGCAGAAAAACAGGTACCTAAAGATAGTAAACCGCTAAATACATAATTTTTGCCTCAATAAACACATTCTCGTTTATTAAAATCTCATATTGATTCAGTCAAATCATCGGTCATGAACAGGGTCAGATTCCATCCAAATAAAGAATATTATTAGTACTTTTTTAATTTTTTTTTTCCTTTCATCTAGGTTTTTAAAACTCCGGGGAGTCTACGGGGGGGTCAAAAGAGAGAGATCAGAGAACTTGTTCCCTATAATACCGGCAGCTGCTTACCGTTTCGCATCGCTTTTAAAAAAGTGTGTGTATTTGTGGTTGCAGGCGTCTATGGGTGGCGGTAGTTAGTTTCCATGAGGTAACCCCATCTACTCGTTTGCCCCCTACATCATAAAATAAAATCATAAAAGTTATATATTTTTAATGAACAAACAAGTTTAATATTAAACGGTATTGACATATCATATTAACCGAATTAGCGGTAGGTATCACAGGGAATAAATAAGCACCCTAATAAGACGGTTACGTCATGTCTTGGTTAATTACACTTATGTTTACCGTACCGAACAAGGGGAGCTTAAAGGTTTATCTATTATGTTGTCGTATGTCTATTGGGTTAACTTCCTCGGTAATTTATGTCACGCTCGATATATTTGACTTCGTTTGCTACAGAATATGAAACCTTTAGTTGGAAATAAATAATGCAATTATTTCTGATGATAGAGGCATAGAGCATTATTATAAAGACAGATAGCAACAAAAATATAAGTGATTTCGAAAGATAACTGTAACCTTGTATGTATAATAAAATTATGTCTTTATCTTTAGGCGGTAAAACTTGAAGATGTTTATGTCACACATCATCGACACATCAACAGTCTGTAATAGTCCACTGCTGGACATAGGCCTCTACTTAGAAAGGAGGTCTTGGCCTACTATACCACGCTAGCCAGACGGATTAGTATAGGGTTTGTTTCAAGTTTTCCTTCTCTGTGCTGTTGGCCTACGTTGCTTGCTCCCTTAGTCGATTCGTACGACACCCACGGGATGAATAGGGGTGGTGACACTCCTTATTCTTAATCTGTCACAACACAGATGGATGTTTATGTACCTTTATATAATAATAATAATATAATAATAATATTTCGGACATTTGACATACAATGGCATCTAGTTTCAAACTAAGCAGAGCTTGTACTATAAAAGCTAGATTGACTGATAGAATACTTTTTTTTTTTTTTGTAAATATGAACATATAAAAAACAACCAAACTTCGCAGCCATCAGTCCCATACGCTACCACTGCATCACCAAGGCAGTTAAATATAAAAAACAGGCTTGTTGTTGGATTAATTTCATAGCTGAACGCTGGACGTGAGTTAATTTTTTAATAATAATAAATAGCTATCAATTTTTTACGGACAAAAAACCTTACAATTCAATTCTGAATACCTCTCACAACAAATTATTGCCAATTATATGAATAGAAGTTATAACAACTAAAGTTTTATAGTTGCCTACACCATAAGGACAAATAACTATTACATATAACACTTTGTTATGTATCTGTTTTTATAAGGATCTTTTTTTTAGAACCTTGTTTATCACGGTTCCTTAAGTAAAGTTGTAAAATTGACAGACACAGCCATTATATTTGAGTAATTTGTAAGGTAAATAAAAACAACAAGTTTGTACGTAACTCACTGTACCTGTAACGTCCACTTTTTATCAGTCCAGGATAAAATCTTTTGAAATTTTTTTGTCTACTAAGATATAAACGTGACTACTTTATATAAGATTTCGTTTTTTATTTCTCCGCTTAAGTGATGACAGCTTTGTTATTAGGTTTTCTGTTAGGTAATTCTTACGTCGGCAGAGAGTCTGGAAACGTAGCGATAGACGTCAATAAGGTTGGCTCTTATATTGCGCTACCAACAATATTTTCTGAATAGAGAATTGTGGAATGCTTTTTTAACTGACTACTCTTTCAAGAATAAACTTGTGTGAGTGTGTAAATAAAAAAAGGTAGGAAATATTTAGCATCTCATCAAGGTTACATCAAGATTCAACAGTCTTCACAGTTTTGGGGTAAGTTACAGTTTAAGGCATTTGTTAGTCTGTTAACTAGTGTTAAACTAGTGTGTTTTGCTATCCTATTAAATATGTTATACTAGATTTTGCCTGCATAAAAAGCAGCCTATCAGACTCGCTGATAATGTATGCTTTTGAGTGGTGAATGAATTTGAGTGGGTTTTTTAAAATCGTGTTGTTTAAGCGTGAAAGTGTAACAAACGAACAAGCAAACTCACTTCCCATTTATAATATAAAAAGTATAGCTTACAGTACATATGAAGTGAATAATACAGGACCGTACCTTCTAGTGTGTAGCCGAGCGATGAATCTCATGAGCAGCAAGTAAAAGTCCCAAGAAGTAGTCTTGTACAGTTTATTATCACTTCACAACACTAACACTAAGTATACAGTTTATATTCACGAGTAAACAACCTATTTACAAGAATATTTTGTACAAAAACATAAACCGCTGTTAATTATTTCTCCTTACGTATCGCACTCCCCAAGCGCGCGACTACTGACTACCCTCCAGTAATTTATCGAAACAGTGTACACCCTAGGCAAGAGGTTTATTTATTTTATACCAGAACAAAAATTTTATTTTGAATGAAGTTAATTCATATTATGATTGTTAACCATACTAATTGGATACAAATAGGTTTTTAGCAATAACAAGAACTTAACAAATATTTTAGGATAAAAATGAAAATGAAAATTTTAGTGTTTAGACACACTACAATACTCCCCCACCGAGACCTTTTTAAGGTCGATAGTAATTAGGGAAACGAACTATTCTACCGCTCCTAGTTTTTCTTGGAGCATCAGCTGTGTCAGGAGAAGGTGTGGTGGTGTCAGGTGGAGGTGTGGTAGTGTCCGTGAGGGTGATGGTATCGTCATTCCTGGTCATGTGTGCTGGTTTGATTCGGTCGATCGTCACAGTCATCTCCTTTCCTTGGACTTCTAATTTAAAGGTTTTAGGACCTTTTTCGAGAACTTTGTAGGGCCCGCAGTATGGCGATTCAAGCGACCCTCGTATAGGACCCAAACGTAAGAACACATAATCAGAGGTAAATATGTCCTTGGGTAAGTAGAAAGTTCTGCTCTTATTGTGAGTACTCGTCTGTACCGGAGACAATCTGCTGACGTGATTGCGAAGACGACTGGCGAAATCTGTGAGGTCTAAAGGTAGGTCATGACGAGGCGGCACGAAAAATTCGCCTGGTAAGCGCAGCGGTTCCCCGTAGACGAGCTCCGCCGTTGAAGTCTTGATGTCCCCTTTCCATGCACTCCTTATTCCCAAGAGTACTAAGGGAAGGATCTCAGACCAGTTTGAGTGGTTGTGGCACATGATTGCTGCCTTCAGTTGTCGGTGCATTCTCTCCACCAATCCGTTGGCGGCTGGATGATAGGCCGTGGTAGGACAATATTTAGCGCCAATGAAGCTTGCCATGGACCGAAACAGCTGTGACTCAAATTGCCTTCCGCGATCAGTGGTTATGTTGAGGGGGCAGCCAAAGCGGGCCAGCCAGCCCGACACGAAGGCGCGAGCGCAGGTGTCTGCAGTAATGTCCGTGATTGGGTATACCTCAGGCCAGCGAGTAAAACGGTCGATTGCCGTGAGACAGTACCTGTAACCACGTGATATTGGTAAAGGACCGATTAGATCCAGGTGAACGTGGGAGAATCGTTGGGAAGGGACAGGGAATGTAGCAAGAGGAGAACGGGTATGACGGGTAACTTTATTGCGTTGGCAGTCTGTGCATTCCTTGGCCCAGGCTCTGCAGTCTTTGCGTATGCCAGGCCAGACGAACCGTTGAGCAACCAACTTAGCTGAAGCTGATCTGCCAGGATGGCTCAGTCTGTGGAGACTGAGGAATATCTGCTTCCTGAACGCCGGCGTGACATATGGACGCGGGTTCGACATTGAGAGATCGCAGTAGAGAGTTGCCTCTGGAGTGGGGACCTTCTGCAGCTTCAGGGAAGTACCGCGGTCGAGAAGGGCTTGTAATTCTGGGTCCGTATCCTGATCCTTTGCGAGTTTCTTGTAATCTACCATGTCGGTGATAGCTACTACTCGCGAAAGACTATCCGCGACTACGTTGTCCTTTCCAGCCACGTGACGGATGTCTGTTGTAAATTGTGCGATATAGTGAAGGTATCGCAGCTGTCTAGGTGAGCAATTGTCGCGTTTAGTAGTGAAGGCAAACGTTATAGGCTTATGGTCGGTGAACACCGAGAATGTTCGCGCCTCAACCATGTAGCGAAAATATTTAATTCCTTCATAAATAGCCAGCATCTCCCTATCATAGGGGCTATAGTTCCTTTGAGCGTCAGTTAGCTTTCTAGAAAAAAATCCTAGTGGTTGCCAGTCTCCTGTGTCAGACCTTTGCTGCAGTACCGCGCCAATGGCTACGTCCGAGGCGTCGGTGAAGATGGCTAGCTCAGCACGACAATTGATGTGAGCCAGAAGCGCTGCTTGTGAAAGGCTCTGCTTGCAGTCTTCAAAGGCGCGTAGAAGCTCTGGGGTCATATTTATAGGCGTCGATCCTTTCATATTGGGACCTGACAATGCTGCGTTGAGCGGGCCTTGAATTCTAGCGGCGTTTGGGACAAATCGTCTATAATAATTTGTCATTCCCAGAAAACGACGAAGCTCTTTTGCGGTTCTTGGTACGGGAAACTCTTGAATGGCCCTCACCTTATCGTCGAGAGGGCGTATACCATTTGAAGACACGTGGTAACCGAGGAATGTGATGTCCGTAGCGCCCAAGATGCACTTAGAGGTATTTATCAGCAATCCATATTTCTTAAGACGGGTAAATACGGCTTCCAGGTGTTCCAGGTGTTCCAGGTGTGACTGGGAAAATACTAAAATGTCGTCAATATATCCGAAAGTATAATCCAGGCCTTGTAATACTTCGTCTATAAAGCGCTGAAATGTCTGCGCCGCATTCCTTAATCCAAAGGTCATGAATGGAAACTCAAAAAGCCCAAAAGGAGTGGTAATGGCTGTTTTCGGGATATCTTCTTCAGCGACGGCGATCTGATTATAGGCTTTGACCAGGTCTAGTTTGGAGAACACCTGGACTCCCGAAAGCTGGTAAGCGAAATCGTGAATGTGTCTTATTGGGTACTTATCCGGTATAGTTCTGGCATTAAGGCCACGATAATCACCGCACGGACGCCAACCATCATCTTTTTTCTTACACAGGTGGAGTGGAGACGCCCAGCAGCTCTGTGAACGACGCGCAGTACCATTGGTAAGCATATCTTCAAACTCTTTTCTAGCCACCTGGAGTCTATCTGGAGCTAGACGACGAGGACGTGCTGTGACCGGAGGGCCAGGAGTGGTACGTATGTGATGTAGTGTCTTATTCTTTATCTCTCTGGGAGCACCCGCTGGCCTTGTGATCTCCGGGAATTGGCGTAGGAGATTATGGTAAGGTGAGTCCCCTGTTACAGCCTTTACAGTCACTGACTCTGGAGTAGCCGATGTACTGTAGTGTGGCACATGAACGGAGAGTGAGGTCAATCCATCGATGAGGAGGTGGCGGCGGCAGTCCACGATCAGGTTATAATAACTCAAGAAGTCCACACCTATGATGGGTTTTAAAATGTCGGCCACGATGAATCTCCAGCGTAAATCCCGGCGCAGTCCGAGGTTGAGGCAAAGATCTATGTATCCATATGTATGTATGACGGTGTTATTGGCCGCAAACAATTCGTACTTCGTTATCGGGCGACGCTCCGGGATCGCTGATTTACGAAAGACGCACAGGTCAGATCCTGTGTCAACAAGAAACTGTACCTTGGTGTTTTTGTCGGTGACGAAGACGCGGCCTGTGTGTGTGTGGCAGTCGTTAGCCGCTACTGTCGGCTGCCGCTGGCGTTTCCCGCAGGTGAGTGTGATGGCTGGAAGCTGCAGGGAGCCAAACACCTGTAAGCTCCATTGCCGAACCTCGCATGATAACGGCATATGCCTCCGTACTTCGAATTAGAACGAGACCGATTCTGGTTTCTACGACGAGATCTCGAGTGTGAGCGAGAGCGCGATAGCTGTGCCTGAAGCGATGCAACTTGCTTAGTAAGCTCTGCAACTTGTTTTGCCATCTCAGTCATGACGTCATTATTTGATTGAGAATTAATTTTTAATGACGCAACTTGTGTGGTGCGGGGTACGCTCGGTACTAGATCGTACACACTATCGGCTAGATCACCAAGGCTTTGTAGCTGAGTTGTTTTCGGTTGCGTTGCTATCACTGTTTGTAAATTATGAGGTAACCTACCAGCCCATAGAGTACGAAGAAAATCATCTGGTACCTTAGGTCCTGCCAGGGAGCGGAGATGTCGGAGAAATGCAGACGGTTTTCGATCTCCCAGTTCTTCGTGAACGAGCAGCTGTTGCACTCGCTGTTCCGCCGATGCAGACAGACGTTTAATTAACTCCGATTTCAGGGTTTCGTATTTATCGGTAGCTGGGGGCGAAGTGATGATATCTTTGACTTCAACGGCGTACTGGTTGTCAAGTTGTGCTATGACGTAATAGAATTTTGTTGCATCTACGGTGATTCCTGATAGTGCGAAGTGTCCTTCGACCTGCGCGAACCAAACTTGAGGCTCTTCTGGCCAGAAGGGGGGTATTCTCACCCCAACTTTGAATAGACCCGCCGAGGATGGGTCTTGAGGATATCCTTGTGGATTTTCTTTTTCCGGTGGCGCCATTGACGTGTTCAAACTTTTCGGGGTCACCAATGAAGTGAATTATACAGGACCGTACCTTCTAGTGTGTAGCCGAGCGATGAATCTCATGAGCAGCAAGTAAAAGTCCCAAGAAGTAGTCTTGTACAGTTTATTATCACTTCACAACACTAACACTAAGTATACAGTTTATATTCACGAGTAAACAACCTATTTACAAGAATATTTTGTACAAAAACATAAACCGCTGTTAATTATTTCTCCTTACGTATCGCACTCCCCAAGCGCGCGACTACTGACTACCCTCCAGTAATTTATCGAAACAGTGTACACCCTAGGCAAGAGGTTTATTTATTTTATACCAGAACAAAAATTTTATTTTGAATGAAGTTAATTCATATTATGATTGTTAACCATACTAATTGGATACAAATAGGTTTTTAGCAATAACAAGAACTTAACAAATATTTTAGGATAAAAATGAAAATGAAAATTTTAGTGTTTAGACACACTACACATATCTATTACATATCTTTGTTATATAATTTGCTACTAAGCATTATCATCGCATACATAAGTAAGAGTTCGTTAATAATTATACAAATATACTTTTGGATGTTTTATGAATACATGACTTGTGATGTCTGACACTATCGCGGCAGAGCGAGCGCTCCCCGAAACACATACGTGAGTAATCTCTTAGATACATGAAAACATATATGTATGTTTAAAATACATTTAAATATCAATGTTAAAAGTGAAAAATGTATCGTGGACCAATTAGGGGCTACGTGTCTCGGTTACGAAGCTACGATATGTAGCTATCGTAGCATTTGTCTACGTCAGAATAAACCTTCCAAATAAAGTTGGACGTCCGAGTACATGCGTGATAAATGATCCATCCTTTTAAAAGTCATGTACATTTGTAAATTGCGTTTTTTGTTTTTCTGAAGTGGCAATTCAGTATACACTTTTTTTATAAAATGAAACTAGCGAAAATAATTTTTTAAACATATTACTCGTACTCCAATAAACCTCTACGTCTAAGCTAATCAGTTTTAATTATTGTGTCAAAAGTGTACTGAGGCCGGAACTTTGTTCCTGTATTAGTAATATACTATGTCACGGTGATTAAAGAGATTCAAACCCATAATCGTTTCTTACTCTACTAATTTCGGTTGGGTTTGGCTTTAAGTCTACTTTATTTCTCTAATTTCAGTATACCTATCACCAGTTCAAAATTAATCCAGTCCATCAAAAGGTTGCCCGGAAGAAATTACACTAAGCGATAAGGCCATTGTACATTATCATCAACAGCCTATAACAGTCCACTGCTGGACATAAGCCTCTCCTTAGAAAAGAGGTTTTGGCCTACTATATCACGCTGGCCAGACGGGTTGATATAGGGTTTGTTTCAAGTTTTCTTCTCTTAGCAGTGCTGTTGTCCTGCGTAGTTGGCTGCCTTAGTCGGCTCTTACGACACCCACGGTATGAATAGATGTAGTAACATTCCGTATTCTTAATCCGTCACCACACGGGCATTGTACATTATATCTGTTGTTAATTACTTTATAATGTCTGTAAAACCTTGGTGTACAAATAAAGTATTTATCTATCTATCTTTCTATATATCTACGATACGGGTGAACTTCATTTTTTTACGAGGAGCGACTGCCATCCCAAGTACTAGGCAATATGTAAGTTCTGTAGAAAGTCGGACTTTTAGGGCTGCAACTGCCCGTAACGATTAAGACAGATGTTCGTAATTGAACTGGGACCAACGCCTTAACGTGCTCTCTGGGGCACGGTTTCTTCCTCTACTAATACTTGAACAAAATTTATACAGGGACACATTCATAGTTAAACAATAGGGGAACCAACATATTGCTGTAGAAATGAAATAATAAAAACTTCAAAATACCTCTAATCCTAAACTAACATTGTAAATAAGTAAATAAGTGTGAAGTTTATTAGGCTTGCATATCTTAATAATAATATAATTACTGTACTGATTATCAATCATTCATTCAATCAGATAGTACAATCCATTAGTGTTAGTAATTTCTTATGCTAACGTAGTTATTTAATATAATGTCCAAATATTTTAAAAATTGTACCCAATTAATAATATTCATATTTTTTATTAAATTCGACGTCATTTCATATGTACATCGTTCCAACGCCTCATTATAGTCTAGCCTCTTCAATAATGTATTCAGAAGAGTGCTGGAGCTCTCCCGTACATGGCGCACCAGTAAAGCCACTCTTTTACGTATAATTGTGTAGAAACTGGATGCGAAGAACATTGAAAGTATTGAGGGGAAATTAGTCCAAAGGCCGCAGGTCGAACCTCCTTTCTAAGGAGAGGCCTTTTGTCCAGTAGTGGACTATTCAATGCTGTTGATGATGATGATGATGATGAGGGTGACTGATTATCATCATGGTGGTTTGAGATCGTATTGCTATTCGTAAAATGTGTCATGATATTATTATCTATTTATCTTCTCAAGATCTTAAGAATAAAGAATACAAAATTGCTCAAACTCTTTGACATTAAATATTATCAGATGAGTCGAAATAATCTATTTATTAAGACTGAGCATTTTACTAACGCAATATTGTCAACTGAATAATTAATGGGAGATATAACCGATACTCGTCTTTAAACTTTAATAGATAAGGGTGTGCGTACACTGACAGGAGACAGAGACAGGAATGATATTTGAGGAGCATGTTAGTAGTAGTTAGTGACCCTGACTGCTAAGCCTCGGGTAAGGGCTAAGGGTTCGATTCCAATCCAGGACAAATATGGTGTGCGATCATTTATTCTGTGCAAAATTTGACACTTTCTTATTGGAATCCCATGGTTGCAAGGTGAGCATACCGTTTTGATCATCACGCCTAATCATCATAAAACTTACTATTTTCTTAGTATAAACTTATCATTACTCTTATGGCTAAACGAGCAGACTTGTCGCCTGATGGTAAGTGACTACCACCGCCTATGAACACCTGTAGCTCAAGTGTCACCGCTGTGTTGCCGCTCTTTGAGTACACCCCTCCTCCTCCTCCTCCCCCCCCCCCCCGCAGAAAACAGGGAACAGGGAATGAGTGAGTGAGGTTATCTCGCTCACTCGGTGAAAAGCGATGAAAGCTTTGCTTAACACCTATGGTGTGTGTTAGCCTATGGTGTGTTAGCCTCCACCTTCACCCTCCACCTAAAGTGAACTTATTTACAATAATCTATTGCTTCTATAGCAATAGATTATTGTTAATAACTTCACTTTAAAATTAAGTTCACAGTTTTTTAGATAAATGCGCGATAACCTTTACGATAAGTACCTAAGCTAACAACCTCCATTCTGCGTATATTAAAGTTAATCCCTCTTACCGAGTTAAGCCTCGCATTTCTACGTATTTATTTTTTCCACGAATCAAAAGCAAATAAATTATAATTAAGGTAACGCCAAGTTTATATACACACACATATATATATATATGTTTAACGTTGATTTGGTAGCTTGTAGTCACGGTTGTTTCTTATCATGGAAACATGTAAGTACAGAATAATTTTATTACACGTAATAACAAGTTTCTAAGAAATATTGTTATAACATTTTATTCAACTTAGTTTTCACCCAGGGGTCGAATTAGATATTTAACAGTATTAAAAAAAATTAAAAAAACATACATACGAATCATGTGTCTAACATGTTTTTTAATACACTTGTATAAATTTTTAATTTATACATTGTATATACAAGTCGAACATAAACAATGTATTACCTGTCCTGTAAATGTATTGCCCTGTTGAATATACGAGTATTTTATATCGTTTTGCCAGCATCACATGTGAGTTAGTAATGAATTATTTTTTTCAATTATAAAAATGTATTTACTGTTCATTACTTTTGTGTAATAGAATAGTTCTTGTAGTAACGAAACCGCCAAGACGCATATTTTAACTGAGGTGTAGAGTTTGTGAAGTTAGGGCTTGTAGAGTTAGAAGGGTGGCTCTACATGAGATCTGATAACTTTTTGACAGATCTGATAACTATTATCCAAATAAAAAAAATACTGTAACAATTAAATGTAATTCATAATTGTATGTAAGTACTTACTTGGCTGCGGTGAGTGTTTTTTGGTGGACATGACGTCGTTCAGCTCATGTCAGCTGTCACAGCGCACGCACGCGATCATTGAGTAAGCGTGGTGACGCCACAAGCGACGCCAACGAGCGCTCAGCTTTTGTGACAACCGCGCCACTTAACGTGTGCTCTGGGACCCTGTTAACCAAATATATATATGAATTAGTTATACTGAATTAGGTGTTCAAATGTATTATTTCATGTTTGTGAAAATATGATATTTCCTTAGCTTTCCAGCTGTACAAACATGTGCACATTGCAAAATGTGCTACGCATCGGTATCAAAGGCTAACGTACACATTTAATTAGTATAGTTATATTTAATAATTAAGCACATTAAAAGCATTCAACCTTACACGTTATCTCAATATCAAGTACTCATAGCAACTAGCATTTTATTTCTAAATGCAAAGAGACATTATGACTCTACATTATGGTCCTTCGAGTTATTGGTTGAAAATTTATCGAGTGTTTTTTTGTGAAGTATGTCTAGTGGTGTGTAACGAAAGTAGTGAATCAGTTGGCTGGCCTCCCATAAGCGGGTCTCACCAGTTCAATTGAGAAGGCGCATAATACTTTCGTGAGACTACGAGCACACACGAAATAACAATTCGGATTGGGACGAAATAGCAGCCCAACCGTTTGATACACGTACCTCGAAAAATCAATCAAGCAGCACCAGCATATTTCAGTCATCAATTTGTTAAAATAATTTCATGAAAAGGCACGGAAGTACCTAACAAGAAGCCAAAGAGGCGCTCGATATTGATTTGACTAACAAACGCGTTGGATGGTAAACTAGGCCTTGGTACTAAATACAAATTCATCATCATCATAACAGCCTGTAATCAACAGTCTACTGCTGGACGTAGGCCTCTCCTTAGAACTGAGGTTTTAGCCTACTACTAACAAGTTAAAACAATTTAAACTTAATTTTTTATTTATTACTATTCATTATTTTTTGCTGATTCAAAGTTTAATAAGTTGATTAGTACATTTAACATTCTTAACAATTGGGTGGTGCAGGTATAGGCGTTTGACACGATCGCAGGAACCAATCTTTATTTTAGAGGCGTTCCTAAATAATTTCTTAGATTACATTAATTTATAAATATACTAGTTTTATCCGCGTGTATGTTGCTTATCGTAATAAAAAGTACCCTATGTTACTAGCTGATAATGTAGCTTTCTATTAGTGAAAGACTTTTAAAATTGATTTAGTGGTATAGGCGTGAAAGCGTAACAAAACAAACATAGTCACTTTCACATTGGTAATAGAAGTATGACTGATGAATACGCATGTATGTATGAATACATATGAGTACATAAATATTTCATTCCTAATCACAAAAATGATGGAAGTATACAATATGTTGTACCCACGTCGAAGCTGTTTAAACTTTTAAACTTTTCAAAGTCTCTGTCCAAAATTCGGCAATTCCTACTGTCTGCAAGTCCGGCCGCATATGGAATACTGTTCTCATCTCTATGTAGGGGCACCTCAGTACCAGCTTCTCCCTCTGTACCGCATCAAACGAACAGCGACTCGAATCGTCGATAGCCAAAAGATTTGCGACCGGCTCGATTCGTTGGCGTTACGTAGAGATGTGGCTTCACTCTGCATTCTCTATCGCATATATCATGGAGAGTGCTCCCAGGAATTGTTCGGACTAATACCGGCCGTAAATTTCCGCCATCGTTCCACACGGCAAAATTTTCATCCTGGATAGTTGGTGCCGTGAAAGAATTTTAAATACCCAAATAAATATCATTAAAATCACATGGAAATCACACCCCTTTGACATAGGACCAGAATCAGAAATTTACGATCGAGAAATCGGATTATCTGTGTTACACCGAGAGCATCAGTAATCGTAAATCTGTTCTAAGAAATACTACCTCTTCCGTATTCGTTTTGGGAATTTATTACGGCCAAAATACCAAATGAACGCTGAAACTCGTACTGGGTCTCCGGTAAAGTTATTAGTTTGATCAATATTTTCCTTAATCTGATAAGTTCTTTACTTGATTTCTTTATTTGTATAACTATACCTGCATAATGTGTATAAAAAGTAATCGAAAGTCTAAGTCTAATGATGGTAGAAATAAAAAATTATAGAAAATTTACAAATTAATAAGAAAACGAAAAAAAAATTGTAACATGATTTGAGATCATCAAAGCATGTAAAAATAGATTGCCATTGATAAGAAATGCTTAAAGTTCTAAATTTTGATGCATAGGCAATCATTTTTATAGGAAGTCTTTCGCAATACCTATGCTTTCCTAATCATCTTCATGTAGTCTGATATACCTACATCACTTAAAAACTAAGTATAAAAATGGGAGAGTCATGCGTATTGGCAGGCTCGACCGAAGTCATGCCACGGCCTCACAGAAAACTAGCGTTCTTTTGTGTTTTTCATCTTGTAAGTTGAAGCTGAAACTACAGGAGACTCAACGTCCCTAACTCCACTCCCCCCTAATTCTGTGGCAACTCACTTGTGCAACTTGAGTTGCATTTGTGATGGCGGTAGGTACTTCCATTAGGTGACCCGTCTGGTTTTTCGCCCTCCATGCATTAAAAAAATACAGGTTAGATATTTCTGATTATTTATTAACATATATAAAACAGATACACCTTTCTAAGTTTACGTTCACAATATATTACGTAATGTATCCTATTTCCCAGCCGCCTGCCTGCTTATCTAAATTGATGTGGCCTCCGCTGTGGCACCTATTTACGTTCATATGATTTACGTATACGCTTCACCTGTTTTAACGTTGGATGGGGCATTATTTGCTTTAAGTATATGTTTGTGTGTGATAGCAAGTGTAGAAATGGTAGATCTCAATGCTTTTAAGTCGCTTTATATTAATTTTAATAAAGAGGAGGGTTTCAATGCGTTTGTATTTTTGATTGTGTTTGTTAACTCAGAAGGATAAACTATTTCGGGTCCCATTAAAATTTTAATTACTACTCCTAAGGATAATAATAGTTAGGGAATGAAGAATAAAGTGTTAAATAATTCATACGCATTGACGTCGGTGACAGACATTTAATAAATTATAGTTTAAAAAACTAAAAAACACGCTTTTGTAGCTAGCCGAACTAAAAATTAGGAAATAATTTTATATAAGTTCAAAAAGAAAAATCATTTCATCGTGACAAAACGTGCTTCTGAATCCTGATCAGAATAATAGGAAAAACTATTTACATTATTGCATTACCATCGGTCCTTGATAAGTGTGCAAACTTTCAATTTAATTCGACATTTTGAAGTGGGTCAAAATCAAGTTCGAAAATTCCGTTACATACATACATACATACCAAGCTAATAAAAGCGTGTTAAAAAGTAATTATTTGCCACAAAATAATAAATAATTGAAAGTGACTTGAACAATGATTTACAGGCTCAATTCAATCCAAATTTTGATCAATATAATAAAACAAATTTACTATAGGATTGCTTTTTTTTTTAATATTTCTAATCAATATAGTTAAAAGAAATATAGTTTTTATAGAAAAAAATATAGAAATATAATCATTTCTGAAAATATATTATACTTAAATTGTGACGAATTTATCTAATCCTTTTAGATAAATTCGTCACATCACGGTTCACTTATGAAGTACTTTATAGAAAAATCTACACATGGTATGACGTTACTTTAACTTACTTACTTAACAAAATTATGTTAACAAAATGAAGTCAAGAAAACATTCTAAGTGATTACGATATTTAAATTTTATCTTAGGTATTTTAATTTAATTTTGGTGTCTCAGATCAACTTATTAATAGTAAATTTAAATAAATCAACATTAACCAAATTATGAAAGATAAGAGCAACTCGTGTTCAATGCATTTAAAATTTACTAAACACATCAACAGCCTTGGATAATCCACTACTGGACAGAGACCTCTCCTAGTCAAGGAGGTTTAAAAATAACTTACTAAACAAATAAATTGGTCATTGTGTATATTTCTAAATAAAAGTCATTGCCCTGCATTTGCATCTTCATTAACAAACAGTTGATATCAAACTCAAACTCAAAACATCTTCTTTTCTTAAATTCTTTTAAAATTATTTAATATCGTCTTAGACTCTTAAGATCAACACACACAATAGCAACAAGTTTTGTCAAATGTTTAGAAAACTGAAGTTTCATTATATGTCTCTGATCTACAACCACCGTATCTGATCTTACAAGTAGCTATTGATTCTAGTATCTCTTTGAACCAGTACTTGAAAACTGCATATCTCAGGGTTTTTGATAAACATGTGAAGTGCATTCTCGTACATATTAATTTTAATTGGAAGCTGTACTCGTAGGTTTGATTCCTATCCATAACTTACACCCACATTAATTTGTTTTAAGACTGCATGTAATTAATTATAATGCGTATGTATTTAGAAATATAAAAGTATATTTACGGGCAGTCTGATCAACATAGTATAGGCTCTGTCCAGTTTTACAATAAATGACCGTGGGTGCGATGTGTGAAGTTATGTATTTCACTTATAAAGAACCCAGGAACTTCGACCATTATAAGCTTATACTTTTAGTACCATCGAATGAGTTGTATATTCCATTAAATAGAGCTGATAAATAATCGCATGGCATTTTTAAAGTGCTAAACTCAAGTATCAGCATTGTACATAATGCGAGAACGTAAAAAGGAACGTTTCTTTAAAACATCTACAAAGGTTTAATTGAACAATGAAACGAAATGATTACTGATGCAATAAAAGACATTGGACTCTGCATTTCAACCTACATTACGGAGACTGAATTTCATTTTAGCTTATTTTTATTATCATTGAGCTTTAACGGAATAAAACTCTTTTGGACAGTAGTCTCTTTTGCACCAGAACATGATCTGCATGTTTTACTTTTGCTTAACTTTACGTTTAGCAATTTTTTGCTCAGTAAGCAATGCCTATTCGACAGAGAAGTAGAGTAACCGACATCGCATGGAGAGCCGACATCGCAGAATCAGTACGCTGACGTGGAATTCGGCGGCCATGTCTCCAGGTGGACAGATGACCGCTGGAGCCAAAATATGCTCTAGTGGAAACCGCGATTAGGCAAACGTAGTGTAGGGCGCCCTACGGCACGATGGACCGACTATTTCAGGAAAATAGCTGGCAGTCGTTGGTCTGGACAGAGGAAAAACTGGGATGATTGGCGCTCTTTGGGGCAGGCCTTTGATCAGGAGTGAATGGTGATAAGCTGATGAGTGACTGATGATCTCTTAAGAACCAGAAGTTATTTTGATACTCATTTATGTATATATTTTTTACATACATCATATGTTTTTTTAATAACATAATCACTAATAAAGGAACACCTTTCGTATATCAAATTCGAGCGCCTGTAGCCATTGTTGCGAATTTTGTCAGATGCCCGTCCGATACCTACTACATAATCAGCGGAATTTTGTACAAATAATTTTTCGGAGTTATTCGAAAACTTTAAGTATTTAAAGTTTTAATTAGTACTCTGTGGAACTAATATTGTAGTTATATCTATAAAACCCCAATCTCTTTGGGTATTACGATAAAAGCCAATTTATCCATTTACCCGTAACATTCCACTTGACAAAGACACTTACGTAATCCTTTAACACATACATGTATTCGCGCCCCAACAAGTTTACTTTTAATTAAATTCTACAATGGCGTATGGCCGGACGCTCAAATAAGCGCTCATTCATATGAGAATGTACAGTTAACTACAAAAGTCTATTCAATTTAAACAAATAGCAACAACTAATTTTCTTACATTCATTGTATAAGAATATAATGTAAGTATATATGTATTTACGTATATTTAAATATAAATGTATGTACGTAGTGTTGTGTAGTGTATATTTTATTTGATTAGTAATGTAACCTATGTGCGTCTACCTGACACGATTTCTACACCACCCTACGATTGACTGCAAGAGAATGCCCTGGTCATTAATTAAGTTTATGTAAATTAATAAAAATAAAATAAAATCACAAACATCACCGGTTTGTATGTGTTTTGTATTTAAAAAGACAATTCCCGCACGAGAAGAACAATTCGTGGATCACACAAAGTATTGTTTCGTGGGGGGATCGCACCCACAACACCAGCGCAGTAGGAAGCAGCGAGATGACTGCTTAAATCACTACGCCATCCGTGCTAGTCAATGCTTGAATAATATTTATGCCCCGTCATTTTTTTGTCAACTGTACTTTCATAAATACGTTTAGGATTGGTGTTCAAAAGCGGACGGAAAGATTTCATATTTATTCGTTGAAATATCCAATTGCCGTAACAGCATTTTTATTGGTGACTTTAGCGTTTACGCGCAGAAAATTCTTACGTTTAATTAACACATGCATAGACTGTACTGTACATACATGTACACCACTGAATGTAAGAAACTCTTCCATTCAGAAATGTAATAGATACAATAAAATTAACGCAGAGTACAGACAATCTATATTATTATTTTAAAAATCATTCCAAAAGAATAAACGTTTTCAGTTCGATTATTTATTTTTGTATGTTATTGAATATCTTAGTCATATTTTTTTTATTTGAATTTGTTGTATTGAATGGAAGTCCTCTCTTAAAATGGAAAATTACATCAATCCTATGTCTTTTTTAGTCCAAAAATTAATTATCTAAGTAATTAATTTCGAGCTAATCTGTCATCTTCGCGCTTGCAGTTTAAAAATAACCCACCTTTTGTTCTTTTGATAGAGCCAAGCAGCTATTTTTCACTGGGACTAATTAACTTTTTTGTCGACCGGTTCAAAGATTCACCTGTGAAAAGAGAATTACCACGTTGAAAATCTTTATTAGATAACTGTTATCAAACTTCCGTAATGAAATATATTTAAACATGCAAATACATTTAAGGACAAACTTGAAATGTTCCCAACGCAATGCAGTGTGACGGATTCCCTCGGTATGTTCGCTGTCTCAGTAATTTCCGCAGCTGCTCAACAATTTTCACATAAATGAGGTATAATTTAATAATTTCATTGTTTAAAGTTAAATTAGTTTGGTTCGGCAAAGCGCAGAACTGTCTCTGACCTATTAAGCGGGGGTTCATGGGTGAGGTGTAGCGTTCTACGTTGTCATACACAAATATACATATTTTTTATGTTTATACTAAAAAATATAAAATACACTTTACTTAAGTAGGATGAAAATCTAATACTGTTCCGTTTTAAATTCTACTCCTACTAAACGACGAATCAAAGCTAACCGAAATTCAACAGCCAATAAAACAACTTTATAAAAGTATGAAATATGAAACGGTACAGTAAACACAAAGAATCGGACAAGAGCGAGTCTAACTTACATACACAAGGTTCCGTGCAAATTTGCTAGATAATACATAGCGCCAATTGTTTCTAGAATATTTTTGATTTTTTTTCCGAGAGTTAAGTAATTCTGCCGTTCTAAACATACTATAAAATATTTTGTATTTCAAATAAAGAAGTTTTAATAAATTAATGTAAGAATTATTCAATGCTTAAATTGATTAAAATATTAGGTATAACTGAAAGTATCATTTAACGGTTTTGACTTTTAATATTGATGACCTACTTAACAACTTCAAACATCCATAGATATATTTGTCCTGTAATTGATGTTAATTTCAACTTAATACCTACACGGTTTTAACGGATAGACAAATAGATGGACAGATGGATAACAAAGTGATCTTTCAAGGGTTCTCTTTGCCGTTTGCGTTACAGTACCCTAAAAAAAGTAAAAACGATATTATAGATATTATTCACGACTAAAATTCACAAAAGTATTGAGTTATAAAATGTTATGATATACTCAAAGTGTATTTCAAACACATTATGTCTTAAACTGGTACTTTACAACTCATAATAATCTGTAATCAAAAACCTAGTGCTATTTGCAACATCTTTGTTTTTTAGGAAAAGTAAAAAAAAACCATTACAGCAGTATTAGACATGCATTGCGGATTAATTATATTACGGTTGCGCATTTTGTGAAACTATAGAGATAGATAGATAGAAAACTCTTAATTTGTACACCGTTCTACAAACGAGTATATAGTACATAGAATTGACAGACATGTAAAGTACAAAGGGCAGCAAAACCATCTCTGCCAGGCAAGCTGAGGATGTATCAGAATGTTTCGTAGAGACAGTAGTAGTTGTGTGACAGTAGTAGATTCAATGTGTTGTTGATACTAATGAATTATAAAAGAGGTAAAATTAAATAAATATATACATATAAACTTTACACTTTGTTGAATACACAAATTGTTGTTCTGAGCCTGGGTGTCCTTTGTCTCCATTTCATGTATGTTTGTGAATACTCGTATTTTAAAAATCAATAAAATGGAAATTAATCTATTTTAATTAATAAAAAAAAATGTTCATATTCATTAACGACTTTTTCTAATGCTACTTATCTTTGAAATTGTAGGAATTGATTTATTCAGCTTGAAACAAATTTAACATTTTAATAGGAATAAGGACAATACAGTTGTTAATATTGAAAACTCATTTAGGCTAATCCGCCACATAACTAACAAAGGCTACAGGCGAGAGCCGTACCCTTAGTAAATTAATAAACAGATCTGAAATTTATTCATTTAGCCTAATTCTGAGGGTCAAATTTCATGTTTGTCTTTCTGGTCATAAACTTAACTGCAATTAACACTTGATTAATGTTTCTATATATTTAAATTAATAATTAAATGAAAACACATTTCTTTTTATTTTGATTTTATTTGAACACTATCTTACATACTTTAAAAGTAAACTCGAAATCTATTAGTTCTGCTTTTAGTGGATAATATTTATGGTGATATAATTGATATCTTTCTAAGGAAAGTCCTATGTCCGGTAGTGGACTACTAACGGCTGTTGATGATGATGATGATGATGTGTTTTCAATGTAACAACATTTTATGTAACAACAAACAATAATTCTTTCTATGCGAGTTGAACGAAGTCATTGAAGTCATTTTGAAGTTAAAGGACTCAATAATAATAACTGAACACTTATAAAAACGATTGTTATTTTATTTACATACTTGCCTTTGTTGTCCTTTAATTAGTATAACAATATACGGTTTTAGGATGAGATTTTTCAGCTGTAAAGAGTATCAAAATTGTATATAGAACGAAATAATAATGAAAGTAACTCGTAGGAAATATATGACCATTCTTATTTGGTTAAATGTACATTCGAGAAAAAATATACAATTTGATGTAGATTTTTAGATGTTGTTTTTGGGAAACTGAAACGTTCCTTGAAATATTTGAAGGGTTTTGGGGTATAAACATGACAATAATTATTTCCCATTTTTCTCGAATTACATATCTGTCTCAAAAACAATTGAAATTAAAACAAACTCTTCTGAAAACACCAAGACCTTGCAAATAGACGTTGCAAGTATTTTCACCAAACTTTAAATAATTTCGTGATCTCCGACATTGCAATCAGAAGCTAGACTGGCGTGTCACATTTAGGTCATCTTTTAAAAATATAGTGCAGACCAAATTAATTTTGCCACAACCACTCAACACAACCACAACCACAAAATTTATGGAATGACCATATATTTTGTTGCACGACTGTTCTAGAAGTTCAAAAGCGCTTTGTTTTTGAGTTGTTAAGAGTAAAACTCATTTCGATTTATTTTATGTAACATAAAGTTCAAATTACATGTTTACCTTATACTTGTTATTTTTTCAGTACAATTTGTCTTCTTGAGGTAATTTTCTTTCGTCCTATGAATTTTTCTTCTATGAAGTTTTTCACTAGTGTAAAATGTGGTGCTCGCGAAAAGTGGCCAGCAGTTGGCCACTATTTTTTTGTAATGTCTGAACAACTTCGACAGTTTCTTAAACATTAATCTCAGTTTACAAGCCAGTATAATTTCGAGACATTCGCAGCTTCAGCAGTCTATCTAGTTAGACAATCAATAATCTAACTTTTATCAATACCAGTAGAGTTCGTTTTTGACTTACTTTATTATGAACCGATTTGTCATTTATCCTATCCAACCCGAAAGGTTAAAGATATTTCAAAACGGATTCTTAGAACCTTTTTATCGTCTAGTAACCTTTACTAGACCATAAAAAGGTTCTAAGAATCCTTAAAAGGTCCTAAGAAATTGTCAATGCGAACCGATAGCCTCCTCTTAAAGATGTATTTGAGAATGATAATAGCGGTTGTTAGTCGATAATCGAATTACACCGAATAGAATGTTAATCGAGAGCCTATTGTACAAAAGGGAAGAATCTTTCCACGGAGTTTGAATACCATAATACTTTGCATAAATATGTTGAAAAGAAAATTTAATATAGATTTAATTGATGTAATATGGATTTCTTTTGAAGTTTCGTTTCATTTGTATTTTCATATTATATTACTAGAATGAGTTCAAAATTGTATGTTGTAAAAGCTTTGCTCGTAATATTTATTATTTTTAATTTTGAATAAAAGAGTTACCAATCAGTAAGATTTAGAATAATCACAATACCTAAATAATCAGAATGAATTATTTTTGTAAAGTTTTGTCTTTTTCTTTTTTTAAATTTTGCTAATGGTACTGTTGTTTAGAAAATGTTTTATAATAAAATTGGTACTGCGTCATAACAATGGACCTTTGTTATACTAGTGTAGTACTATTTAACGACGTTTGTTTTTTTTTCTACCTTTGCCCGCGCCTGCATGTATGTCGGTTATCGGGGTAAAAAGTAGTCTATTTACTCGCTGAAAATGTCTTTCCAAAAAGAATTTATAAAATCGGTTTAGTAGTTTAGGCGTGAAAGCATAATAAACACACAAACTTACTTCTACATCTATAACATAAGTGTAGGTGAAGCAATTCGTTTTATGTTCGTATAAATACTTGATAAAAAAAGTAAAAAGAGTCTAGATAAAACACGACACGACGATACTTTATAGTCATTCATAATCGTGTGTTATAGTAATGTGATTGCGAAGCACGTCGCAGCCACATTTGAAAATATACGAATATTCTTATCTGATTGTTGTCGGTAATCGCAGTAAAAAGTAGTATAATATAATTTATAATATATTTATGGAATTATGGATACAAATAAAAATAAACTTGTCTAATATTAACACGTTTAGTATCACATGTTGCTAGTTAACAAATTATAACATAATAATAGACTCTAGGCCTATGTCCAGCAGTGGACTAGTATAGGCTGTTGATGATGATGATGATGAATAGACTCTAGGATTACTAAGTTGTGACTTGCTAGACTTAAGGTGTGGTATATATAGGTATTGGTATATATTGGTATATATAGGTGTGTGGTATATATAGGTATATACGAGTACATATATTTAGATACGTATACCATTATAACAACATACTTATGTCAAATAACGTGACCGCGTAACAAGTATTACATACCTTTAAATAATCCGTGATCACAGGTTGACTGCCTGGCCTGTGCCACGGTCATTAACCTGCCTGAATCACGCACATGCACTGTATGTATAATTTACATACCTAAATATCACTAATTCTCTTTTAATGTAACCAGGTAGCAAATAATATTGTTTGTGTTAAGATCAGTATACAAGTATAAACCTGTTGTGTCAAACACCGTCAGGGCAATTAGGTACTGGGACGGAGGGAAGCACTTACACGGTCACTGTTTGTTGTACACGAAGTCCTTACTTGGTCTACCTTTGATATAACAAGTGGTACGGTAGACGAAAATGAATTTTAATAATAAAACGACTACGAAATATATACATTAGTTGTATATATTCTTCTTAATACATCAAAAACTGTTTACGTCAATGGTTGCTGAGTGTATAATGTGGCATAAATAATAGAAATTATAGTTTATTTCAAATATCGTGATGAGAAATATTAGATATAAAAATTCTAGTAGTCTATCAACAACTTCCTTAAGCATTCCTCTTCTTCTAATGTAAATTGAAATCCTTAGGAAGTTCTTGTATCTAGAGATTAATCAAAAAACCTTTTTGTAGTCTAGTTTGTTAAACCATGGGTAGTTTTATATTTCGATGAGTTCCATTGTTGAGTTGACGAGTTGATTGAGTTAGTTGATCTTCTAAGCATGGCAATAATAATCAATTTTATAAATCCCAATACTATACTAATTAGACTGCTGATAAACATACATATGTATTTCTAAATACATACAAATTATAGAGAAATAACACCTAGATACAGAACAAATATTCGTACTGATCACACAATTATAAAATATAAAAATAGTCGTATATTACGCTACTACTATTCTCTCAGCCATCTGTTTAGATATGACTACAGTTCGTTGTACTGAAAAGGAACTAAAAAGTTAAAATCCAATTTTAAACTACAGTCGAAACACAAGATCTGACCTGATTCCTTTTAACGACCTTATAACTTTTAGACAAGACCCAACTTTGTCGTTAACAAGTTTTATTAAGACAAATTACTGCGATCACCCTTAAGCTTCAGGCGACTCAGAAGCAGTGACGTTGATAAAATTATTTCACACTGCCTGTGCAAAATGTATATCGCATTAAACTAAAGAACCTTCAAGTCAACGACTTTTGTCTGTATACATCAGAGATAACTGTTATACTCCAAGTACTTTTTTAGAACGAAAAGGTGATTATGTTGGGTTAGAACTAACCAACAGAGTATTTAAAGCTATCCGGTACGTCGTTTGCTAGATGGAAGTGCCAAAGAAGGGTAGTCCCTTAAGATAAAATATTGTTATAGTAAAGTAAATGGCGAAAATATACCTAATCTTTTGACAGTCAAAAGGTTTTGGATTAATAATATCAAGTATGAAATAATAACATATTAAATATAAAGTAATAAAGTGTTGTTATGACCAATACGTACATTTGCATTTTCACGTTACGTAGCATTTGAAGATTAATTACAAATACAAATAACTTTACTGTTTTTTCTTACACAGTTTACAATCATACTCAATAATAAATTGGTACAGCGTATGTGAACCATTAATAAATATTCTGCGTGGAAGACTGGAGTCCGCCCTAGTAGACCAGTATTACAAATTACCAGCCTCTCCAAACTCTGGACAGCTGAAAGCATAGTCGGAGTAGATAAAGAAAAAGTGTCTGCATAATTAATGGGTGAGAGTTTAGTGTGTGTGCGTGTGCATGTGTGTGTGTGTATTTTTGCGTGTTTGATTGTATGTATATGCTCATTTTCGATTTGCTAAGTACTTTAAATTTTATGAGCGTGCCCATAATTTTTTATTTCATGTTAGAAACTGAATGTTTTTTTGCTTTACAAAATAATGTACGATGTAACTTGTCGATAACACTTTTAATTTGACAATCAGAAGTAGTTTACGAATATAAATAAAACTTTTAATGAATGTGTACCTACTTTGAACGATAAACTTACTACTACTACTTGAGATGTTTTAGATAATCCTATGATGCAGTCAAATTGTGGAACAAGAGAATAGTGTAGCGGGAGTAGATATATGAGATGAATAGTTTAGTATTAATAATAATATTTGGACATCTAACACACAACGCCATCTAGTTTCAAAGTAAGCAGAGCTTGTACTATGAAAGCTAGATTGACTGATAGAATACTTATATACTTTCTTTTGTAAATACATACATATTATACATAGAAAACACCCAAACCCCGAAACAAATATTTATAGATCACACAAACATTTGCTCCGACCCGGGAATCGAACCCGAGATCTCAGCACAGCAGTCGCATACGCTACCACTGCGCCAACGAGGCAGTTTTAACTTTTTAAGTTTGTTTTTACAGCTGTTTTATAAGTTAGTTTATTAAACTATGGTTGTTATTTTGCAATTGAAAGTTATAGAATAATTCGATAATGTTCGAATTGTATCGAGGAAGGTATTATTTTCATCCAAATGTTATAAAAAAGAACTTCGCTTGAAAGAGACGCGACGTTGAATGATGCGTGACTAAGTATACTTTACATAATTACTTTTAGGGCGCAGAGAAGGCACTTAAAAATTAAGTTTTCTAATATTTTAAGAGCTTTAACAGGCGATTTTTTATTTTTATTTTGAGAAGTCGATTGTAGATGTTCTTCTTAAGCATAACATAGGACATAATATCAGGAGAGTTAAAAAGAAGTATTTGTTTTAAAGTATTACTTTATTTCCTTATGGAATTGCAGAACAAAAATTAGGAATTTTATAGCAAGCTTATTACACAATGTCTAAAATTCTAGCTCTACATACATTTATATACTCTATAATTTATTGGTACTAAATATATTCAATTAGAACTGAAAGTCGTAAAACCCCGAAGCACATTATCACATGGCGTAAAAAAAGGCTCAAACCTCGTAAAACTAACCTTTCCGGGTTTCGTATATACATATATGAATAATTTTATTACAAAGCAAATTTTCGCACCAACTGTCGATTTTCACACGAGCACTAAAAATAAAATGATCTTGCCCGCTGACTGAATTATATATATATATGGCGCCTAAGGAATCGCACTGAATTCGAATACTTTAGATGTTTCTCAACTTTTTTGGCTAGCTCTTGGTTTTAAATAAATTATTCTTATATTGATTTAACCATGACATTGAAACCTTTACTTTCTGTTTTTTTCTTAATATTGTTGTTCTTCAATATGTATGTACTTACGAGTATGTAGATACCACGAACATTTTGAAGTATTGAAAAAAGAAAGAAAAATTGTTTTTTGCTAAGTTACACAATTACATTGAAAATATATTCTGTAGATTTTTTTAAATATTTGATGCCTTTGCATGGGCAACAAATATTAAGGCGTACATATTTCGAAATATTTGGGTAATAATAGGGGTGAAATTATGTAATATTGTCGTTGTATAGTAAAATATACTTTGGATTTACATAAAACCTTCATGGTGTGAGATTTTCATGTCAATTTTTTTCACATGATACATTTGAGGTTATTCTTCTCAGTAATGTGCAACTAATGTGTAATGTGCAGTTCAACTAATGTGCAGTAATGTGTAAATGTGTAGATTTTCAATAGTTTTTGGAACGAAGTTCCTTATCGCGCGTTGTGAAAGGGAGCTAGACGGAAAAAATTCGTACGAAAATTTGGGACGACACTTTTTTATTAATATAAATTGACGTCTAACTGTGGATACCATACATTAAATTTGCTTTAACGTTCGCCAACGTCCATACCATGTTGAATACACCGGTTCTCGTCCGATCACCGAAGTTAAGCAACATCGGGCGTGGTTAGTACTTGGATGGGTGACCGCCTGGGAATACCACGTGATGTTGGCTTTTTGCTCTTTATTTTCGTGTCATCTTGTCAGACATTCAGCGCCATCTATCGAATAGATAGGAAATCATTTCGCAAGGAGATTTTACCAATGTATAAATTGTTTTAATTGTTTTTAATATGTAGGTAATAGCCGCTTTCATAGATGGCGTTGTAATTAAAATCGTGTCAAATCAGTTTTACTCGATCGTCACAACTTCGTTCCTATCGGGTGTCCCACGACACCACACGGCTTTTTTTTTATTTATCTTAGGCGTGAAAGAGGCGACTAAGGAAGCAAACTACGCAGGACAACAGCACTGCAGAGAGAAGGAAAACTTGAAACAAATCCTATACCAACCCGTCTGGCCAGCGTAGTATAGTAGGCCAAAACCTTCTTTCTAGGGAGAGGTCTATGTCCAGCAGTGGACTAGTAAAGGCAGTCGTGTTCGTGAAAGATGGATACTTCGGAAATCCGAGTCATTTTTGAATACGAGTTCCGATGCGGCACTAAAGTGGCAGAAACGGCTCACAATATCAACGCTGCATTTGGAGAGGAGGCTGCTAATAAACGCATC
This sequence comes from Arctia plantaginis, assembly GCA_902825455.1. NCBI lineage: Eukaryota > Metazoa > Arthropoda > Insecta > Lepidoptera > Erebidae > Arctia > Arctia plantaginis. The sequence goes on along the minus strand of CADEBD010000226.1, from coordinate 18,603,497 downwards.
GTGCGCTTTTGGTTTAAACGCTTTCGTAATGGAAACTTTGACTTGAAGAACGAACCAAGTGGAAGACCACACAGGTGAATAACGCTGAATTGAAGGTGGAAGCCGATCCGAGTCAAACTACCCAAGAATTAGCGACATGGTTTAACGTTACCCTACCTACAATATTGACTAATTTGCATTAAATAATCAGATAAAACGTAGATTTTTTTCCAAAGCTGAATTTAGCAGCGAAATTACAGGATTAGACGTAAACCTTATTATATATACCTATAACCTATGTATATAGATATCTAGTAGGTAGGTTTAAGTATTTTTATTTGTGTGGAAGTTGTTTATAATTCATGCCTTAGTATATAAGTTATTTTATATTATATTTATTTTACTTATACACCTTGTTATGGTAAATAATTGATATATAGATACTGTTATTGTACTAATTTATTTTAAAATAAATAATATTTTGTAAATTAATAAATGCGGGTACTATCATTATGATTATTTTTTCCTTAAAATTTCTTTTTAAACAAACATGATTGTGATTTACACGGATAATGAGTAAAAGAGTAAAAGAACAATTAACGACAATTGTGAGCAAATGAGACATATTAGTAAACCACTTCCGTCTTTCAGCTAAATATTTCGATTAATATACATATAGTACACATTTTTTTAGATACCTGGAATATACATAAACAATTGAAATAAGTGAAGAAAAAATATTGTCCCGCTAGCTTGTACTAATTGAGACACTGTGAGGCGGTTGAAAACGTTCTGCACACAAATGTTATCTATATTTATAGAAGCCAGAAACCCTTAAGCTTTTTGCTGTTTTGTATCTAATTTGTTTACGTAATTTGCCAGCTGAAAAAATACAGCTACGGTTGTGAATGTATTCCAAAGGTTGCTCGCACAGAGTAATTTTTATTAATTTTCCTTGTGTAGAAGAGTAGTAGAGAGAGTACGAATTAGGTCACGAAATGCTATTATGATGTCGAGTAATATTTTTAGAGCAAAAATAAGAATATCCATAAATAGGTTAGAGTTCTGCATGAATTTAAACTTTGTTATGGATTTTAAGCAATAATTTAATTTGTATAAGGCCAGATCGGACACAGTGTTTATATTTTTTCAGTTAATGTAAATAAGGTTTTTTATTTAAACAAAGAACATCAACTGACTTAAGGTTAACTTAAAAAGGCAACTACGTTGACGACCAGCGTATCTTACGTAGCAACAGTAGATACGATCTCGCTCTCGAGAGACATCTCCAAGTTTTCGCCTACCCTCGCCGAAATTCAAAAGTTTAATAAGTCTGTACAAAAGAACTTTTCGTAAAAGGAATTTGGGACTTGTGTTTTAAATCTCCTTCAAAGCGATGTAGATACCTATATACATATAAAAAATTAAATTTCTTTTGTGGTTTTGTTAAAATGATCTCAATCATTTCCTGTCTTTTTAAGAATAGAGGCAAACAAGCAGACGGGTCGCTTGCAGTGTTATTCTGTAAGCGACAACTTTCGAAGCTGTGCGCAGCGACGAACTCGCCGTCGTAAAGCCATGAGATCGACCGAGGGCACAGCGGTGCAGATCGGTCCACAAGACTTTGTTTTGTAGGCGAGTTAGGGCCAGAGGTGAGGATTAAAAGTTTAAACGTTTAATTTAACATATTTTTTTTTTTCACTATTAACATAAATAAGTAATTCTGACATAATCGTTTAAAAGTTATAACTAAGTTAGAAGGCACGACAAAACGAGTCGAGAGTTTTATTTTATTCTGCGCCACTTGGTATGTTAATGAGAGCAAACAATAGTGATCATTATTGCGTATTGACTGTTTGAATTATAAGACTTAAATTGCTTGGCATAACAAAAATAACACTTAATACCTTGTCGCGAGCTGAATTCATATAACTGTGAGTCTTATTTCGCTAAGGATAGGATTTGTCATTGATGCGAAATAAAAATAACTTTTAATGTTTCATACGTTAAATAACCTGTAGGCTATACCTATAGGCTATAATGTAAACAAACAATGAAAATAAACAATACATTTTATTCAACTGTTGACGAGACTTTTTATTTTGATATTTGAAGTAGTTTAAACTGAAAGTGAAAACTTAACGATTTTAACTTAACGATTATTGCAACTGAATAGGTATTTAGTAAAAAATTGAGTATAAAGGATATTAAGCAACATATTAAAAAAACTTAACTTTTAACTAAAAACAGCCATTCAATTCACAATCTAGGAATAAAATTAACGGAATGAAAACGTTACCTTTGTTACGGAAATCGATAACATTATCCGATATATTTGTAATATTTAACTTAACAAGTAAATTTTTACTAACAATAACTTTTTAACAAATATTTTTTTGTAACTTCTAATCAAATCTCTAGTTAGGGCTTGACATTTAATTTTCAAACATCGTAATCGATAAATCTCGACTGAGGGATGACGATGGTTTTGTACGTTTTAAAAATATAATATTAATGTTTTAAGTTATTAAAAAGAACACAGTTTAACTAAGAATTATTGGTGTCAATTAATTTACTAAATTTAATAATTAAAAAAAACATGAAAAGCCGAAAGATGATTCCCTATGCCATGTTTCAGACGTTTTAATAAGTAGGTGAACAAAATGTCAATAAAACCGAAGACAAACAAAAAACATTAACATTTTAAATTGTTTTCGGCAAGTCATTAGTTTTCATTTCGTTTTTAGGGGCGACAGTTATCGAGTAATTCAGAAAGGAAATGTATTGCAAATTTTGGAACTGCCCTTAAATTTTCTGTCCCATGATTGGTTGTTGAAGTATCGATGGCTAAAGCCAAAAGGATCCATTTTTGCATTTTTCATGTGTGCCTGAAAAGGTACGAGGACCGAGTTGACAACGATAGAGGCGCCAGGGACCGGATATCAAAGATGTAAATACTGCAAAGGAGCACTAAATGCAATATACATCTATGCTATGTAAAGGGCAGGAACTGTTTTTAGCGTACCACTCTAAACAGTAACATTTTTTCTTATACCACTTAGGTAGGCATTAGCAGTTTTGTATAGCATGCTATACATTGCACACACATTGAGACATTTTCAATGTTTAGTATGCTATACACTGCTATTGTATCTTTAGTTTCAGCCAGTTTGGCAATGTATACACCGGTTTTTCCAAAAACTGTAACATTCTTTTTTTTTGTATTTTTCTAACTTGCTTTGTACACCTAATAAACCGGTAAAATTAATTTAAGTTATTTCATTTACAAAAAAAAATTAAGGGTTAAAAGAAATCAGCCAAAATCTTAAGCAACGACATTGAAAAAAGGACCAGAAAATAAATAAACGACATCATCATCATCATCATCAACAGCCTTTAACAGTCCACTGCTGGACATAGGCCTCTCCTTAGAAAGGAGGTTTTGGCCTACTATACCACGCTGGCCAGACGGGTTGGTATAGGGTTTGTGTCAAGATTTCCTTCTCTCTGCAGTGCTGGTGTCTTGCGTGTTTCGCTCCCTTAGTCGCCTCTTACGACACCCGACAAACGACAATGATAGTTTAAATTAGATGAATGTTATAATTTATACGACCAGCGCATGAAAGCTAATTCCAACCTTTATAAGTCAAGTAAATTTATACACCCGCTGTCTTGTTTAAGACCCACCTTAGCACAACTTAATTTATAATCCGCTTAAATGGAGTAATTATAATGTTAATGACACAAATTTCATGACAATTAAATTTAATTATAAGCTAAAATTTATAACATTATGATTGCACTATTTTATTATAACATAAATAATGCAATATTGTTTCTGGAGTCCATCTGTCAGGATTAAGAATACGGAGTGTCACCACCCCTGTTCATTCTGTGGGTGTCATAAGAGATGACTATGCGAGCAAACTACGTAGGACAACAGCAAGTGTCAAGATTTTCTTCTTGCTTCTTGCAGTGACAAAGAGAAGAAAAACTTGACACAAACCCTGTTCTAACCCGTCAGACCAGCGACGTATAGTAGGCCAAAACTTCCTTTCTAACAAAAGGGCCTATGTCCAGCAGCGGACTATTAAAGGCTGTTGATGTTTCTTGTCAGATATAATAACTTGATACGGCACAAATAGGCCAGCTCTACCGGCGTGATACCTCAGTTGCACAGAAAACCGGCGTTAAGCTAATTCTGGAGGAGGAAAATCAAAGGGCAGCGACGGACTCTTGCGCTGCTTTGTTGTTTGCTGACATCTGCTTGTTTGCCATTGACTGGTCTAGTGGTTAGTGACCCTGACTGCTACGCCAGAGGTCGTGAGTTCGATTACCACCCAGGACAAATAATTGTGTGATGAGCACGGTCATTTGTTCTGTGTTTTTGTACTTTATTTATATTATGTATGTATTTAGAAATATATAGGTATGTTTATCAGCAGTCTAATTACCATAGTACTGCAGAGCCTCAGTCTAATTTGGGATCAGACCGCCGTGTGTATATATCGAATCATTTGTAGTAGGCAAAGATAGGTCGGATAACATTTGGTGTATAAGAAAAAAGGTGGTGTGAAAAACCTTTATTTTATCCCCAAGCTATTGTTGCATTGAAATTATGTGTAGTTACTTAGTTTATTTTAAAATGAAAATAATTATAATATATTAACTAATAACATACATATGAAAATCACGTGGCATCAAGTAGACAATCGTGGTAAATAAAATACTTGCGAATAATTTCGATAGGAAAGCGGGTCACCTGCTGTTACTGTTAACATATTTTTATTAGCTTATAAATTACTAAGTAAACAAACACTGGAAATGAATTTTTATCTACTTTTTATTGTCTTATCGAAAGAAACTATGCTATTTGAAATTTACTTACTTATTATTCTATTTTTATACGCTGATCAATCCTCACATGGGATAACATTTTGTATAATCCACAAATTGTTGTACAGATTCTAAGTGTTCTTTGAGTCTATCTTATGTGTTTTTGTAAAACCGATAGCGTTCATCAGCTAGGCCCGCTATGCACTAGATTTACTTTTTCTTTGCCAATTGAAGCAATTTTATTTGTACCAGACTACGAATTGCGCAAGAGTGACCCAGGGGATTTGTTTGACAAATCATGTCGTGCCAGAGGAAAGACAAAGTAGTGTCCATTATATTTTATGGGAAAAAACTGGAGTTTCTCCTGTTTTACATTAAGTATTTTTAAGGTACAGTTGGCAAACCAACTGGTTGCGGTGTGTGGTGGTTGACTTCCTCCGATGAAGAACAGGAACAGAAAAGTTACAGGAACTTGGATGTCAAGCGAATTGCTGGCCTATGAGAGCCCCGGAAAGATTAGACCTGCAAGAACTTCACTGTGCAGAATCCTCTCCCCCCCCCCCCCTCCGGATAACTTCACTAACTTGGTATAAAGCAATGAAAGAATTGCTAAACAACGGTTATCCGGTCGAGCCGGCTTACATGTGCCGAAACATGGCTGTTATATACAGTTGAGAAATTTCCAATAAGTTAGTTTTAAATGCAAATGATGCAAACAGTCCATTTGAAGGTACCTCATTGCCAACTACACCCCATTCTTCTCTATAATTTGACAACAAAAACCAAATATTAAGCCAGAAGTGATTATTTCGCAGACAAACAAATCATAATTCGTGAGAAACCTGCTGTATCTCCTGTTAGAAAGAAAATATAAATTCTTTCTTCCTTTCTAGAGGATTTTTCTCCATTTCACATGAGAGTAAAATCTAGCCATACTTAGTTTTTATTACTGTATTATGTTCATGTCTTAAGTTTAAGGTAAATGCTAACAAAACCTAAATCTATTCTTGATGTAATAAGCTCTGATACTATTATCTTCACATTATTTATGATAATTCAACAATTTTTCTTACTTTAAAATGAATGAACAAATAATACAGTAGCATTTTACTTGGTTCTCTGATAAATTTCCCAATTTACTAAGCGTCCGTCTCGAACCATCTTCTAATTTAAATGTTTTAATTCTACAAAAGGATAAAAGGTTAAATCGGTCGGTCAGTGTTCAATAGCTATAATTAGCTACCAGAATTAGTACGATACAAAATATATACATAACTCATTTTCAGTAAAATTAACCTCAATGTGGCCTATTTGCTTGTACGTGTATTATATTAATAATAATAATAATAATAATAATAATAATTTATTTCCAAGTAATTACTAACAATATTGCCGGTGGCCCCACACTAGGCAAGCCTGTCCTGTGGGTGCCTGATACGCTTACACTTTACCACATACATTGCTCGGGCGACGACTTAAAAGTAATTTTAACAAGACAACTTAAAAACTTAAAAAAAAGAAGGATTTTTCTATCATTATATAATACAAAAAAGCAAATAAGTAATAATAATGGTAGGATTCATTCTATTACTAATTAATGCAAGTATGTTATTATAAGTACAAATAATAATGTAATATCGATGTGTGTCACATATACACACACAGTATACATATATATATAAATATATAGAGTTTTATAGTAGTTAATAGTTATTTACCATTTCATACATACTTTCACATTTCATGATAAATGTACTAAAAGATTTTCGGTTGAATCATAGGATAGGGAAGTGAGCCATTTGGAAACCGTAGTCTTTACCTCTTTCACTGAGCATTGCTTTATATTGCAAGCGCTGGATATTTTATTATAAATATAGATGTCCTTGAATGGACTAAAACGCCTAGCGAAGCATGTGTTGATGGCGGGCATTGGCAGTTTGTACACACGACGCTGTAATAGATTTGTGTAGTCATTAGAATTGACTACTATTCTATGAACACTGAGAACTGTTTTCAGAATATATAGCTGGCGGACATTCAATATTTGACTTTCCTTGTATAACATTTGTGTTGGGTACCGGAAGGGCTTATTCAGCATGGTTTTAAGAACAGACCGTTGCGCTCTTTCCACTTGTATCATCACTGTTTTTGAAGCGCTTCCCCAGCAGGTGATGCAGTATGTGATGAGTGACTGACTTAAGGCGAAGTATACGGCTTTCAATATATCTGTCGATGCCGATGATCGAAGTAGCTTTAGTACATTTGCCGTCTTCCGGACTCTAGTTGATAGGATCCTTATGTGAGTTTTAAAATTTAAGTTTTTGTCAATCATTATACCAAGGTATTTTATAGTATCAGTTTTAACTAACTCCTCACAATCGCAGAATTGACTCTGGTTGGCGCACTGGTGTATTTTAATACTAAGGGTGGTATTTGGGGCCGATATGGCAGTTTTATGGTAACATATATACTTAGTCTTTTCAGTATTCAGTGTAAGCAAATTGTACCGTAGCCATGAGTACACTTGCCTCATCCCATTCTCAGCCTTCGAGAACGCCTCCGACCAAGTATGTCCATGGTACATAACGGCAGTATCATCCGCATAGCATATGATGTCAGCATCGACGCTATCGTGTATATCATTTATATACATGATGAACAAAGTTGGTCCCAAAATACTGCCCTGCGGGACACCAAAACTAGTAAATCTCTTCTCGCTTTCATAGCAACCTACTCTAACGCACTGTCTTCTCTCTGTCAGATAGCTCTTAAACCAGTCCAAAGCTATACCCCGGACACCAAATTGTAATTCCAGCTTTTTCAGTAAAATTGGAATTGAGACGGTATCAAAGGCTTTTGCCAAGTCTAGGAAGATGCCTATGCTAGCCTTGTTCTGGTCCAGATGAGCCGAAACCGTTGATGTCAATAATGTGACAGCTTCTTCCGTAGACTTACCTCTTCTAAAACCAAATTGCCTGTGTGATATAAGATCACCATTCTCGATGTACTTAACAAGTCTGTTATTCACTACCTTCTCCAATAGTTTTGAGAAGGCTGTCAACAGCGAAATAGGTCTGTAGTTTTCTGTTGCTTCCTTACTTCCATTTTTGTGAATAGGAATTATAGAAGCTGTTTTCCATAAGTTCGGAAAAGTACCCGATTTGAAGCTTTTATTGAATATGGATGTTAAAGGCTTTATTATGACACTTCTAATATCCTTTAAGAGAAGATTGGTTATACCATCAACACCCGGTGCTTTATCGTTTTGCAAAGACAGTATTAGAGACTCAATTTCCGATTCATCAGTCGGATGTAGGAAAAAGGAATTTAGAATTTGCTTACTATAGACTTTTGATGCTAGTGTCTCCTGATTCGTCCGTATGTTATTTAAAATTTTATCTGCTAGTTTCTCTCCTATTGTAGAAAAATAGGTGTTGCATATGTTCAGGGATTGTTTGGCACTAGAGCTACCTTGGAGTGTTAGAAGCTCTTTAGGCTCATTGTTCGTCTTGTTCAAGTGACACATGGTTTTTATAGTTTTCCACATTTTCTTAGGATTTTTTGCATTGTTAGACAGTTCTCTATTCTCGTAATCTGTTTTGAGTTTATGAAGGAGATCGTTGCAGAAGTTCCTGTATCGTGTATAAGTTTTGTGTAAAATTGCATCATGAGGCAGTTTGTTCGACTTTATGTGTAGTTTGTCTCTATGCTGCATACAGCGGATTAATCCGGGAGTAATCCAAGGTTTAATATTGTATTTTGAGTGGCTAATTGTGATTTGTTTGGTGTGCTTATTGATTATTTCTGCAAGTCGTTCACTGAAGGTTTTTACTATATTGTTAATATCGCTGCTATTAAATAGTAGTGACCAGTCTTCCTCCATTAGTTCTCTCCTTATAGCTTCTACGTCCCGTTTTATAGTTACTCTATTATGAGATGGTGCTTTTTCTTTGTTCAAGGCTAAGCCGAGTATTACCGGGTAATGATCAGTTATGTCGGAGCAACACACTGCACCCACCGCATTTTGAAAGCTGTTAACAAAAATGTGGTCTAGGCAAGCCTCAGCCCTTGTCGGCTTCGTTATTGCGGGCAAGAGCCCGTGTTCTGCGGTGAGACATGTATACTCTAAATCCTTACCGTTTGCGGTCGAGAGAAGGTTAATATTGATATCACCTGCAATAATAAGAGTTGAGTTTTTGTTGGAAAAATTCGCAAGGGCAACATCAAGGGAGCACAAGAATTTGTTCGTGTCTGCAAACGATGGTGGGCGATACACGCCAAGAATTACGACTGAGTTTGAGAGCACAATTTGCAGGCAGTTTGCTTCATCAATGTCTGGTTCTGACACACAGACCCTCAGTGTACTCCTGGCGTACACTACGACACCACTGTTTTGGTTCAACTTTTTTTTCGTACTGTACGAGGTATATGAAGACATCTGTGGTATTATAGTGAATTCGTCAAGCCAGCACTCTGTTAAAATAAGCACATCGAAATGAACCTTGAATCTTTTTAGGAGTACCATAAAGTTATCAAAATTTTTATTAAGGCTTCTTATATTAAAAGTCATGACTTTAAAGTTGTAATGTGGTGTAATTGCAGTGTAAAAATGTTCAGGTGCCCGTATTGTGTGGCACTCAATACCAATCGAATCCAAGTCATCTGATATGTTATTACTATCAATCATCGTTAAGCAATAAGTTTATTAAAAACATCGTTTGCAACCACCAAATTGAGACAACTGCCAAACAACACAAACAGAGATTTGCGTGCACATATGTTTTTATGAGAAATGCTAGAAAATTTCCTTTAGTTTCAGTGTAGACTAATGCACAGCTATCCTGACAAGCACAATTCTGCGTACTTTTTGAAATGTGACAATAATATAAGCATAGTGTCAGATTATTGATTGCTAAATATATAAGCATACAGAAAATTGACACAAAAAACAGTAATAGAAAGTTCATAATAAAAACAGATAAATAGGGTAACACGAGTGCACCTTGTAGATGAATACGAGAACTGCCATAACACCGACAGAGCGCATTTGCAGGAACCGTTGAAGTTACCTCAGATCCCGAAGATGCGAGCGAGATCATCAAATGAACGTACGGGCTGCGCTGCTTTACCTTCCCGTTGCTTGACGAAGATGTTACCCTGAGTGACCCAGCAATAGGAGTAATCATGTTCTTTGGCTTTAGTTCTTGTTTCACGAAAAAGCATTCTATTTTCCTTCGTTAGCCGTTCATTGTAAAAGACTTTATATGATTTGCCGGGAACGTCCAAGTCAGAGCTGTTTACATTCCGTCGAGATTTTGATGCTTTTATTAGCTGATCTCTCTTATTTCGACGCAGGAGTCGCATCACTATTGGTCGCGGGAACGTAGTGTCGTTCTCTGTAATAGTAGTAGCGCGCTTGACACGGGGTCCAACTCTGGTCACCCAGTCGATATCGCAGTCAGACAGATCGACACCTATTTTTTTTTTCGCTGCTAAGAGTGCAATGTGTTGCAGGTTTTCATTATTACACTCAGGAATGCCAGCTAACTCCATTTCATTGCGCAAATGTTGTTGCGACTGGAAGTTCATTTCTTGCTGAAGCTCAATCACCTTGTTTTCTAGCAGCTTCACTTCCTTATCACGTCCTTCTAGAGTTTTTAGTCTGGAATCATTGGAGGCTGTAGTACTCGCTAATTCATCTAGTCTAGCCTGGCAGCTGGTCAAACCTGATGTGGCATTTTCTAGGCGGCCCTTAAGCGAGGCGATTTCTCTCGTAAGGAGACGAACTTCCTCTGTTAGCTGCCTTACCTCCACATGGAGAGTATCATCGGGATTTTCGTTGCATTTCTTCCTCAGTGTAACATTGTCATCAGCAGGACGTACAGGGGTTGAGCTGTTATCTCCAACCTTTTTCTTCCCAGCGCAACAATCGGGGCATCTCCAGTTCTTCTTTTTCTCTACCGACATATTGCATACGTTGATGCACATCGAACAAAAGTTTTTGTCGCATGTTTGTGAGGAACATTTCCTACCACCTCACTCAACTTTTTAAGAATTAATCTATCTTCATCAAGGATTAAAGAAATGTTATTTTACCTTGGAAAATCAAATATCAGTATTAGGTACAATACTTAGTTTGCGAAAATGGGTAATAGAAAAATATTAGTCTCTTCGGAAAATGCTTTTAATATGTACACATTTTTAATGTAAAACCATTTAAAGGATTTCATATTTTTATTCTTTATGCATCCATATTCAGAAAATTTTCGATTTGCCATCATGACATATAATCTATCCACCAAATATGTTGCTAAGTGCAAAACTAGAGAATGGCTCCACCTATTCACTTTATTATAGGATCTACGGATATTAATCTATACCAGCTCAAAAAAAAAACGAAAAAGTGATCATTTTGAAATACATTCTATTTATTTATTTTTGCCATTGGACTGCGACAGGCCAATAACTTTGGACAGAACGAAGTTTGTCAGAGCAGCTAGTTGGTACCAAAATACGTAAATCTTGATATCTGTCATCCATTCTTTCAATTGTTTTAAATGTTTGAATTTTAAAATTTATTTGTTAAGAAAAAATTGAATGAAATTTAAGTTTAAGAAAAACCAATTTTCTTTGAACTTTGAATTCAACATTTTTGAAACTCGATTGAAATCTACTATACGAGCCTGTGGTATTTACTGTAAATTTGAAGTTCAACCATTCACACTATAAGTTATGCACGGCATGACAAGGGTACAAGCCCCTTTCACTTATAGCGGTCATCCATTAACCCTATTTGCCCTTGAACATGATCATGACGATTTGTGACCTGATAAATATGAGTTGTCAGAACCAGTCGCCAAATGATTTGTCAAATGTTAATATATGAGGTGTACGGATGGATGAAGAATCTTCTACCTCACGAACTCGATGGCGGAAGGCGAACACAGCTGAACCAGTCAGCCTGTAACCACGGTTAGTGTAACCTGGTCAAAACGTCAGGTAATTCAAGGGCTTGTACTTACTACCTAGCGGGAACATCAGCAGCGCATAATCAGATAGAACATGATGATGTAGATAATTTAGTTTCCCACATAAATCGTTGATCTAATTATTACACTCAACTTGTCAATCAGGGCCTAGATCATGGACAGTACACAATAGGACTAAATTTGTGCTTGTGTTTCGAACGAAAGTCAGAGTAACTGATTAGACAGTGCAATTGTCTACACCACGATATATCTCTATATATTACTAGAAGCTATCGTTTGTACCGCTTTCAACCGACCTCATAAAAGGAGAAGATTCTATGTTCCACTAATGTATTTTTTTATGTATGGTTACCAATTACTCCGTCAACCGTTGACCGATTTTCAAAATTCCTTTTTTTTTAATTTTAAAATTATATTTGGAATACCCAAAAATATGCAAACTGTTACAAAAGACTTAGAAAATATTTAAATAGTATATGTTTAGTCCGTGTATTGACGGATTAAGAATGCGGAGTGTCACGACCCCTAATGTGTGTCTTAAGAGCAAACTATGTAGGACAAACAGGCTGCAAAGAGAAGGAAAACTTGTCATAACCCGTAGATCAAAACCTCCTTGCTAAGGAGACGCCTATGTCCAGCAGTGAACTATTCAAGGCAGTTGATGATTGATTATGTTATGTTACCTAACCTAAAGTCCCACCACCGAGTGATTTTTGCTCTAACCGAATCTGTACTTTGGTAGCAGTACAATGTCTGATTCGTCAGACTTACTGTTCACTTTATAGAACTTCGTATCAGCCAAAAAGTTCTAAAATCGGCATTTCAATTAGTTTCAGTGTAAAGCCTAACACTCTAGCGAACTAACAAAGCAAGGAATTTGCTCGAAATTAGTGTAATTTCCCCGACTGAGACTCAAACATAATAACCGTATAATTTTTGTATAAAAGAACAGTAATCAGGGAATGATTATTACAATAACACAGAAACTACGAATCACATCAGTGTCCATTCAAATTTGTACCTTTTTTTTGTTATAATGAGACCTTTGATTCTAACAATAGAATACGAATTTCAGTAATTACGTAAATTCTTAGAAGTGATTTTCTATAAAATGTAAATTACAGAGTACAACAAGTAAAACTGCTTTACATAACGAATTAAAAGAGACATTATAAAAGTCTTATTTTGTTCCTTCCAATAATTGTCATCACTTGTATTCTGGACTATTGATAGTGTTGAAATTAAAACTTAACGACGCGGAATGTCGGTTCGCCTCTTGAAAAATGTTCCCTATTCGGTCCGAAACTGGTAAAGTATCACCGAAATACATATCATTCATAATGAATGATGATGATTTTTGTTGATGGTTTAGAGCACAGCGCCACTGCTATCTATTTAGTTCAGTTTACTTCTCTTACACCGATTATCAGTTTCACTGCTGTCCAATTTCTTAACAGTCAGAGGATTAGAAGTTTTCTTAGTTTGGGTATAATAAACTGTGCGTCATATTAAACAACCACTTAACCAAGTCTACACAATAATAAACGCATTACAGCGAGTTACCGATAATTCATTTACAACACACAATTCAATACAACATCTCAGTCAACTGACGTCCATCTGGCCTAGTTTAACACGCGATAAGGCAATCTATATCTCTCAGCGAACAACATCTGCACAATATCCACCGAAGTGTAGATCCGAGTCATTGATTACGACACGGTGAAACGAATTGAAAAGAATGGGTATTCTCGGACATAGTAATCTTTACAAATCTATATTATTCTGAAGCTGAAAATGTCGTATGATGTAAGTACTAATGTACATGGAACAAACATAATAACTATCTTTATTCGAAGAAATCCTTTTGGAGTGCATTGTTTTGTTTATTTATATGTTTTATTTTAGTAATTACCTATTTTTAACCAACTTTAAAAGAAGGAAACTGGTTCTCGATTGAGAAAAGAACACAAATAAAAAAATGCTGTAGGTCGTGGTGAACTTTGTAATAATTTAATGCGTATATAAAGTCGTATATTATTACTGTTGAGCTTAAAAAATCCTTTGTCAGATATCAATCCCGGGCCTGAAATCAATCAGAATCTGACCATCCCTTTAAAACAAATACGCTGTACTTATATAAATAAAATAGCTCCATAGAATAAAAGTAAATGAATTGAACTCTGTGTAAAATATTTGACCCAAATGAATCAATGTGAGTATTGCCACTTAAAAAAAAAACTTGTAAAAATATTACTTGAAAAAAATACTTAATCCATTAGTAAAATAATTTCAAACATTTGACAGTAAACAGCACAGGTGTGGGATGTAAGGATCAAAACTTACGGAGGCATGGCAACTGTCAGTCTGACCCAGGGGAGATCGGGGCCGCACCAGGGACTTCCTTTCTAGGGTATACCTAGTTCCCCGACTATTAGTACCCGAGACGGCGTGCTGTTATAGTATCCGAGGGGATTTCCGCATGGAAAAAAAAAGGGGGAGATCGGTGCTAGTTTACGTAGGTATGTCGTAAATTCAAGTCCCTGGAAATTATAAGCAATGTTTTTCCGATAATTTGTAATGGACAACCGTTAATAAGAATTGTCTGAACATTTTCCCGCTACATTAAACAATGTTCAATCGAACCAATTGTGCATTACGAGTTCATTTGTGTTTTAGCCTAAAAGCCCATCATTTATGAGTATATATTTCCGTACATTGTTATAGATTTTTATTGTTATTAATTTATAGTTTTTCAATTTGTAATTCAGTATTTTATCATTTTAATTTAAATACTACTCGTAATTACAATAATACAATAATAAAGCTACAAGTAAAAGGATGTAGGAATCAAACCTTTTTTATTCATATCGTTACTTTGAACTTGTGAGGCTTTCTAACATAAACAGACTTCTATTTTCTTTAAAAATAAATATAAAGTTTTGTTTTTATGTTTCTTTGTTGCAATTGTTTGTAATGTCAAAATAATAAGTTGTTTCATGCTCACACGGTTATTTGCGCGATACCTATGCATATTTAAAACCAACTCCAGCCAGCAACCAACGCCAGTTAATTGTCTGTCTGTCTGTTTGTTCCGGGTAATCTCCTAAACGGATGGACCGATTTTGATAATATTTTACTTACTTGCTGTTGCTGTCTATATAAGGAGTAACGTAGGCTACTTTTCCTCTCAGAAAAACCCTTTAAAATTTTGCCCGGTCCGGGCTCACTAAGGCAGCTGTTTTTAAATTCAACGCGAAAGAAGTCGTGGGTACCAGTTAGTTACTAAATATAATCAAAAGTCACAACAGTACATGCACTCTACAGAGAATTTATGCATAGACATAAATACTGTTACTCTACAGAGAATTTATACATAGACATAAATACTGTTACTCTACAGAGAATTTATACATAGACATAACTACTGTTACTCTGCAGAGACCGATAAACAAATGCCATCAGTCGTGACATGCCATAATTAAATATTATTAAATTTATTATTAAAGCCCACCACCTCCGCTACAGGCTCGGATAGTTCGGCCATAGTTCATCCAATCGTACGTAATTTACCCTTGAGGAGATTATGGAAAACTTTCATGCATGTACATAAAATAATAATACAAGTTTATTATATGTAACTAAAAATAACAAAATCCACAGTAGAATATGGTAGATAATGGCTGCTATAGTTTCATAACTGTGTTGCAGCCATTAACGCCCTCCTCAGGGAGGTGAAGACAGACAAGACAAAGAAAGACAGACGGAGGTAAAGGTGAAATTTGATCATGCTTGCTGAATATAAACCAAATTACAAATTTAAATAATAATTTTAAAAATGTTAAAAAAATGGTTGGTGTCAGAATACGTACTAATGTTTTGTGTGTGTGTGTGTGTGTGTGTTCGTCTGTGCATGTGTGTGTGTGAGTGTGTATGTGTCTTTGGATATGTGTTACAACCACTTAACAATTTATGATTGATCGATTTACTCATTGGGTTCGTGTTAGACGACATTCAATATCGTTATAATTTAGGCCTAGTAACCACTGCGTTACTTTATTTTTACATTCACGTAATACACAAGGGTATATTTGTAACATTTTATTAACCTTGTTATATACTCGTAATACGGGAGCTAAATAATAAAGTGCCATTACGACAACTTCAATGTACAAAATGCCACATCACATACTTTGTCTTTTCTCCTTTTTTTAGGATTCAGCTTATATGGTAATTCAGTGTGTTTGCGTAAGATTATACTTAATAAGTACCTACATTTTTCTCATCGTGAGTACCTACATTCAAATCACTATATAATTCGACAGTAAATACGGTTTAAATATCATGATCCTTGTACTCCTCTTTGAGCTCTTTCTAGAGCAATGAGCTTATTTTTACCAGAACCAGCCCAGGCGCTTATATATACAATATAATAAAACAGACTGAGCAAGAACGTAATATTCATTTTTTTTATTTACGCAGATCAATGGTTGCTCTTAGATTTCTAAAGACTAACATCAGCTTTCTATTTTTTATGGTAGTCATTTTTAAGTGCTATTTCCAGGAAAAGTGGCTGTGGATCAATACTCAAACTTTGACTAAATTCGTAATCTTCATGCAGGTACAACTTGGATTTTGGACACACAAATTCATTGTATTATATTACTCCATGTTTTATTCATGCTTACCGTTAGAGCGAATGAAACAGTAAGTTGACTTTTTTTATATTCGGACAAATCCCACCACTTTAACTCCTGTAAACCAGGATCCACAGCAGTGACCCACGAACACACCGAGTTATGACACTCGGGAAGTCCCGGGAAGAAAGTAACTGTCTTGGAACCGAAACGAAATTAATCAGAAGAAAATTGGAGGAGTAGAAAGAAAGGGCACGATATTACAGGGCCACGTATTTACTATTTGATTTCATATTTTGGTCACGTGTTGCTTGCCTACTTCCCAAAAGCAAGCGGGAAATACAACTTCAATTTTAAAATAATCGACATTCCACGGATTCCAGGGATTCTCTTGGAATGACTTCATCAATACTGGTGATATTTGACTAAGGTAACACCTAACTTAGTAATACTTTTATTATAGGAACTCCATGGTTAGAGAAATTTCAACCGGTGAGTAGCGTCTCTAAACTTAAATAGGCCAGAGCGTTTATACCGTTGACAGCGGCGAGCCTTGTTTTTATTACCAATTTAGTTTTAATTAGAGTGAATATCGCGAAACAATAATCGATAGCTGGGATGCCCCCCAGCCCGATGGACAGATACTTGAAAACTGTAGCAAAAATGGACTGCTTGTTCACGGATTGATTAAATGATTAAAAAGAAATAGCAAACTGAATTCAGCAGCAGCAGTTTGAAAAGAGATTTTTAATTTTATTACTCCAAAGTATTTTGTCCTGATAATCTATACTCCAATTAGTATAATATATATCACACTACTAAATAAACCTGTTATAAAACTCAAGCGTTTCTTTAAAACGTAATCACCTCACCCCATTTTGTTTCAATGCACCGACCTCTGCTAAAAGGAATGGCGACATCAAAGAAGTGTGGATCAAAAGATTACATCTTGGTCAATAAGTTGAAAAGAATATATATAGACCAAACTGTTTTGCTTTACTTTTTAAAGAATCATTTTGATATGAAAGACCTTATTATTTAAGTAGAAATATGCGTTGCCAATGCGATTGTGATCATGATAATGTGATAGGACGGCCGGAGTGATACTACGGCCATAAATATTGATGTCGCCACAATACTGGACTTGTCACTGATACCCTTCGTATTCATGAGGCCCCTTGACTTGAAAACTTACTTGAACATATAACTAAACTTTTTAATTGTAAAATTTGGGCTCAAGACATGAGAGCGATGTCGAAGTTTACTAGTGTTTCATTCACTGAACTTGTTTTATACTTAGTAAGTTAGAAGTATACGTAAAACTGTGAGATAGGACCATTCCCAGACTAGCCTCATTTAATGAGCTTGTTGCCTCTCTCGGGTCTCAAACACGTATTTGGATGCAATAACCAGGGCCTGGTTTTCAGTATATCAATGCTCGAAGATCTCAGTCGAGAATTTACTCTCAAAGCAAAAAAATCTTTTCACTATATTCTTTATAGTATTGTCATTTCAACGTATTCTAAAAAAACTTATTTATTTACATAGTGTCTACGTTTTCTTTCCGAACAAAATAGAAACTTAACAATAACGTTTTGTAACCTTTAAGGTAACAACCTTTATTTTTGTGGCCTTTATGATGATGACTTTAAAATGCTTTTAATTGTTAAAAAATAATTTTCTAATAAAAAATTTATTGTGACTAACCCTTGAAACCCATAAAATTTCAACATGTGGAATCGACTGATTTAATGTTACAGCGTACGAATGCGGATAGTAATGAATTTCTTAATCCCGTCTCCAATTTAACAAACATTTACAAACAAAAAGCTTTCGAAAAGTTTTCAGTACGTAACGTAGAATTATTCAAATGTCGGGCCCACAAATTACACTTCGGCAAACCAGTTTATTCGAAGCTAAAATTACCTAGGGTACCTTTTAAGTTCGTGAAACGTTGAGGTCACACGTAAAAAAAAATACGGTGATGGTCACGTAATTCTATGAAACGCTTTGGTGGATTCTTCTAATCCCAACAGGAGTCTCTGATTTATAAAAGTACAATCTTAGCTTTCTAAGTAGAAATTTAATTTTGGTAACTTAACTAGTCTGCAAAAGTTTGCGAACTAGTAAAGTCACTAAAATGTAATACGTAGTTAAGGAGGAGGTTTATTGCTAAGACCGTATACTTATATGCCTATGTTATTATAACTTTTTTAAATAAAATATCAATCTTACAAAAAACACTCAGAACATTCAAGAATACTAGATATAACCTAATATTTTACCTTTACAGAACACGTTTTCTGCTTTTTTAACATTCAGGCATATCAATTAATAAACTGCTCGGTTTGGCATGAAAGCTTTTACTACCTGATATTTCTAACCAGTATTTGTCTCAGATTTCATTTTTCAAATAATATTTTAATCAAATTTTTTCGGTCATCTACACACAACATCATCTAGTTTCAAACTAAGCAGAGCTTGTACTATGAAAGCTAGATTGACTGAGAGAATACTTATATACTTTTTTTTTGCAAATGCATACCTAGAAAACACCCAAACTCCGAAACAAATATTTGCAGATCATACAAACTTTTGGTCCGACCCGGGATCGCACCCGAGACCTTAGCTTAGCAGTCGCATACGCTACTACTGCACCTATACTACTAAATACAATATAAATTACATGTAAATCAGATTACCTATCGCTGATAACTTCTTTTCACAATAAAATAGTTAAAAAATAATTCTAACTTTTTATAATGTTTGAAAAAAAAAACTTATTTTCTCATTCTCATTTTATGTAAAACTACGCCAAGTACCTATCCAATCAAGTTTTACTGAACATTTTTCGTTCGCGTTTATTAAAATAGGACACCTACGCTGATAATGTTAAACACAAAACCTTATGTAAATATAAAGTTTTTTCCGAATCGTTAGGGTCGTTTTCGAGATACAAGAAAATTGTATATATTTTCTACAAATATATCCCATCAAAAACATTTTCATGTAAAATATTGCCGATCAAAAAGTTATTAGATGTCACGTAGAGCCAAGCTTTTAACTCTACAAGCCCTAACTTAACAAACTCTACACCTTTGTCAAAATATATAGCTTGGTCATTTCGTTATATCAAGAACTGTTGTATAACTGTTAAGTAATGAATAGTGAATAATTTTTTCACCTACGTCCATGTGATGGGAGCAAAAAAATTTTTCACCTTAGGCCCATGTGATGGTATTAACAGAATGAAGTATTAAGGTCCGGCAAGGCGCTTGTGACTCCTGAATTGCAGGCGCTCATAGGTGAAGGTAGTCACTTTCCATCAGATGACCCGTCTACCTCTATATCATAAAAATTATGGCTTAAAATGAACAATTTTTCTTAAAGTTCAGTTATTATAAATTGTAACTACTCCTTCAAACGACCTAAATCATGAAAACGGTAATTACTTTGGCTGGCAAATATACAGTACACGCTCCAAAACATCACATCACATCCAAACTTCATTTACAAGAGTAATTAAACATGCTTTCAGAAAGGTAGTCACTAATTAAGGTTAAATTCATGTAATAGAAATCATATCTTATTAAAAAATGGATAGTCTATTAATCACGTGAGGCTCGAAAGAGGGGGAGGGGTTCGGAAAAAAATCACGTAATATCACAAGGAGAAGTGAGTGGATATAACGAGATATCACGAGTATTTATTTTTCGTTGAACGCACAATTTAATGTTTCATTCATTCATCTATGTACAAATAAATGTATTTAATATGTTTTTTTTAATTTTATGCCAGTCAAAAACCACATGCAACCTTAAAGTCTGTCTGTACACTTTTAACACGATGCTTAATTTTCCAAAATTTAAGCAGATGTGTATGTATTTAAAGATAATATCCTGAAAATTCCAAAGAAATACACGTTAGTTTGGATAGGAGAGGAGGGGGTAGTCTAAAACTTCACCACATATCATCAGGGGGCGGCAGGGGTTAAAAAAATTGCCAAAGACATCACGTGATTAATAGACGACCTCAAAGTATGTATAGCATTCCATTTAAATAATCATCATCATTATCATCGCCTATAAATAGAGTCCCCAAACAATCTCAGTACAACATTATTCAAACACGCAATTCAGACATTGAAAACTTTGGTGATTCACTTGGTAAGTTTAAATTGCAAAAACGAAATCTTTTATACCGACTCAAATGCCTAATAGCATTTCTAGAGTTTGTTTTAATTATATATTTTTTTCGTACAGCTTATATAGGAATACACTATTACTTTTTAGCTAAAATGTTTTGTGCGTCACTGTCATACATATCATACAAACCAGAAATCCCGACCATAGCCCTCTCAATAGCGTGAGAGACCATGATTCATATCCATACGTCATCACTGTTAACACACATTGGTCAAAAATACTTTCTTTTTTATTTATATATACTACTTATACAAGTATGAACGATGTCAACAATTAAATGTTTCAATATCGATTAGTTTTAGTATTTTTTTTATTTCTCTACCACTACAAATTTTATCCAATAATATTTTCATTGTAAAAATGTATGGAGGCAATGTAACTGATGTTCTATACCTTCACCGTTTTCCAAATCGGATCTCATCTCATTCTACATAACAAGAAAGGATTACTTTATTCGACTCATGCTTTATAGGCGTTACCTCGTCAATGATTTATCCGGTTTAAAAGGATAGATTATGAAAGAAGTTTAGAAGGCTTAGAAGTTTTAGAAGGCCCTATTATGTTCTTATCTAGAATGTAAACGTTGGGTTAATTACTAAGAACAACATAAGACAAACATGTGTTTCAGTTCAAAGTAATGATAAATTATCCCCAAAAAATACCCCCCAAAAATTGTAAATTATTCAAATCACGTATATACGATTTTGATTCAATTTACGTTCAGTTACGTTCCAATTTCGTCGTATCAATTTTCATTACAAATATTTGATGTCAAACCTGAAACGGCTGGAAATATGAACAGTTAGATTTCAAATTAGAAATACATATTGAACCATTTAAATAGAATAGAATAGCCTACCGCATCATATTTCACCACACACCAGGCACCGACTTGTCGGTTGACGGTGACATAACGTTGACGGTGTCTATTACGCTGCTAAGAATTACGCTATAGCGTAATGTGTAGTAGCATCAGCATAAGCGTAAGCCGTAATGTAGACTAGACTACTAGACTCATAAGAGCATAAATCTACAACATGGTCCTCCTATTTTTGAAAACAATTGTGGCCCACAGGGTCATTGTTCTGGGGTTCTTTTTCAGTCAAATTTATGATAGGTTGTCTCTGTCTACGTGCCTAAATATTTTTATTACATGACAGAACATGGAAGGCACGTCTGCTGCCAAAATATTTAGGTCAACAAATTCTGGGTGAACAAACTCACAGATTATACAATTGTGAAAGGAGACAATATTAAGCAGTATTGCCCACTTTCACAGTGGTACAGTTCAATATTTTCAGTTAGAAAATTTTGTACAGCTTTTACTAAAAGAAACGTTAGTTCGCTGTGTAGAAATATAACATCACACATCATCACATTAACAGCCTTTAATAGTCCACTGCTGGACATAGGCCTCTCCTTAGAAAGGAGGTTTTGGTATACTATACTACGCTGGCCAGACGCGTTGGTATAGGGTTTGTGTCAAGTTTTCCTTCTACCGCAGTGCTGTTGTTGTGCGTAGTTTTCTCCCTTAGTCGGCTCTTACGACATCCACGCGATAAATAGGGGTGATTACACTCTGTATTCTTAATCCGTCACCACACGGACAGTAGAAATATGTTACGGTTTAATTATATTTGTAAATTTTACCGGTTTTTAACGGTATTTGAAAAAGGAGGATGTTTGCAATTGGATTGTATTTCTTTTTAAGTTTGTTACTTCAAAACTCCGTTGTTTATGAAGTGACTGAAAACAACACCAACGGCAACCACAACGCTGACGCTAAGGACGACCAAAACGCTGACAATCATGACGCCGATGACGACAACGATAAACGTGGCGTCAAAGACGTTGAGGCCGACCACGACGCTGAAGATGACACAGACCACGACGAGGATGAATAAACTGTCTGAGTTGTGCGTATATCTGACAGTGTTTCTTGTATTTTTCTTCCATCTGTGCCTTCTGTAGTATTTTATACTGTATCAGATTCCTGGTGGCACTGTATTGTTGCAAAAAATAGATAAAACCATCTTTGAAGCGTATCGTATATCGTGTCAAAATTTGAGCTCAAACGGGGCAGAACTTTTTGAGTTTTGAAGCGTACACAAACCAACTTAACATTTGTATAGATTATGGAGTATGGAAGGGAATGGGTATGGTTAATATAGGTAGTTCGGCATGGTACGAGGATATTCAAAAATACGTTCAACAGTCTTCCCTGAACGGTGACTTCAAAAGTAAATTTGAAGATATTCTGACCATGAAAAAACCACCATGGATCATTAATTCATTTGTTAAAACAGAATGTAGTATATAAGAAGAAGCTCAAACATTTCGGCTGCAGTCAGAAATACCCGAGAAATATCCCCAGATGATCAGATGAAACATTATAGAACGGGAAAGCTTGTGGTTATTCCATATAAAAGTGAAGCCAAATAAATTGGCTGGAAATCTATCAAGTACATCCCTCCAATCAAAATGATCACTATTGTCGTACATTCATAAACGTCATAAGCTAAATTGTTTGAAAAGGGTAAAAGGTAATAAAAGCCCCTAAATTGTCTATTCAATCGATCCTAAATACCCTACCATTAGGTAAATGACTGATTACTCTTTACCTCTAGTGTTGTTAACGGTTTAGTTTTTGTTACTGGCCTATAGAAAATATTTATCGTTTTCTTTTCTTACTTTGTAATATTTTATTTATATCTCTATTGCCTACAGTTAACACATAAATAAAGATGAGTTACAAATATGTATGTAGACTTAACAATCGGCGGTCTTATTGATCAAGGCGATCTTTTACGAACAACCTTAATACGGATATTAGATATTTATTGAATACTTCTCTATTATTAATTCTTACGGTCACTATTTACTTACTTATACTTACTACATGATATTTACTTATTATTATATTTTAAAACTTTTTCAAACATAAAGCGAATTTTGATAAATTACAACAACAAGCAGCTGTTCAAAAACTTATAATACTCGTACTATATGTTGGTTAGTTAGAGGTTAGGAGTCAATTAGAAGGCACGGATTATGTTGCTAGTAGTCAGTTCGAGTAACAGATATCCGGCACTGTCCAACTCCAGCTATGACTTATACTCCCCAATCTGTTCGTATCGATACTGCCCTTTTTCTATTATCGCCGTCTCTACTTACTAACTTCTTATTTTAATATAAGCACTATAAATTTAGCCATCTAATTCTTAAAGAATTACCCTAGTTGAACTTAAGTTACTAAAACTAGGCTTTAACTACGTTGCTACCCACTTCGCCCGATTATTCTTCTTCTCATAGATGTATGTGTGTACAAAGTATAAATCAGTTACTTAGAAATTTATATAAATTTAAACACTCTTTTTAAACAGCCAATTGGGTAACAAGTACCGAAATTAATTCTGAAACGGATCACATGAGCGGTTTGTTTATAGATCTAAACCATCGCAATTATTGAACCGATCGTGTGTACAGATATCACATAAAATATACTATCATGTAGATAATAGAAATATTTATTTTGACCAAAAAGGCAGCGGTACTTGCTACCTTTTGAATATATGATGAGTTAAGGGTGAATGTTGACAAATATTACGTGCCGCAAGAACCCAAAATACCTTTTTTATGACAACATTTCTTTGTAAATATTGATAGCTTTCTTGCACGAAACAAGATTCAGAATTCCAGACAATCTGTGTGATTTTTAAAAACCATATGTCCAAATAGTCATCGACTGCTTTGCCTTATAGTGTTTAAAATGTGAATCCCTCTCATCGCCGGTGTGGCAGTGAGGCATGTCTAGTGGAGAGATTGAGATTGACAGGCTGAAAAACCTTTCAAAAAACTATAACTTTCTCACGGAGAGACAGGTGTTTTCTAAATTTGTTTTCTTTATTCTTAATCATGTTCAAGTATAAAAAGGCATGTCACCGACATACATACGACTAACATTTGCTTTCAACCGTTAATGTCTCAAGTGCCCTTGAACTTAGAATAATGACAATGTAAATACAGCGTTAAAATAATTTCATAAAACACAATCCAACCAATTTTAAAGAAAACGGAATTTTTATTTGTGTTTACTTACACAAATAAAAATTCCTTTTCCTTTAAATAAGCCAACTTCCGCATTAGGAATATATACTGTGTCGCGGGGGACTTTAGAAACACACGAAACGGACACAAAGAACAACAAAAATGTGGATCACACAAAGTGTCGTCTCATGTGGAGATCAGACCCACAACACAGCGTACTGGTAAGCGGCGTGGCGACCGCTTAAACCACTGCATCCGTGCAGCCAAATGCATTTTGAGACATAAAAATTACCAATAAATCGAATCTAATATAGTGGTGTTTGTTATTTTATAACTTTAGGGAATGTAGTCATTCATAACAACAATAAAGGATGTTTCACGATCACCCCGTCACACAGATTCAATCATACATCACGCCGCATTTTCATATTACATAACAGCAAGAAAGCTCACTTACACATTGCAAACGAACAATCTCAATAGAATAAGAGTCTAAATTGTCACCTGATCGGCTCAAATGACCTACAAAGTTATTGCTATGCCTTTTTTTTATTAAACTAATGGTTGATAAACCTATCAAATTACGATCTCATAAAACAGCAAAATATGAAATAAAAATAACAAAGACCCTATTGTTAGTGAAGCTACGTTGAACCCAAAGTTGCTAAAGAAGTTCATATATCCACAATATACGTGTTGTTAGTCATTCTGCACACGCCAGTATAATTTGTACAACAGAACTTTATGTGACCGACCAACAAATATTTAAATATTCGCATAGGATAGTATCTAGGACTACATAATTATGTTTACTGTTTACAATTAGCATTTAAAGGACTTCGAGGGATTATTGAGGATAAAGATTACAATGTTTCTATTTAAATAGAATTTTCTATTTGCTTTCAAACATTGCAATTTGACCGCAAGGAACCAACGCCTGAGTGTCACCACTGCGAGCAAGTCATGCTAGCGAAGGAGATGGCGTAGTGGGACCGGGAGAGGTTTAGAACTCTCCCGGCGGAAAAATAAATAAAAACATAAGCTCTACTTAGCGCGCACGCCCTTCGGGGGCAGGATAGGAACATCGGGGTTCCCACACAGGAGAGGGTCATTTACAAGCCATAGATGGCCCGAGGTACGTCTGGGTACGAGGGCTTTCCTTACCTAGGGTATACCTGGTTCCCCGGCTACTGTTATCTGGAGATTGCGTGCAGATTTTGGTAGGTTCGAGTTCGACATAATCATCCCACTGGTGGGTGGTATCCGAGCGGAGTTCAACACAGGAAAAAAGAAAGTGGGTTGAGCCTTATGAGAAGAAAGAACAAAGAAACTCACGGCCACCCTTTTTAAATTACAGCTAGATACAGTCGCATCATTAAATATATAACAACATTGTTTTGATCTGTGACATTATGTCAGTTATTAAGGACTAAAAGTTAAAAGCAATAAAGAGAAAACAAGATAAAGAAAAAAGACGGAATACAATTGACAATTAAGTTAAACATAAAAATTCCACTTAAGAAATAGCCTGTGCTTAATTAATCCCGAGCATTCTTGTCTTCTGTGTAATCTACAATTTAATAGGCCTTCTGATACAGCCTGCGCTTCACCGTGGATTTAAATTAGTTGATACTCAAATCTTGGATTTTATTTTACTACATATTGACCTCGAAATGACTGGTTACTCTTTAGGCAGGCAGGTATAACAAGTTTATATCTATTTCTGGTATTTAAAGCATATATTCTTTTCAAGAAGCTATCTTTGTTTTTATGAATATATGTTACATTTTTATATAAAATATATATTGACATATACTAAATCATAAATACTAAGTAAGCACAATAAAAAATATAATATTCAATTTTTTTAAAGAACACATCGCGATACGTGTTACATATACTATCACATAACGTGGCGATACATCCCGTGACGACGCGTCGCCACGCCGACAGCCGGTCGACATTTGACGTTTTACATCAAATAGTTAAAACTGATAGTAACACTTTCGATAATCAATTCACAGTGCGTCAAAAGTATTTGTTACTAGCTTACTCTACGATTTGCTCGCGACAATATATTTTGTCAATCAATTTTTCCTTGATAAACGAATCTTTTGTGTCCGATTATAATCTATCTCTGTCCCTTTCATTCAGATCTGTTAAGTCATTCTGGCGAGATTGGGTAAGAAACATTATTACATACATCATCACAAATCGTATTTATGATATCAATGGATTCAATAAAGTATATATTCCTTTTTCGGTCAAATTGGTCTAATTGGTCTCAACAACAACTATAAAAGATTCATAGGAATCACAGTCGCCTTGCCACTGTTAGAACAATATTGATTTAATAACCTACATAGAGTCATTTTACGCCTACACACAATTCTCAAAAGGCACAAATATTAACGACTGTTTTCATGAACTTCTAATTTATGAGAATCATAAAGAGTATTTGATAAAGGCTATGAGCTATAAACATCACTCGTATCTCAGAGGAAGCCGTGGGCGTATGTACATCACGTTATTTAATAAGGCAAGAACAATAGACGAAAATATTCGTATGTTAAGAGAGCGCCTACATATTCATATATTTTCATACTCAAACTCAAAATAGCGTGATTTCATATAAGAATTTTTGTTTCAATTCGTCTGTTATGTAGACTCTAAAGTCATAGTTCAACACACACAAAAGCAACAATCTCAGTTTTATTAAAAAATTACTAAAAGAAATCTAATTTATAATCACATCATCACATCACATCAATAGCCTTTAATAGTCCACTGCTGGACATAGGCCTCTCCTTAGAAATGAGGATTTGGCCTACTATATCACCCTGGCCAGACGGGTTGGTTTAGGGTATGTTTCAAGTTTTCCTTCTTTTTGCAGTGCTGTTGTCCTGCGTAGTTTGCTCCCTTAATCGACTCTTGCATCGCCCACGGGATGAATAGGGGTGTTCTTAATCCGTCACTACACGGATAACTTGTCACATGTCGCTCATGGTTACTTGCAAGTCAAGCATGTTGCCATCCTCCGAGTCCTGGGAAAGGCAGTTTGGGCTCCGGTGACTTCGCTCACTCGGTTGTGCAGTGGTAGCGTATGCGACTTCTGTGCTGAGCTCTCAGGTTCGATTCTCGGGTCGGACCAAATGTTGGTATGATCTGCAAATACTTGTTTCGGAGTTTGGGTGTTTTATGTATAATATAATGTATTTACAAATAAAGTATATGAGTATTCTATCTGACAATCTAGCTTTCATAGTACAAGCTTTTCTTAGTTTGAAACTAGATGGCGATGTGTGTCAAGTGAAATATGAGAAATATTACTTAAATATAGAAACTGCTTAACTCCGATCGAACCAGCCCATTTATGCCAAAGCAGAATATTTGGAATATAGAAGAGTATTTATTCGCCCCAATAACAACAAAATCCTCTATTGTAATTTTATAATAGAACCCTCAAACAATGGATGTAGGATTGATATTTTTTGTAAATAACAAGGCAACTTTAACACTAGAAGAGACAATGAATGATATTAAGAAATTTTAGAAAATAAGTTTCATTTACGCATTTCTGTAAATATTTAAATAAAAATAGTACGCCAATTTGGCTAAAGTCAAATGCTGATAGTCCACTACTAGACTTAGGCCTCTCCTTAAAAAGGAGGTTTTGACCTACTATACCAAGCTGGCCAGACGGGTTGGTTTGGGATCTGTTTCAAGTTTTTCTTGTTCTTGCCGTGCTATGTTCTGTGTAGTTTGTTTTTTTTTTAATTTACGGTAATTGAAAAACAGTGAAAAAGTATTTTATAAATTGTATAAAACATTTATAACCCTTTTAGTAAATTGGAAATCTGTGTAACGTGTGTCACGATGCGGAACAATGTCTATGCGGCTTTCGATAGCAAATCTATACATGTATTCAGAATTTGAAGGCCTGAAAAAAGCGTAGGTAGCTTTTAAAATATCGAGTTTGCTGCCCTCTTGATTTTGTTCGCCTTTTTTGGTACACGACGTACCAGGTTTTGTAACCGTTCTGGCGATACAGAAATTGTAATAGAGAATATTTATAAGATACTTACATACGTTTTTGTTCTCCCATTGTTTTGATGAAATTATATTGTTCGTAGACAAAGACGAGCTGAAGAAGCTTTGACTGCTTTCTATCTATAATATGTATGTATTTACAAAAAAAGTATATAAGTATTCTATCAGTCAATCTAGCTTTCATAGTACAAGCTCTGCTTAGTTTAAAGCTAGGTGGCGTTGTGTGCCAGATGCCTGAAATATTATAATATTATTATTATTCGTTTAGTCCGCATAGTCTACTGTATCTTCTTACCGTTGGAGAGCCATGCGAGCATGCAGCCAAGTATTAGGTCTTTACCTATAAAATTGCCGTTTTGTATGCAATAAGTGAAAGTACTTATTTTTTCAAACTTTTTTTTTTTTTTTTTTCTTCGAAGTAATCATCCATGCAATCGACGCATCTTTGCCAACGCATTGGCAGTTTATTGATGCCCTTCTTGTAAAAATCAGCTGGACGGGAGGCAACAAACTCTTCAAAGGCATTTTGTACTGCCTCTCGGGAATTGAATTTTTTACCCACTAAAAAGTTGTCTAAATTTTGGAAAAAGTAATAGTCGGTAGGTGCAAGGTCTGGTGACACGCGGGTGGTGACACTCTGTATTCTTAATCCGTCTCCATACTTAGTGACTCGTATTGTGTTGTACATATTCCAAATCGTATTTTCGGGTGTTTGATCATAATGTAAGATGTCTTTACAAAGCTTTTGCCAATGTAACCATGAAGGCAGAAATAAAACACACCATTCTCGTATAATGATTACCACTTCGCAAGGAAGTACAGTGCAAATGAGTATGGTTTTTACCGTTTCCTTTTGCCATTCCCCACGAACCTGTTGTAGGTGGAAATGAGCTTGTTAAAGTAAAAACAGCTTTGAAGAATATGTTCGTATAGGTATGCCGTACAACAGTAAAATGTAATGTTCCTTAAAGTAATGGGGCAATGTTGTGCGCAGTCTCTGTAAGGTACAGAGCACCTACGTTAAAACATTTTAAAATGTTTTTTGAAGTGAACGGAAGAATAAAGCCTCAGTAAAAAGAGACAAACATATATAGATAGATTAGAAAGATTACAAGTTTACAGTGTTTTCAGTAATCTTCGTCTCCTCTATGCTATCACGTGTCTTTGCGCCTGCGTACAACGAAGTCTTCAGAAAACGTGTCATAAACAACGTGATTCATTCACGTGTTTTATTTTTTTACATTTGTGTATTAAATTTCGTTGGTTAATTAATTTATGATGATTATTACTTATATAAATTATCTGAAATTAAATTTATTAACATTAGTAAATTATTCGTATTGATTTTACACACAATAATATTAGTGTATATTGTGTATTTTTTTTAAATATAATATTAATATCATATTTTGGCAGTAAATATGTTTGTCTTTTTATTTTATAAAATATTTTTTTCTAAAGTTTCACTTCTGCCGTGTGTCAATTGCACACACACTTTTTTTATTGGTATGGGGGGGGGGCGACGAGCAGACGGTTCACCTGATGGTAAGTGACTACCACCGTCCATGGACAGTGCGTTGACGCCCCTTGAGTCCAGAAATCAGGTGGGGACATGTTTTGTAAAATATTTTTTACTCTGAACAATTTTGTCATGCATGTAAAAACATCCTTTTTCCTAAATAACCCACAAACTTAATGATACGGCTTTCGATGCCTTATAGCTATTACACTATTCACGTAACCGATATCCCAAAAGAAAATCATGTCACATAAAAAGTATAAAACCTCATACACAATCTAAAGCCCTAATCGAAAAAAAAAACTGCCCGTCACTCTAACTAAGCCAAACTGTATCAAACCAATTCGAAGACATTTACTTCTTATTCGACTCACCAAACTAATTGTTTGGTACATAAGACTTGTCGAAGAGGAAGTGCCGTCGGAATTATAAACATCCGGTTGTATCCAATAAGATGACCGGGTTTCTTGGGACATTTATTAACTAGTACATACATATAAGGAACGGACGTCGGGCCCATAATTTAACACAAGAATTGTCCAAGCATTGTTTGTATGGAATGTATGTAGGTATTTGTATATTAGAAAAACTGTACTCATTTATAAATGGGTACACTTGTTTCACGTTTTCTTTTGACGGGGTAGAAAATACTCATTCTCCTGCCGACTAAAACCACTTCGGTGTTCCGCTGCTTGACCATGATCGGGGGAGCGAGAATCGTCTTTGCATACTTTTTTTACTTTTTAACTAGAGATGCCTTTGTAAACGAATTTTGGCCAAATTCACTAACGTTGCTCAAAATTCTTTATTTTGTTTCATTGACCAGTTTGACTTCGACTAGTACGGCTTTCAGTACCATGACAGGTCAATGTTCACCATACTGGACACATAGATTTATGTGGCCATTTTAACATAACTCTGAAATAAACCACACGCTTTGTTTATAAAGTTGAGGTATCTGCACTTTTTAGACACATCGACATACTTTTTATATATTTCAAATATAACATTTCTCCGTTCACGCTTTTATTATGACTTTTAATTGTACTATACATGACGTAAGCTATGAGACACAATACTTAAAGCACTAGTAGAAAATTAGAACGATTTTTTAACAGACATGTGGTCATCAAATATAGGAAAATGGAGGTCTAATAATTGAAAACAAATGAGACTCAAATGTCACCCTCTCTACTCAAGACTAGCTAAAGCTTCATAAATATAGCGCATTTTACTTTGCATTTATGTTTTAAAGTACTTTGTCAAGCAATTTTATAAATTTTACTTTTTCGAAAGTAGCTTTTCTCATTATAGGTGCATTATTGCAGGTAATTATATAACCAACAAATTATAATTTCTCAAGTTAGGTTCAAAGGTTTTTCTAATTTTTGTGTTTTGAAACCTATAGTTTCATTTTTGTCAGCCTTTTTTTTATACGAATTATTAGCATAATCTGTTAATTATCAAGCTCAATTTGTTAGTTACAAATAAGGTTACTGTATTGTGAATCATGGTTATTTTATAATTAATAATTTGCTTGAATATTTTTACTGGGTCTATGATATGTGGGCGCGAAGCTTAAAAATTGTTGTTTTTATATTTAAGTGATGTTATTAGAAATATTTGTAACATGAAATTGCAATAAACACAGTTTTGATTGTTTGAAGTAATTTGATTATTAAATTACTCATTCAAAAGGTTTAAATTACTCAAATTGTTGTGTAGTGATCTGAATAGCGCCTATTAGAATTATTATGATTTATTCAGTTAGATTTATACGGTAAATATACATATAATATTTCAATTGAAATGCGAAAGGCGACGCCATCAGCTGGCGGTTTGCGAGAGAATATTGTTGGTTTTATATTAAATAAATGTAATTTTAGTAAAATAAGTAGTGTAAAGATATGTTAAATGCATTAATATGTTTATCTTGAATATTGAGCCATATTTAAGAATTACTTTGTAATATTGTAATTTATTTGTTAATAAAAGATACTGTTGTTGCTATAACCGTTGTAGAAATTAAAAATACAGGGATGTCACAGTGAAACGACACGTTAGTACAAGAGTGAACCAGTGATTATAAGTTCGTGTTTTATTGATATGGCTTCCGAAAGTGGTAACTCTGACTTAGCGCCGACATATACGTTCAAATTTCCTACGTTTGTTAATGTTTTTAAAACTTCGCAAAGATATGTGGCGACTTCCACATAAACAATTAAACCTACTACAACGCCATCTAACGAAGACACACCGACCTATCGAGTAACTGCTAATCCTGTATCGCGACATCATTCATTTTTCCCAACATCATTCGTTGGACCGCAGCCTGCCAAGCATGATCACCCCGCCTGGTCGAAGGAGGAGTCCTCCCTTTGTGATTTAGGGACATGACACCCATTCATCAACAGATATAATGAATTTAGTCAATATATTTTGGTGCATACATAAAAATAACTGCCGCTCTGATTCCCAAAGTCAGTGAAGGAACTTATCTCGAATATACAAGACCGATAATAATAAATAACAAAAAAATACCATTCCTTTATTCATAACCGTGTAAACATAACCTATATAATTCATAATAAATAATTCTTATATAGGACTTAAACACAAACAAGAAACACAAAAAATATTTTTTCTCGGATTTCTAATGTTCAGAGTGCAAACTAGGTTAAAATCATATAAAAGTCTAGCCGAGAGAGTCATCAACTCCTGCTAGCGACAGCTAAGTGTCAGTTCTAAAAGATCGCTTCGCCTAGGTCACATGAAAACGGCCATAATGGAAGAACTTTCAGAAATGCTCAACAAGAAAATAACATGACATCACTTAGAATCGGAATTAATCGCAACATTTTATATAGAACAACGTGCCCACAAAATAAAAATAAAAATATTTTTATTATACTCAAGAATAAATGGTAAGTGGGTGTTCCTATCCTAGTGATCTTTCTAATTATAGGATACTGAACTAGTATTTTATTTTAAAGGATTCTAGATTTTTTTATGGTACAGGGGGCAAACGAGCAGACGGATCATCTGATGGTAAGTAACTACCGCCGCCCATTGATACCTGCAGCTCATGAGTCATAACTACATTTCTATTCTTGGAGTCCCCCTACCAAGATTAGGGAAAGAGGTTTGACCACCAGTAACGTAACTCATTCGGTGAAATCCAACAAAAGAATTGCTTTACATCGGTTTTCTCTGAGGCTGTAGGTACACAACTCATCGGTACAGGAATGCATTTGTTTATATGTACCAGCGATTGACCAAGGCACCGTAGATTCCTCACCACAAACGTTGCGCTCAGCACATGCCGCTATTGCTCCCACTGTTAGAGCTATCGCACTGCTTAAGAATAATCTATTGCGTACAGATCAGGATGTCGATATATTCAATGACAAGAGAGAGAGAGAGAGAGAGAGAAAGAGCATAAGAATTCGTCTCAATATAGTTTTTGACTTGGAATATAATTGTAATTTTGGTATTACTGGTAATATAATTATGTACTCGTTTTTGTGTTTCAGTCAATTATGTACATAATGTTTTTTATTAAATTAGTTTAAGTAAGTTAACATTAAAACGCTTTGGTTCCACAACTGTAAGCTTATTTGTTATAAACAATTAAATAAATTAATTCGGTAGAGTCTGTCCAAATATGCAGAAGGATGGCTCTTCTACGATTATATTACATTTCCTAACTTAAATTATAAACCAAATTAAAGTTTGCTTTTTATTACCCTTGCACGTCTGAATTGCCTTGAATTACTTAACTCCTTTACTCTAAGGACAGCGACACACTTCTGCCGCTTAAGTTGCACGTGTATATCCCATGAAAAAACCACCAAATTTACATGTGAACTACCAAGCTTACATGTGTTAATATTAATTAGATATGTAACAGTCTTGGTAACATTTCACTACTAAACGTCGTTTATGAAATTACTCCTACTACGTAATTAAGCTTATCAAGGATAAATTATTCAAAGTACAAACGCAAGCTGTATTATCTGGAGTAATATCAGGTTGATCCTTCGCCCTAGCTTATCGAAACTGAGATTGTAATTTACATGCTGAATTTTGTTGGTTCTATTTTCGTCGTTGTTGTATTTGTATTTCTTCATAAAATTTTCGGTAACTGCTTAATTTTTTTTAAATGTTTGAACTACATTTAATATACGCATTGAAATAGTACACGATTTTTTTTCCGGAATATTTTCCATAAGCTCCTAAAGACTTTTTTAATTTAATCTGAATTACTGTCTTCATCTCCCTAGGGAACTATAGGTGGACGCTTTGTACGTAGTACTTTGCATAACTAGATGATTAAAATATAAAAAAGAACATTATTTAAATAGTCTTGACACAACTTGTTGTTATGTAGTTTGTATTTCTTTAGCCTTTTGTTCTAAAATTAGATTTATTCTTGTAATTTACATGGAAAATGACACTTAAGGTTCCATGTTATGGATTGTGGTTCGTTTCTTAAATTCCTCAGCTTAAATTTTTACTCAGTAAAATTAAGTGATTTGACTAAAAAAAAATGTTTTGTTTCCTTCTTTTTTATTTTTCTAGCTAAATTGCGTAATTTAGTCAAGTCATTTTTGCGTTCTTTGTCACACGGCAACAGCCTTTATTCAAATTAATAAAAAACTAAACTGCACAACAAAATAATATACTCACACGCCATTCCAAGCACGATATTAGCCTACACGTTCAGATTACAATAACACAAAAAAATAACGTTTTCTCACGTCACCAAAACGTACACAATTAGACACACCACAAACAGCTTAGCAAATGTTTCTATATCACAATAGACACCAACTGCAAAATTAAAACACTTGTGTTGATTAACGGGTGCGGTTTTAATTGAGAAAATAAGCTTTTTGACATGAAAATGTTGGCGTAGAGCCAGCGTAGACCCGGGTACTACGAGGCTCCGCTACGGACTGACGTAGCGAGTGAAATGGAGGGAAAGATTTGCGCACGATACACCGACCAACATATCTTGATACTTTTAATTTTATTATAAAGATGAATTAAGTGAATATCGTTTAATACTCTGTCCATTCCTTTATTTTCTGTTTGAAAGTTCGATTAATAAATTAATGATGAACTAACAACTGTCAACTAAATACTCTATGGGACTTAGCCAAGCGCTGCAAAACATGGTTACTTCTTAACTAATAGAAATAAGTTCTTGGTAAGTCTTTGGACATCACGAAAACTATTTTATTCCAAAGGTACAGCATAGGTATATAGAACGTGAAAAAAAATCTTTGTACTATTTTTAAGTATATTTTTCGCAGCTAAAAATAATAAATTTAGAATACTGATAATGTGTGGAACAAGTGTAGAAACGTAAATTTAAAAAAAATAGGAACCAATTTACAATTCTTAAAATATCGCGTTCTATAAAATATAATTATGTTTACGGAATTTAACGAGTTAGTTCTAATTCTAGTAAACATAATTTAGAAACAAACCAAAGTATAAGCAAAAAACCACCTAAACCGCTTTATATGAGCATTATTGACCAGTACTGGTACGATAAGTCGATACAATGTTATTTCCAGTTTTACTAGTCGACTTCACACTGAAGACAAGACAAGACATCTTAAAACAAGTGTAATAAAATTTTCTCTAAAATATGGCCTTTCTTTAGTACAATAACGCCGAAGATATTTGTTTTATTTTTACTTTTTTGTTTAGTTATACCATGTAAAATAAATAAAATATATCGTAATTGAGGTAAACATGTATCATTAATGAAGTAACGAAACTCATTGTTAAATGAGACGTCTGTAAATTTACTTTTACATCTTGAATTTTAAAGCACGCATACGTGTGTAACAAGTACTCACATATTAATTTTATCACCTACCCTTAACAGAAAGGGCGTTGGCAGTGAATACACCTGAGTATAATATATGCCAACAATTTACAACATCCCTTTAAAGTTTTATAGCGTCACACACACATACATTTATCTTTAGAGGAAAAGCATTTATAAAAATAGGCGGAGATCAATCTCTTATTAATGAAAAATTATTAATAATCTGAAACATTTTCAAAAATCATTACTACTCTATAGTAATATTTTACTTAATATTATATTTTTAGATTGTAGAATTAGAATTATACAAACTAAAATCTAAAATACAGAACTAGAGATCTTCCTCGATTTGAATGCCTTGATTTGTTTGATTGGCCGGTATGTAGTCTGGGAAAATTAAAAAATATTCAAAAGTAACTTTGTGAACTTCATATGTCATCATCAGCCTATCTCAGTCCACTGTTGGACATAGCCCTCTCTCATTACACTCCACTTCAATCAATTTTCGGCTTCTCGCATCCAACTCCTGCCACCTTGCGGAATCGTCACTCCACCTGGTCTGTGGTCGCCCTACACTACAAATAAACTTTAAGTACATAAATAACTACTAAGTATTCCCAATATGAGATGCTGACATGCACTATATTTGTTTACAGGTCCGTCTCTAATCTATTGGAGGCCCTGGGCAAATTAGCATAATGGGGCCCCTACAAACTTAGCTGAGCACTATTTTGTTAGAATAGACAAAAAAGTATTGTAGTCAGTCATTACAAATGGATTTTTAGAAAAAAATATGTTTTTCGGTGATAAATATTGATTTTCGATTAGTGATCTGGCAGGAATCAGGCCCAGAGTGCCCAGTTTGAAAGAGGGTTTAAAAGGGGTATCAAGAATTTTCTTCACGTTTTAACACTTTATATGTAAAGATCGAGATCAAAATGAAATAAAAGCTATATTTAGTCCTTGTCTTAATGGTTTGATATGATCAGTAGAAGCCTTTAATATTCCAATGCTAGGCCTATGCCCAGCATTGGAATATTAAAGGCTTCTAGGCGTCTCTCCTTAGAAAGGAGGTAATGGCCTACTATATACCACGCTGGCCAGACGGGTTGGTATAGGTTTTGTTGTTCTTACGACACCCACGGGATGAATAGGTACTTTTGAATTTTGAATCCGTCACCACACGGACACAATTAATGGATATGCACATTTAGAACTTTGATATGATATTCGACGGTTTAGTTTTGTACTATTTGTGGAAGAGTCATGCTTCGGCACAAATCGGCATTCTCGATCGAAGTGATGCCATGGCCTCACAGAAAATCGGTGTTAAGCAGTTACTTCGTTTATTTTCACCGAGTAAGTGAGGTGAAGCCCCAAACCTAATCCTGGTAGTGAGGGGAGGGACTCATACCGTAAGATGACCGGTCTGCTCGTTTACCATAAACTAGAATAGAACACTAATAAATATACTGATGTAAATTTATTTCCAAGTCTACAAAAAGTTATAGGTATAGATATTCGCAGTATTCGTGTATGTATTATGTTCTTAATGAGTATAACGAACATAATACATACGAATACACTGCTATACAAAACAGTTTAAAGGTTTCTCGTCGAAGACGATTACGTTTCAACTGCCGTAATTTCTGAATGTCCGTATTGTGAACCAAGTACTACAGCAATTTATATAACGATGACGTCACCTTATATATTACTTACCATTCTCCGCATTCACCAATGGTTATAGTGACTACTCCTAAGGGTCGTAGCTTGATACGTGATATAATGTACGAAAATGTAATACAAAAGAAATAATAATAACCTCATACACGGCCATCTGATCCTAAACTAGGCAGAGCCTGAACTATGGTAACCAGACCGCTGATAAACAAACTTATATAAATGATTCAATATTGCTTTTAAAGGCTACTAGCAACCGAAATTACTAGTACTCCCGTTAAACCCTCGAGCTAAGCTAAATTGCTTGTGTTAGGAATGGGTTCACGTCGGTAGTGTACCGGTCAGGATTCGAACCCACGACCTCTTGATCGCAAGTCCAGTGCCTTAACCACTAGGCTACCGCCGACTTCTGATCTCTGTTTCTCTGATTTCAGAAAATCTGACTTTAAGTCTCAAAGCTAAGTGAATTTAAAGAAAATTAGGTCAATAGTGACTGTTGACTATTGAAAAACTTTAGTTTTATCAATAACAAAAAGGAATTGTTTTTTCCTATAGAAACGGGCTGTCCCGAGTTTAAAAGTATTTGTATAATAGGTAGTATAAATAGTATTTGTATGACTTTGGGAAGCATAAATCGCCATGTCTCAAGCAATGCTGACATCTCGTTAATGGATCAAAGACATCTATCCAAATAAATCGCTGGCAAGTTCTACTAAGTTCTCATAAGTTTCTGGATTAAATTACGATGACAAAGAGCAGGCCATTATAATTCCAAGTCGTGATACTCTAGTAGCAACCAACGACTGTAAAGCGGAGTATAGAATGTTCTTATGAAGCTGTTCAACCAACGCCATGATCATAATATTCCTAGGTATTTCTACCTAGGTTGATGCATGGAAATGCATAACAGATATCTTGGAAGCTTTGTTAGAGAACTGTATGTTAAGGTTCGTACGAATGATTACGGTCTAATACCAATGCAGTGATGACGACTTAACAGTCGCACTTACAAACGACTTATTTATTTCACAATTCTATACCTCTATAAATGTTCGTATTTGCCTTGTGAGAGAAAATAAATAAACTATTACTATTAAAATTACTTTACTAAACTGACCTTGAAACAGTTTTGTTGCAAGTAAAACAAAACTTTTTTGATAAATTATTTTTGATAAACAATTTTTTTTGTTTCAACTACAACGCTTTGGAAAAAACAAGAAAACAAATGACAATTCCAAATATGTCACCCTTACAACACCTCAGTAATAAACTTTAGACTAAAATTTTCAAAATCTAAGTTTCGAAATCCTTGTTTTAATCTGAAATGCTGTAAAATATTTTGCTAGATTTTATAAAATTTTAGTTTCTATTTCTTTGCATCGGATTTACACTATCATGGCTACGTAAGTACATTTGTCCTCTAATATCATAAAGTAGACTTACATCGCCAACCCTGTGAAAGCGTTGAAATAAATAGTATCCAGCTGTTGACTATTAAGTACCTTACCGCTGTCACCATGTTTGTTATTTATCTTGTCGTTATCGTCTCGTATTCTTCGTTTTAGACACTCCATCTAGACATATAAATGATCTGAGTAGTATTCATAATCATTAAAAAAGTTACACTGATTGCAATGCCTCTAAATGCTACTTAAACAATAATTTCATAAACATACAGATATAATCTAATAAAAAAGAGTCATTAATATACGTACTTGTAAATAATCATACAAAAGAAACAATCATCATATTGTGTAATGTCTTTGCGTAGTATTTGGAATACTTGTATGGTATCTACTAGCGATTCACAAATCATTTGATAAATAATAAATATAAGGCGTATTTCTTAATCATCTCTGTTGGAAGCAGATGCTGTGTACCATGTCCAGCAGCGGCACCGTGTGCCATGTCCGCAGGCATCAAGTCTGGCCTTCGCGACGATAAGCCTATCGACGGGAAACAGGACTGTGGAAACTATGCTTGTGATTCCTGTTGTCGTAGGCCATCAATGTTTGGGCCTGTATGCATTACTTTTCACATAACTAGAGTTTGAAACATCATCAAGTTCAAGAATTTATTTATTCAAAAGTTTACTGAGTATTCAATTTCTCAACTTGTTGCTGTCCTATTTTGCAGTGTTACAAACAGCCCCGTATCCCAGATTCGTATGCACCGCGGCGCTGTTACATGAGGCCGTGCGCACCCATGCAGTCTACCACCACGTACAACATGTCATACTTACCAGCTACAGGATGCTCGAATCTCAGGGGTATGATGCGCAAACCTCTACCGAACCTGGTACCGAGTTGCGAGCCGATGGAAAGCTGTACTATACAAAAGGTGTTTTATTTTTTGGGTTACATTTAATTGTATTTTTAAATGGGTCATCAACTCTTGATAGAAATAAAAACTTTATTATTACAGTCAACTAAGTAAGAGCCGACTAAGGGAGCAAACTACGCAGGACAACAGCACTGCAGAGAGAAGGAAAACTTAAAACAAACCCTATACCAACCCGCCTGGCCAGCGTGGTATAGTAGGCCAAAACCCCTCCTGTCTAAGGAGAGGCCTAAGTCCAGCAGTGGACTAGTAAAGGCTGTTGATGATGATGATATTTAAACCTCCTCTCGCTCCGGTCCCATCCGATTACCGGAGGAGTTACATTACTTACTCAATGAAAAGCAAAGAAAGAATGGCTTAACAGGGGTTATACGTGAGACCATGGTATAACTCCGGATAAACCATATTTGTGTGTATTGCACTCCCACTGAAAAGAAATTTTATTTTTATTTTTTTATGCTAGAACGGGCAGAAGAGCAGACGTTTCACATGAGTATCGCCGCCCATGAACGTCTGCAATTCAGGAGTCATTGCCGGCCGTTAAGGAAGGAATACTCACTTTTCTTGAAGGTCGTATCAGTCGGGAAATACCGCAGACTGCGTCCGGTATTAGTCCGAACAATTCCTCGTTATGCCGATCTAGCAGTTATTTCCTGGTTATATATACAACTCTTGAAATAGGATGGAACGTTACTTCCACATATCCTTGTAGTCTGTCTTTATCGGTCTAACTAACTTGGTCACCAGCTGTCGTTCCTCCCAAATCCTGTACACGTCACCCAGCCGATTCGTCCATGCCACCACGACATGTGGGGTCAGGGTCCCATGCAGAATATTACGACACAGCGCCACGACTACGTGCCGAAACCGTCGATACCACGTCCGAGCTGCAGGCCACCACACAAGTTTCACTGTATTGAACAGCCATTTGAACGTTAGTTTCACTTTAATTATTCAGATAATTAAAGTACCTATAAATTGGTCCTAATATGCAATGAGACGGAAAAGTTAAAACAAACCCTATACCAACCCGTCTGGCTAGCGATGTATAGTAGGCCAATACCTCAATACCTCCTTTTTAAAGAGAGGCCTATGTCTATCAGTGGACTATCTAAGGCTGTTGTGTATCAACACAACAGCCTTTGATAGTCAACTGCTTTGTCATCATCACATGATGATGTAATGAGTGTTCTATCAAGTGACGATATCATCTATATAAACTTATCAACTGCAATTGTTTAAAGTTGCTACTAGTTTTTACTAAGAAGTCCTTTAAATTGAAATATAAGAGAAACATAAAGGCAATAGAACAGACATTTATACGAAACATAATTATGTAAAACCAGAGCCTCATTCATAGACTTCCTTGAACTGCAAATATTTTGCTCACAGTGACTTTAGAATTTAGAACTGTAAGTTAATCCTGAATACCTTTGATCCTATGGCAGGGAGGACGATCAACCGGCTGTCGTATGTGGACCCTGGCCGCTGCCCAGTGACGCCATCGTATGCACCGCTCAACTGTTATGAAAGAGCATCAGGTGAGTAAATTTTCATAAATCAAAACGAGGTAATAAAAATTGGATAATTGGCGCTCCACCACTGTGCGCTTTTCAAGACACTTTTTGCCTCGCACTACCAATCTGTGGAACAAGTTATCGGGTGCGGTATTTCCGGACCGATACGACCTTCAAACCTTCAAGAAAAGAGCGTACTCTTTCCTCAAAGGCTGGCAACGCGCTTGTGACTCCTGAGTTGAAGACGTTCATGGGCGGCGGTAGTCGCTTTCCATCAGGGGTCACCTGATGGAAAGCGACTACAGCCGCCGCCTGCTCGTTTGCCCCTATTCCATGATAAAAGGTGTTGGGGGTCTTAGGGAGGCGTATAATTTAATTAAAATGACTATTCAAGTTGAACCTCCACACAGAGCTTCTCTATAGCTAAAATGAAAGGACTCATTCCAAACTAGTGTTTTTCACCACCAACCGCTTGGATTGAGCGAGCAAACTTTTTAAAACTGAAGATAAATAAAAACTGGAAATTTGAGTTCATTATTGTTTCACTACTTCATATTATTAAAGAAATAGCGCTACTGAGGTGTTGCTTCATCAGTTATAATGAAAATTTTCATCGTGGAGTCTTTTTAAACAAAGGAAAATGGCAGACTTCTATAGGATTGGCTGGTAATATCATCAACAATTACAGTTTTAATGACCAGATTTTTAACTTTTGCTTTCAAAAGTTATTTATAGTTTGCATATATAGGCGTACCGACATCGATACCATTATGACAGTCTGCTGTCATAATGAGTTGTAATTGCTGCCAACAAGTTAACTTAAATATCTTTCAACATTATTCGTTTACCATGGAGTTTACGATATTCTTGATCCGTCAATAAAATTTTGCCCTGTCAAATAGTTTTATTACTTTCTTACATATAAAATAGTCGTTTCTTTAATACTTATTACGCATAATCTGGACCGTCAACTATTAATAGAGAATTGTTTGTGAAATGCTCATTCATTGATCTCTATGTAAGTTAGCATAGAATAGCTTAGAAGGAAGCATGGAAGTTCAGGAAACGTAGGCATGCATTTTGTTAACAACACTTGAACGTTTAGTTATTGCATTTGTAACAAATAATTCTTCGAGAAGACTTTATTAAATTTTAACAAAGTTCTAAAAATATGATAATTACATGAAAATAGTTACGATGACTCACTTTATAGTTATGAAATACGTACCGCTTGTATGAATTTCATAACTATCTATCATATATTACTAAGAATACAGAATCTGCCGTTCTCTTTTCACCTTACGACTGAAATAAAATAACTATATATCATAAAGCAAAGACATATTAATCGAGTACGTTTTGTAGCCGCTTTTCTTGTCAGGCGGACTACTCACCGGCCAACCCAGTGGAGAGATTCACAGATTACCTCAGGGCGCCTTGTAAGAGAACAGAAGTGTGTGCGTGTGGGAAACCTACGGGACTCCTTAGAGGAAAACAACTTACACCTCAGTCATACATACATGTATATTTCAAAAAAAAATAAAGTTACAATAATTAAAAGAAATAAATTAATTAGTGGGTATAAAAAAAACCGCAGCGGCGCGCGTCAGAGCCGAGCTGATGGTGCTCGGAGCCTCCTCGTCTTCACTCCAGGAGGTCACTTCCCCTTCCGCCCGAGTCGGCTATTTATATTAGGTATTGAGGAAAGTTCACTATTGATATTAATAAAGTTAACGAGAAGTACGTAACCCTTGAGTACGGCTGTCCGCTTGCTTTGTGAGCCGCG
Source organism: Arctia plantaginis (assembly GCA_902825455.1). Lineage (NCBI taxonomy): Eukaryota > Metazoa > Arthropoda > Insecta > Lepidoptera > Erebidae > Arctia > Arctia plantaginis. Next base: position 18,560,064 of record CADEBD010000226.1, on the reverse strand, counting down.
TGACTGCCAGTTTGCCAGAGGGTACCGAGAAACTTGAATTCGCACCAGAAGGCCACAAATGAACAAGCACGCCGTCTGAGACTGACCGTCTTGACCCGAAATCTGGGACCCTACGAATGGATTAGCACTCATATTATCGATCAGGTTCCAGAAACAAATAGGTACAAGAAAAATTAAGAAAATACTCACCACTTTCGTGGGTACTTTGAAAATATTACGAAAATAAAATCACCAGATAAACAAAACACTATTTAAGATTGGAAGACAAGAGTTAGGAGAGTGTCCCCCGTGGCTGAAAGCCGGACTTATATATGTTCGGTTTGTGAAGTTTCCAGAAAGAATCCCTACTTAACATTTTAATTATCAACGAGGTCAACACGAATAAAATCAAAAGTAACTCGCTTCCTACCATAACAGGTCACTTATAACACCGATACAATTTATCATGATAAATTAATAAAATGACTTATCTACAAAACAAACGCCATCTAGTGGTCCGATGGCGGACGAAGAACAACAATACTATAGTTACAAACTACTTTAGATAAATCAACAAATGCGACGGAGGGCAATAGATGTCGCTTTTTACAACTCCGTATGCAATACAAATATAATAAAAAATAACTGTTACAGTTCTTCTGGTCAACCATTGTTTTTGTTTAGTATTTATTAACGAGGTTTAATATTATGGGGGCTTTTGTCAAGGGATAAAATGAGGAAATGCCCTCTCGTCCCAAAATAAAAAGCTTAATTGACCACTTGTCATGATTTTAGTGCCATACGAATCATTACCTACTTTGCTATACGAATTATTTTTAATGATGAAAATAATTATTTTTCATTTATTATTCAAATTTTTGCAGCACCTATGGAATGCAGTACCATTCACAAAATGTCGTATCAACCTGTGTGTGCACCACAGCCGCAGCGGCCGCCATGGTCCTGCAAGGGCCAGTACCAAAAACCATGCCAGAGGGTACGCATTTCTTTAAAACTAGCTGTACCCAGCCACGTTTCGCTGTGGGACATTAACTTAACATTTAAATATAGATTTACTTTTTAGTAGTTACAAAAGTGTTTAAAAAAAACATGTATCAAACCTCAAACGATACGAATCTCAACTGCTCGCACGATAGTTTAGAACATACATTTCTACAGAATTCAGCAGCAAGCACGACGATTTTATTGCTGCTTATCGTCGCTTTACGCTTCTTATCATATATAATAAGAGTACTCACATATACTGCATATAATCTATTTGTAAGCATAATATCTGATCTTTCTCTAATTTCTCTTAGCTGGAATCGGCAACGACCTACAGAATGTCTTTCCCCGCTCCTGGTGTAGACTGCATACAATACATGAACCCTTGCAGCTATGGCGATTGCAAACGTAAGTGTCTTTATAATAGGTCTTAATACCTACCTATGAATACCTACCTACCTACCTACCTACCTAATACCTATGAAATTGTCGTTTTGTATGCAATAAGTGAAAGTACTTATTTTTTCAAACTTTTTTATTTCTGTTATTCGAAGTAATCACCAACGCAATCGACGTATCTTTGCCAACGCATTGGCAGTTTATTGATGCCCTTCTTGTAAAAATCAGCTAGAGGGGAGGCAACAAACTCTTCACAGGCATTTTGTACTGCCTCTCGGGAATTGAATTTATTACCCACTAAAAAGTTGTCTAAATTTTGGAAAAAGTAATAGTCGGTAGGTGCAAGGTCTGTCATACAAAACGACAATTACATAGGTAAGGCTTTTAGTTTAAATTATGTACTACCGTGTGGTGACCGATTAGGAATGCGAAGTGTCAAGTGTCAACACCCCTATTCATCCCGTGGGTGTCTTAAGAGCCTTTAGCAAAACTAAGGGAGCAAACTACGCAGGACAACAGCACTGCGAAGGGACCATACCATATACCAACCCGTAAGGCTGATGATGGTGACTACTCAGAGTAGAACGAATCTCCACAATATCATCCATGCTTGACCTTATTAGTTACCTTGCTTTTTTTTCAGCGTGCAATACTTTCTCCCCACCTACGTGCTATACGACGAATCCTTGTTGCTGCAATTTCCCAAGGGCAGCTTGCTGTGGTTAGAAGCCAACTTGTGAATCGATGAGGATGTGAGAGGAACAAGATGCCACCATTACGTAATCACTATAAATTTGATTGTGTGATGGAAAAAATACTTATGACAAACGATATTAGAAACGTGATTACTTTTAAATTTAAACAAGTGACCGAAACGTGATTGCATTATATGAACGCGTTCTAAATTCAAATGTAAGTAGGGCAGATTATAAAATGAATAAGTTGATTTGGTGATCAATTCTATAATTTGAAACGACGAATGAAAAAGATGTCACGCCCGCTAGTGATGGTATTGTGAATGTAAAACATATGTCAATAATGGATAAGACATTAGTGTTTGTTCTGAGAGTCAAAATGATCTCGAAAAGTGTTGTTAAAATCGTGTGTAAATGTCTACTGTAATGTTTCACTTACTGTCTACTGTAATTTTGAGTATCAATTAAAACGTCAATTATAATTGTTTTATTTATTGATTAACTAGCAATCCGCCCCGGCTTCGCACGGGTGCAATGTAGATACTACTTATACTACTAATGTGGTGTCAGTGTGGAGTAATGAATTATATTATTATGCTAAGACTTATACTAGACCTCTTTATATGCAATATTTATAGGCCCGCTCCGATCCTGCCGACCGCTGTCACCCGCGAAAAACGTACGGTCAAAAGCGGCGTCAGCCGCTTTGCCCCCGTCTAAGATAAAGAAAGGATGGTATTTCTTTATCTTAGGCCCCCGTATTTTAAGCCCCCTATATCTTCTAAAATATTCATTGTTCCGAATACATTTGTACAAATAATATCATAATACCTAATTTCTAAGGAGAGGCCATGACCAACAGTGGACTATTAAAGGCTGTTGATGATAAAATATAATACAAATACACCAAAAACGTTGTTAATAAGTTATGAGTAATTCAATGTTTTTATATTTGCTGAACTAAGTGATCCTTATGAATACTTACAGGTTTCGGTTCGGTTCGGTGTTTCGTAATGATTTACGCAAAATATGATTTTTTCAACTGTATACAACCTTTATGGCATACATGTGTGCTCGTTGGTGAGAGGCCATGTTTCGGATCCATAAGTGAGAATAGGCAGAACACGTTGGTTGAATGTCTTGGTTTTGAGTGATTTGTCGATTTGGAGTGATTTGTTATTACCTTAGTCCTCAATTAAATTCATAGTAAATAATAAAAATAAATAATACTTTAAAAAAACAAAAATAACACGCTTTTATAGAAAATCCAACTAAAAAACAGAAAATAAAGTTTAATAAATTTGGATTAAGAATAGTGTAAATTTGATTAAGTTTGATTAAGTATAGTGTAAAAAAAAATGAATGTACATTACAGTAAAAAAGCGTGGGGTGCATAGTGTCAATAGTTATAAACATTTATTGTCAGATGAGTAGAAAAATCATCACTTTGATAATATCATAAAAAGCACTTCAGATGCACCCCACGCTTTTTTTACTGTAATGTACATTCATTTTTTTTTTACACTGTACTTAATCAAACTTAATCAAATTTACACTATTCTTAATCCAAATTTATTAAACTTTATTTTCTGTTTTTTAGTTGGATTTTCTATAAAAGCGTGTTTTTTTAGTTAATAGATAATAATAATAATAATAATAGAAAATTATTATTATTGATTATTGCATTGTCATCGACCTTTGACAGGTGTGCAAAGTTTGAATCAAATCTGATCGTTCAAAGTAGGGCAAAATCGAGCTCAAAGGAGTCGGTTACATACAAACAAACAAACAAACATACAGGTGAAGCTAATAAAAGTGTGTTAAAAACTAAAAATGGATACATACGTGATTTATGGTTTCAAAGTACCCTCCAGTTTTTGCAGTAGTTCTGACTCAGCTACCATGTATTTTTATGTATGGATGCTTATGTACCACGTTCCACATACAATAACACAAACATTATTTAGTACCACCTAACCAAAACACACCGGATTACGGAGTAACGCAAAAATCCTGCATCGCGATATGAAAAGTTCCATTGCAGACTCGTGGTCACACCTGATTGTCACACTCGTGTGACGCAATTTCACGCCAGTCAGCATATATAGCACCTGCCACTCACGATTTCTACACGATCTAAAGGTTGGCTGGGAGAGAATGCCTTGGGCATTAAGTCCGCCGATGTACAAATGTGCATAAAGTTACAAATAAATAAATAAAAATAAATATATTATTCCCCAACATCAATCGTTAGGCTGCAGTCCGCTAGGCGTGATCACCTCGCCTGGTCGGAAGATCCTCCCTTTGTGTTAGAGGAACTGAACACCCGTTCCTCCACAAGTATACATAAAATCATCAGTATTCTTTTAGAATACTGTCTTAATAGAACAGTGTCGCGGACCAAATATATTGATTTTTAAGACAATCTTGAATTTATAAACTCTTTTCAAATCGATTAATAACTCATACAAAATCTACTTTTATTTGAAATCAAATCGGAAACATTTTATAGTCTTCATTAATTGACTTTTTATTAAATTAAGAAAAAAAAATTATGGAAAGAGTAGTTATATAATGACAGATGAATATGACGTTGATATGAGTCTGTGGTAATAATAAAGGATTTTTACAGTAAGTTTGTCATCAGTCATGCGACATCAACAAAATTTTGATAGGCATACGTTTCTATTTTTATTTCTCAAAAAAAATTTAATACTTTTTTAATCCTGTTTTAAATGATTGTGTTTAAAAAATAGGGCTAAAATATGATAAAATCTACAGTTTCCTTTAAAACATGAAGTGGTTCAATAAACTTCCTTCCGTAGAAAAATGTTGTGGTTGTATTCGTCTGAAAATTGGCTGTTATATAGTCGCCTTTGGCGCTATATTTTTCGCAACAATGGTATCTCTTCTCATTTCTCTTATATTCTCAATAAAATCATTTCTAACAGAAAAAATGTAAATATTGTGAAATAATCTCTCCTTTTATAACCGGGCAGCACTAGAACTTTTATTGCTGGATACACTATCTGTACATAGTTCGTCTTGTCTTCGCTAGATGTCATTGAAATATGTTTTTACTATACATTAAAGTAGCTACACAAATTACAGCTCATAAACTTAATCACAAACAAACTGGTATACAGTTTGACGGTGTCTAAATTCGTTATATTTGCATGGTTTTGTTCTTATGAAGTATATGAATAATATAGGGTTTTCTTTAATAAGTACCATGGAGAGTAGAGGCAAAGAGTACAATCTGTTAAGGGGGAAAGTTGAAAAAGTGTCCATCTGTAAACTGAAAATAGAGGTCGCTGGCGTGCGAAAAACTACGATATGAATATACTGCTGTTGTAGAAGGAGTGAAGTGTGCTGAGTTGAAATCTTATTATACTTTAATTGTTTGAAAGTTATTACACGTATATTTATTGTCAGTAAAACTCATTGACTATTTTGCAGTCTATAACCCGGCAATCTCGTGCGCGACCGTCCCGCGGGGTGACAGACAGTGGCGAGGGCGAGGTAGCGCGTCATTCTAGCACACGGCTACACACGAAGAGAAGTGTTTCCCTTCCCTGCTACACCACCTGCTACCCGCTGACATCTTGAGTACCTCGTCCCCGCCACCGTCTGTCACCCCGCGGGACGGTTGAGGGACTATAGTACACAGTGTCTAATTATTATTTATGTAGATACAAATTTATCCAAGGCTACCACAACGCCACCCTTACTGGACTCGTTTTTTACGGAAACTTTCATACACAGAGATGGTTCTTCTTCTCTCAACACTTCATAATAAGTAGCAATATCTTAGAACTTCATTTGTATTTTTCAGGTACCCTCTATAACCGCCGAAGTATATCGTTGTTATGATTTTGAAGATACTTCTGTAAAAATAATAATATTTTCCACTAGTGCTATGTACGTGTTCTCAATTGGTGTTTGTATTTATTTCATATACGGCCTCTGCTCGGTTAGTTATTAAAAAATATATTTTATTATAAACCTTATACCTAAGAACATTACTTGCTCAAGTGTTTGTAGTTTGTGAGAAGCTCATGCTTTTAAAAAACAAAGACATAATTCAGATGGTACAACTCACATAACTTTAGATATGAAAATGATTTGTCATTACATTTACTTCATAATAAATCTCTAAATATAAAAAATAGGTTAGTGCCAAGTAACTTTATTCGTTTTTCGTTACTAACATGTTTTACAATAATGTATTTTCTGTTTACAGAAAAAAAGTGACCACCCGACCATGGTGATGATGTTCATGATATTAAAAGCAATGATTCTTACAATAATCACCGCTATTTTAGTTTTTTTTGAGACTCCTAAAGCAAAAATATGTCCCGACGGCTTTGTTTTAGGCACATCAACTACATTGAATTTGTTTAGTAAGTACTTTTCAATGTTGATAGTCCCGTCGTTCTAGCTGTAATCGGATCCTGCCTGCTGAGTCAGAGATTGTGGGTTCGATTCCCATTCAGGACCGAAAATTGTTTGATAATTTTGTTCTTTCTATGGGTTCAATTTCTTTATAATTGCTCCAAAAAAAATTTATTCTGTCAAAGGTTTGGTCAAAATAGAAAAAATAAATAAATAAAATGTATTTTAGAATGAATTTGATTTTGGGCAGGTATAGATTTATATAAACACAAACAAAACAAAATTACTATGACTACTTTCCTAACAATTTTTACATTTTTTCTCGTAGTGTAGGAGGCCCTTAAGTGTTTTAAAGGAATTGTATTGATAATTTCGCCTACGTTTTACTAACTTACAAGTTCATACCTCATAATATTTTTTTTTCAGTACAAGGCTACAGCCTGTTAATTGTGAACAGTTTTCGACTAGAAGAGGGTATAGGGGTATATGATGATGATGAATAGTACTATGAAGACGGTGATGAGAATATATTACGCAAATATGGACAAATGAAAATGATAGAGCAACTGGATTAAAACATAATGTCAATATTAGTCGAAGCTGAAGCATATGCTGAAAATATGTGCAGGGTACGAAAGAGATAATTAGAAAGTAAAAGGATAGAGAGAAAATAGAAAGAGAAGAGGTTATAAATGATTGATGTAATAAGATTGTACAAAATAAGAATAAAGTATTTTTTTACTTTTGTAAGGCTCTTTATATTTAAACTACAGACCTACAGTATCTTATGTGCCGTAATCCCACGATGTGTTCAGCTGAAAATGTAGAATTCACAAATATGTTCTTTTATAATTATATTTTCTATTATTATTAAACATACGTTTATGTATCCTGCTAGGGGCAAGAATCTTCAATCAGGCTTTAGGCATCACATGGGAATTTTGAGAAATCAATATGAAAGGGAGATAATTGCTTATTTGGACTGCTTATATGGATAGATTGGAAAGTACAAACAATAGGTCTTCCAAGTCCTCTAACAGACTCCAAACAGACATCAGACTTATACATCATGTTACAGAAATAAATGGACTAATCTTTGCCCAGCTCATCCCTATTATTTTCGATAGGAATATATGACGCGTAACGCGAAACATAATTCAATGCCAATGAACAGTACATAAACATATAAACATGGAACTGACAGTAATTGCCAAATTTTCAAAACCGAAACTTTTAGACTGCTTGATCGAGCTTGACAGAGTACGGTAATATCTCCTTTGTAAGGAGAGGCATATGTCAAGCAGTGGACTACTAAAGATGATGACGATGACGAAGCAATATAACTTGTCTTTGAATTTAACGTCTTAGAATTATATTAGTTTTTTTTTTAAAGACAATGCCCGCATTAGGAATATATCCTGTGTCGCGTATCCTTTACAAACATACATGAAACGGACACACAGAACACCCAGACTCAGAACAACAATTTGTGGATGTGGGTACAAAGTGTCGTCCCATGTGGGGTTTGAACCCACAAAACTCGGCGTAGTAGGAAGCGGCGTGGCGACCGCTTAAACCATTACGCCATCCGTGCAGTCAAATTTATTTATTTATTAGTATCTACACTTACTACTATTATTAGAGGTATATCCTAATACGATAATGTAACTACATATATAACTTTTTATTTGTATCTTGTAACAAATAATATGTAATTTTGTCTTTGTAAACTCACTCAGTGTACAGCTACCAATCCTAATATATTGCTGTCGTGGATTTTTCCCTTAGTATATTAAATGTATAGGAGTCAAGACTGAGGTCCTTTCTAACTCTAAGCTCGTTATATCCGACCATGCCCAAGACGAACAGAGTCGGATGCCTAACTGAGTAAAATGGATAATCCCGTACTGTCGCAAATATAAAAATCTCACAATCTTTGTTTTGAACTCGCTCCATGAGACTATATTTAATCTCATGCGAAAACCAGATGACTGCGTTGACGATGACGCGATGAAAGCATTTTATAGAACGACTATGGCTTTAATGTCGGTAGAAGATTGAACAATGCGCAGTACAAGACCTAGATTCCTGTATACTTTTTTACAGCATTTGACTATGTGGACACGAAACGTTAGCTCTGTGTTAAGGCTTATATGTAGACTGTTGGGACCCTAACCATCGAGACGAGAGATAACGTCCACGAGAAAAAAAGTAATGGTGACACATTTATTAGGGTCAAATTTCAAACGTTTTTCCTGGCTCCAAGTCACAGCGTTATCTATGTCCTGCTAAGACAGTTTAAGATCATCTGGCAGATTATTTATCATTAATATAAATTACAGAGGTCCCAATTTACTGCCTTGACTCACACCAGACCAGGTAAAATATTGTTGTGAGCGGAATACCGCATAGTCCAAAAACTGCTCTCGGTTCACCATGTGACTACTAAAGAACTGTAGTAAAAGGGGAATAAAACCGACGCCTGGTAGCTTCTGAAGCAGCACGTCATTGTCGACTAAATCGAACGCCTTTTTGAACTCAAACCATCGTGGGCATTACTTGACTTATATAATTCAGGAGATTGCTGGCCGTATTCCTCCTTAGCTGGAATCTATGTTGTGAGTACGATAGATAACTTTATCCCCCACCCACCCTGTGGTACGGGTACTACAGCGGTAATTTACCATCTCTCCGGCCAAAACTACTATTGCTCTTGCGGAATATTGCTCTTCTAGAACCACTTTAAGTAATAATGCAACATTCTACATGCAATGATGTTTCGAAAAGCTGTAAATAATGATAAAAAGATTTCGTGAATACAGGTTATCCCCAAATGTTTCCATCGTCAGAGTAACCATGATCAATCACTAACTATATTCGACCCGAATCTGTAGAGCAACATGCACAGTTAGTGTAACAGAATAATGTTCCGCTGAACATATCTCAGCACTCAGCAGAGCCAGAATCAGAAAGTGTAAAGTTAGGATGTTGATGACTTTGTACTCCCAGCAAGGGCTTACTGTCTGATAACATTGGTAAACTATGGGCTATAAGTAGCTTTTACAACATATCAAACCATCTATCTTAATGCTCGGGCCAAGGAGTTGGCCAAAGACTACACAAGATGACTTTTAGACATGTTTACACTGTGAAACTCTGACAGATGTCTTACAAGAGTGATCAATTTTTTATATCAATGTAATAGTTGTGTTTTATTCAAAAAATCTAAATTATGGAACGACTAGAAGACTTAAATTTAAAAAAGTGTTGCTTCTGTATTGAGCTGAAACTTGCTTGTTACATAATATCCATTCTCTCAATAGTCATTTTGGTAAGTTAAACGCCCCACTAAGGCGTCATTTTTCTAAATTTTAGGAATGTTAATTGAAAGCCAGCTGTATAGTTCACGTAGTAACTTGTTTACGTTAGGGCAACTACATACGAGTTTCGTTAAGGATATAGCACGATGATAAGCAAATTCACCCTTATACTGTGACTACTCTCTTACACCAAACCAACGTCAACATCAACAGCAGTGATTCACGAAGAAGCTCAAGATCCCCCGAGAAAGTTAAATAATTCCGGCATCTACAGTCCCCCTTTATATTTAAGTTAAAATCTTTCGAATTATACTAAAATTCCTTACCTCTTGGCCTCACAAAATTGGCAGTAAATTACTGTAATTTAATCTTTCTGGTCTTGTAGTATAACAGTCGACAACTGTTGGATCATATCCTGTACATTGAGATCATTTAGCCTATTTTGTTGATGGTCATTCTGTAACAGATAGACCTAACAGATCTTTCTCCAAACATCCCAACTTCCTTAATGAATTTCTCATAATGCGCTTAATCCTTTTTTATGAAAAGGGGTAAACGAGCCACTCATGGCTACCTGTGACTCAAGATATACAAGTAAGATGCCAACCCTTATATGCCCTGTCCAAAAAAATAACGGGGTAGAGAGAATTTGCACCTTGCTCACTCAGTGAAAAGCAACGAAGGTATTGCTTAACGCTGGTTTCCTGTGAGGCTGTTGTATTACTCCGGTCGAGCGGTAAAAAGTAGCTTATGTTACTCGTTGATAATGAAGCTTTCCACTGCTGAAAGAATTTTTAAAATCGGTTTATTGATTTAGGCGTGACAAATAAACGAGCAAACTCACTTTCATTTTTATAATAAAAGTATGGATTATTTGTTCCCATTTTCTACTTTGATATAGATTTTTTTATTCCTCCCGTTTTGCTGTATGTTTTTTCAGTGTTCGCTTTTCTTGTTGCTTATTTCTGCTATCTTACGGCCATTATTTTTATTGCTTTTTCTTTTTGTAAAAGTTATTTCCGTTTTTGTACTAGCTTACTTTTGAGTGATATTGCTGTTCTACTAGACAAGGTTTATTTCTGTAGTTTCAGTTTTTAGTTTAAGTTTTTAGGTGCTTAAGTAATCTGTTCTATTTTTCTTGAGTCTATAAAAGTTCTTTATCCATACCTTGTAAAGATGTTTTTAAGTTTTTAAGATGTAAATCAGTGTTACCTGTGCATTCAATGGCTTTTCATACTACTGTAAAAATTTCTTGCTCTGTTAACGTGTATCCTTGATAGTTTTGCTCCTACCATTCTATCGATGTAAGTTAAAATTTGGAGAGGCAGATGGCAGGTATAAAGACACGATTGACTATATTATGTCAAACAATACAAAAGTTTTAAAAAATGTCTCGATATTAAGCAATTTTAATTTCTCAGAGAAATGGAACTGAATTTTGTAAAAACTGTTCAAGATGCCCAATTTATTTTCTATAGCAAAGGATCTATTTTCCTAAGCCGTTCTTGCTTTTATTACCAAATTCTTGACTTCCTATAATATGTTCCTCGTCTCTTTTTTGTTTGCCAATCTGCCCATTAAAGTCACTTACAACTATTACGCTTTTGAATGCAGTTGTTATGATGGATTAAGGGACCGCATAGTTTTTTTTTTTAGGGTTATGACGTTTTTTCTATTTGAATTTACTTGGATATGAATATGGACCATACTTGTTCTTCTTCTTCATCTACGGGTAATTTTATGTAGATACCCGTAAGTGCAACCCGTTCTAAGATTTCCATTATTTCGTGTATATTTTTAGCAAGGTTTCTTTTCATTATGAATCCGACTCCATACAATCCAGGCATCTCCCCTACATGTTGTTATATGAATTTTTCATGGCCATCTATTTTTTACCTAAATCTTCTCATTTCAGTATATACCAGTTATGTCCTATTTTATCTCATCTAGGGCTAATTCTAGTTCTTGCCGTTTTTCTTTAGTCACTACTGATCGACAGTTTATAGTTGTTATATGGATATTGATTTTTTTCTATTATTTTTCATCTTTAGTGGGTCGTGGTCAATTTCCCTCGTAAGGACCAGTCGGCTTAAAGGAGAAAACACTTTAGGTAATACGGTAACAAATATTGGGATTATTACAGAGTTTCTTGATGTCATTATTATTTACAGGTTCCTGGTACATCAGGTGCGGTAGAACATTGCTACGAGGGTACAGCACCAATAAGAATAATTCAGGGACTCGGTGCTTTCATGTTTTTACTTGCGCTATTTGCTGGCATATTTTTCATTTATGGCTTATGTACGGTTGGTAATAAAAATATTTCTTTTATGTACTAAACAGACATACTTCCTCCAAACCTTTTTTCCCAAACTAGGTTGGGGTCGGCGTCAAGTCTAATACGATACGGCTGAACTTCGATTTTTTTAGGCAGACCGATTGCTACAGATTTTCGAATGGCAACCGGGACCGACGGCTTAACGTGGGATCCCACAGAGGGATCTCAATGTGCTGAGAATAGTCACCCATCCCATCAGCCTAGGATTGCTTAACTTTGCAATGTTTTAACCTACTCGGTTACCATTTAGCTACGAGCTCCTTTTGGTCTTAAATCTGGCTCGCTGTCCTGCGACTTATTTTTGGCATTATCTCACGAGATATTGTGGTCTTAATAAGTTTTAGATCCATTCTCATCCTTTTGATTAAATAACAAAACTAGCGCTATAGACTAAATCTAGTTTACTACGTATAAGAATCTTTATTTTGTTTACAGGAAGTAAGACTACCGACCATGACGTTCATGGTCGCGGTACTCATTGCCGTGGTTGTTACTTTTATCACAGCTATCCTAGTTCTTACTCAACAACCCAACAAAAAGTCTTGCCCTGACAGTATAGCCCTCGCCGGCTCAGCTCTTATAGAAATTGCAGGTAAGATTTTTAAACAGAAAGAGTGATAAAAAATAACGTATGGTGATACACATGATTTCTTCGACGAGTAGAAAAACCCTTCAGACCTCGTGCTCCTTAGGGACGCTGTAGCATGTGGTCTTCCCACGAAAAACCACCCCAATGGTTGAACTCAGCTGCCTTAGTCTAGCGAGGATCCGGACGATGTGATTCCAGGTCCCCCCGAATCCACGCTGCATCTAACTAGGCTCCCAGTCGGATGCGCAGTGCTGGCATGGCGCCCTCACCTCGCGTTCAATCCAATTCAGGTGCTCACGAAAGCAACCATACCCAGCGTGCGTTGCGAATGCGTTACATACCATCGTTGTGGCTTCAGTCTGTATATATTATGTATATTTTGATTCCTAGATATATAGGTATTATTTCTTCGCTGCGCCCCTCTTCTAATATATTTTCTACTATAAGATTATTATCTAATAACATTTATTTTTATTTTACAGTGCAAATTTATTGCTTTGTAATTGTAAACAGTTATCGAGTTCTCGCAGAATGAGGAGTTAAGTTTATGATTCTAAAAAGATTCGACCGGTTCCAAGTAAAAAAATATGGAACCCTTACGCTTACGACGTGTTCAGGTGGACTTATTCTTCGAACATGTTTAATCCCGCAGTGTTGTGTGATATATATGAAACGTTGACGAAATAAATAACCTGGTTAATGATTTTGTACATACAAATGAAGTATATTACCTATCTCAATACATGCTAGTAGTTAATTTCTTAATTTAAATGCCTCATTAAAGACTGCAATCTATCTAGTACTTTATCCTTTTAAATAAAACAAGTGGTACTGCCGTTTTTGTATGGCATTGTAAAGCATTTTCATATTTAAAGTACTTATTTAATTCTTTAGATTTGCTCGATACTGCTTTTTGTATAGTTATAAATTGGTATTTTGCCCATAAAGTAAGCACACAGCATCAGAACAGATCCAATGATTTAATATTTGCATAAATCTGTTTTTATATTGAAGTGGTTGTTTCGTGTAGATGCTTAATGTGACAAGTATTCGTTATGTTAATGAATGCCTATATTAACTTAACATAACATAAGTCTTTCACCCGTATCCAATATTATGATCTTCCCCAAAGACAGTCACAGACTTCGAAATAAAACGACAAACGCTGGATCGATATTTATATTTGATTTTATAGTTTTTATAGTTATATTAAATGGTAATTAATATATTCAATTGTTTAACTTTGAGTATCACTAAAATTACATTTACGACTAAGAAACAGTCTCGCTTATACAGTGTTGTATAATAAAACAAAAGAAACGAAGTTGTATTAATGAAATAAAATTTGGGAGCACCATAGACTTATATAACTTTATGAAATGAGTTTTCTAATAAAAACAACATTAAAATTTCGAATTTAAAATTTGTAGCAATTGAATCGATTTTTGTGGTACCGTAATACCAGAAAAATACATTTTTTCCTCTGCTTGACTACGAAGTAGTCTAGGGATCCAAGTACTATGAACTTATTGTTTATTAATGTACTCTTTAATGTATCTGCCGACCACAATCATCGGTCTTTTCTGCCAATCCATCATTGTTGCTTTGCTTGGTGTCACCTGACAACGAAAATACAAAATTAATTTGAAATATTTTTACGCCCCTATTAAAAAAAAATTCCTAACCTTACATATATTATAAATACCTTGGAAGAGTCATCCTTATCACGGCCTCAAAAAACGGTGTTAATATATTATTTTGTTGCTTTTAACGGAGTGGGTCTAATTGATTGAGGCACATCAGGATGCATTTTCTTTTAATGTACAATATTTACGAATAACTAATGCTTTTGAAAACTAGTTGTGTTTGTTTTGAGTTTATTACAATAAATGTTTGAGATATTTTAGCTTACAAAATCACATTAAAAAAACTGCAAACCACATTAAAATAATAATATATTTTTAAATGTTTAAATCCCACTTACCTGGTCACCCAATAGTCTATCCAAAAACGTGACACACACAATACTAGCCCTAATTCCTGCTTCTCTAGTAAACGCCGAGAACGCCGTCGCCTCCATCTCAATGTTTCTTACACCTAACTTACAGAGGGTGTTTAAGAATTCCATTTTATCGGCTTCTGTGTAATCGCAGAATGGTCCGTCTAGTCGCGCTTGACCTGAAATTTTTGAGATAAACGAGCTATGGAACGTACATATAGGGTATTCTATTTATAATATGTATGTATTTACAAAAAAAAAATGTATATTAGTATTCTATCAGCCAATCTAGCTTTTATAGTACAAGCTCTGCTTAGTTTGAAACTAGATGGCGTTGTGTGTTTGATGTGCTAATAATTATTTATTTCATTTATAAAAGAGGGTCAAATAGTTAAATTGGCAGAAGTTGTAAGATTTCAGAGATATCAAAAGTTTTTAGCTACAGGTGTCCTTGACTTAACTACTTTATTTTATTTAAAAAGCTAAAATAGTCACTTCTATTCTTACGTTACTATTGCATATATTTATATACAAGTGATACGTTCGCAGCTTGCAGCTGTTAGTTGGTATTAAAATTTAAACTACATATAAATCTGGAGCCTCTTGTCATAACTCTTAAGAGTTTAACATAGGTGATTCTTTGTCCTATTACCGAACGACTATAAAACAATTAAAAAAGTTATTTTTAGTTGTTTTGTAGTCGTTAGGACAAAGGATAGATATCGACATCAATTAAGTTAGGGAACTTGTACTTTTCGAGAAAGATTCTGCATTTAAATTGTAGGCTTAATCATTATCGGGTTTTCTTTTTTTTTAACTTCTACCTGACTTTCTTATATTGCACTATAGAGAACTGTCAATTTATCGATTAGTGGCGTATACGCAGGCATGTGGCAGATGCAAGTGTTTTTGAGGGAAATTTTGAATTTTGTAACAGAGATATTATAAACACAATTTTACTTTGTCTTAAACGTACCTCTATAAAAGTCATCGGCAGCCATGGTGCCTCCAATATATGTCCGAAAGTCGTCCTTGTCTGAAGCCAGCGAGTGCACTTCCTGGCAGAGTCGTGAATCGAGTTTAGCCGGAATGCTGCGCATCTTGCCGAGTACCGGCTGAGAGCAAATAAGTCAGTGTAAATATCACAAAGTCATCCTTCTAAGAGACTTCTAAATCTGATATCTTAGCTGGGTCGTGGTGACTAAACTATTTTACCGTAACGATGAATTTCGCTTCCATCTATTGAAAAAGGACGTAACTTTAATCTACTATTTAGTTTTACATACACTTCAGCAACAGATGTTAATACCGAACACATATTGTCTTCAGGTCTAGAACAGAAACATTTAGCAACCATAAACTATATATAAATGTGTTGATAGTTTAAGGTGAAATAAACGTTCATTATTCATTAATTCGTTCTTCGTTTATTCATTCATTTATGTATAAAGGAATATTACTACTGCGATAATAATAATTGTTCACTGATTATTTTATTATCAGTGGTGATCGAAACATACTTAAAACTGTAACCTCACATCCTTATTTTTACATTTAGGGGTGCAATTACTTCTTCTAATTTAAATGGGACCAGGTGAGAAGTATGCCTTTTCAAAATAATAAATATTTTTCTAACCGATTCACACACATGAGGGTCAAACTGGAGTAACAAGCATCAAAAAATTCAGTCAACCTCTTCATTTTTTACGTCTGTTTGAAAATAAGACAAACACGAGCTTCAGTAAATGTGACCTTTTACATAAGTCAACAATTCTGTTTAGTTCATATTTACTGTTTTAATAGTAAATCCTCCAAATATCCAAAGAATTCCTTTACTTTAGAAACTATAAATATACTGCTATAAATGTCTAATGAAATAAAAGATAATTGTATTTTATGGTACATGAGGACAAACGAACAGACGAGTCACCTGATGTAACCTGTAAGTGACCACCGAGGGTTTGGGGTTCGGTAACCTTTCTTATCATCATCATCATCTTTAAGAGTCCACTGCTGTAGATAGGCGTCTCCTCAGATAGAACGTTTTGGCCTACTATACCACGCTGACCAGGCGGGTTGGTTTAGAGTTTGTGTCAAGTTTTCCTTCTCTTTTCGATGCTATTGTCCCGTGTAGTATGCTCCCTAAATCGGCTCTTACGACACACGAGAATCAGAATCAGAATGCTTTATGTGTAGGAATTGGGGTGGTGACACTGTTTTCTTAATCCGTCACCACACGGACGAGTCTTCACTTAACACCGGGTTTGCCGTGGTATCAGTCCGGTTAAGACGACTCATTTATGCCAACGCACGACTCTCCCACGATTGATTGATTACTGTATACTCGTATTATGAAAATACAACCGACGACCTTGATCATATAATATGTGAACAGGAAAAATTAATTCTGTAGTAATTCTGTGTAATTCTTGACTAGTGCAGATGCGAAGTATAATACATTTACAAAATGAACCAAGGTCAATGTCTTGATATAAAACCAACAGGTCAATTATTATGTATCTGCATTCAATTTATCTTTTCTTGTTCAATTTTTTAGATAAGAAACACGTGCTTACAGTACAAGTTATTAATTAAATATTTAATTCATATAAGACTAGCTTGCTAAAAAAACTAAAATAAGTACCCTCAATACAACAGGTAACATTATATTTTAAAAAAGTTGAACCGACTTCAAACAATACTGACAAAGAGCATTAAAAATTCAAAAATAATAAACAATTCTAAGTAGAAAAATTAGTTCCCTCAATATAACAGGTAACATTATAATAACAATAGTTTCTTCTTTTATAGATATACCTATGTATTTCGATCTAAAACTAAAGCAAAGCCGAAGCCAGTGTTTTTTTTTTTATAAAGGCACCTCAATCCGTATCTCTGTCTGAGACGTACTTGTCTCTATTATCCACATGGCAATACTATCAAATTACAGATAAAATAATGAATCTTTAACTTTATTTATTCTTTCTGACAGTTCCAGATTATGATTATCATATATTATCAATAGATTTAATTACCGTACACTTTAATGATTTTTTTCTTTAAAAAGACAACTCTCGCACTTGCAACATCTCCTGTGTCGCTGGGGACTTTACAAACATACATGAAACGGACTCAAAGAACACCCAGACTCAAAATAACAATTTGTGGATCACACTAAGTGTTGTGCCCACAACAATCAGCGCAGTAGGAAGCGGCAAAGTGACCGCTTTAACCACTCCGCCATCAATTACAAATACTTTCGAATCCCTTTGAGCTTCGTTATATCAATCCTTTACTACATTTGTAAAAGCACCCTGGTAGTAATTGATCTAGTCAACCTAAAGCTTAATTATTCTTGCCTTTAAACAAAACTACTTACAATAGAATAAGTCTTCTCTAACATCCCGCTGAGACCAAAAGATGAAACCACCACAGATCCCGCGGGGATACTAACGCCCCCACTGGTACCGATCCTGAAGATAATTGGATCTTTCATTTTCGCATATGAAATTAGCTTCATCACCTCCTGCAGAAGAGTCGTCATTGAAGGAATACCGATGCCATGCTGCAAGAATTTTTTGATTTTGGTACATTTAATAAACGTAGCACGTGATGAAAGTTAAAAATTCTTAATAATTATTAGAATATCATTGGATAAAAGCATGTATTGTAAATGTTTTAAAATGTGCTTTTAAGTATGCGCGTAGCAATATGAACTTTCTTTGTGGTTATGATACATTAAATTTTAAACAAATCACACATAAACAACTCTTAGCCATATGATAGTAATTTTGGGAACTCTGTTTACTTTTCTAAGAAATCCATAGAATGTTGAATCTGTAGAATGGTCAAATCGTTGTTGATGTCATAAATCCCGCTTTTGGCGCTGCCCAATTATGGAATGTCTTAACATTAATATAAGATATAAATTTCAGTCTCCCTTGCCATTCATAGTGGAAGGTTTTCAAATTCAAATTTCAACAACACACATCATTCAACAATCAAACAAAAAAAAGACTTGAAATTTTCCAACGTTGAAACAATTTACAGTTACACAGAAGTTTATAAATATATAAAAGCGTGTTCAAACGTTAAATAGAATTTATATTCTAAGGTCGAAAAATATCTAAAAATTCTAATCATTATTTAC
This sequence comes from Arctia plantaginis, assembly GCA_902825455.1. Taxonomy (NCBI): domain Eukaryota; kingdom Metazoa; phylum Arthropoda; class Insecta; order Lepidoptera; family Erebidae; genus Arctia; species Arctia plantaginis. Next base: position 18,541,195 of record CADEBD010000226.1, on the reverse strand, counting down.
AAATCATCGTAGCCCAAGCAATTTTTAAGAATTTCCCTATTGCTATGTATAAATACACTCATCTTGTTCAAAATAAATAAGATTAAAAAATACTCACGCTAACAGACAGCACAGGTCCAACCTTGTACATAGCGTATCTTTGCGAATGTTTTGTGAGGTTGACCAGTTTACTGCCCTTACACGGCAAGTCTAATTCTTTGGCTATATACTCTGCGAATTCTCGCATCCGATATTTAGTACCACCAATGCATACGAACTGAAAAAAATGGAAATTATTTATATTTAAAGTTATTATGTATAAATTATAAAAAACGCATTGGAAGGTTTTTAAGGGGCAACGAGCAGACTGTCGTGCAATACAAAAGCATGTCTGATGCGCTACAGCACCACCAATATCCTAAATTGTTCCACTGCTTCGGTGGTGCAGTGGTAGCTGTGCTGAGGTCTCGGGTTCGATTCCAGGATAGGGAAAAATGTTTGTATGATCTGCAAATATTCGTTTCAGAGTTTGGGTGTTTTCTTTGTATAATATGTATGTATTTACAAAAATAAAGTATATAAGTATTCTAATAGTCAATCTAGCTTTCCTAGTACAAGCTATGATTAGTTTGAAACTAGATGGCGTTATGTGTTAAAATAATTATTATTATTGTTATGTTAAACTCTCACACACTACACAGTAAGGTTTGAAAAGTGTGATCACGCGTACAGAGTCCACATGCGCAACCCCTGCATTCCCTTTCAAGGCCTAAGTCTATCATTATAGGAATTTTGATTTATTTTATAAAGACATCATAAATAATAGCTTTAATGTCGTTAAAAAATATGTGCACAAGGTACAAACAAGAATATTTCCTATTTGATGGTAAGCGATCAAAATGTCACTAGAGCCTAGCCAGCCTATTTAAAACCTAGCCACAACCTAAACAGTTACGCAGTTATTGTTTTCATATTGATTAGTATATAGATGACTTATTAAGGTCGTTTTTATGACAGTTACAGGTCTAAAACTAAGGGTGTGACCTCTGGCCAGCGTGGTATAGTAGGCCAGGACCTCCTTTCTAAGGAGAGGCCTATGTCCATCAGTGGACTATTAAAGGCTGTTGATGATTAGTTTTTAACACTTCGTTTTCAAGTTAGCAAGGTTAAAAATAGCAGAAGTAAGTAAATCATGATGATGATGATGACTTAGTTTTGTGCTGAACATTAAAATAGTATGTTTTGAAATCCACGTACAATAATAAACATTCAGAGCCATTATTTGATAATTATCCCATGAACTAACCAGTAACTGCTCATCGTGCGTCCCGTAATAAAAGATCATGCGCCGAATACAACTTCCCAACGTCTACTGATCGACCTATCATCACCTGGTCTGAGAATTCTTCCTTTTATCCTTTTCCCTCTAGAAGCCTAACCGATAGCTCTAGAACTATAAACTATAGTGTATGAAAGTGAGAGAAACATGTTAAATCTTACTTTAACATCGCCAAACATGGCTGGTAGATCGTAGCTTTGTGTATCCAGGCCCAAATGATACAGAATGTCTACTTCTAAACCCTGTAGGTGCTCGTTCAACAGTCTTATACTGCCATCGGAGTTTCTGGAAAAATCATATTTCGTTATCATGTCCTAAGTAAGTTAGTGGATTTCTTGAAATGTATAAGTTTAAACTCGTTTAAGCTCGTTGGCTCACCATTTATACTACCGAAATGATGTTTATACCTGTTAATATATCTTAAACAATTCTTTATTGAAGGTGTAACTTCTAAATTTAAAAACATATATCTAAAGTTAAAGTGATCTCCGTATACACTCACGCAGACGGTGCCGCACACACTCCGTATACACGCACAAACATACACGCAGACGGTGCCGCGGAGTTAAGCTAGTATGACATATTAGTTCTGTTAGAGGAGTTTGACATTCTGGGAATAGCCAATTTGAGTTGCAGGATTGCATATCCTGAGAAATTCGAGCTAATGCTTACCCTGCCCCATTCAGTGGCGTATTTACCAGTGTCTTGAGAAGTATGCAGCCTAAAGCAATAAATTTAGAGAGTAGTCGTAAGAAAAAAGTAATAATGTCGCTTTAATAAAGTTACAGGTGTAGAGAACAGCATTAAAATAATCCAGCCCTGATAAAATAATCAAAGATAGACCGAAGACAAGAGGAGAGGTGTAGTGCTAAGCTATATAGATATACTCGTAGATCTGGTTTCTGAACACGAGATATTAAAAAAATCGAAGAGAAGAAGGGATATGAAGACAGGTGACCCTACCGTCATGTGAGATAAATATCTGAAAAGAGCAAGAGAGAGAGGAGAATATAGACATGTAGTAGATATCCAGATCGAAACTAATGCCAAAGAACCATGTGTCTCCTTGAGAAAACAGAGCGCAAACTTACATATGAAGAACTATGGCTGGAGCTATTTACATGAGAACAAAGTGCTATGACTGACAATTGCAGAGAATTATCCAGTAGTGGAAGGTAACAGGTTAGAGAATGTAGATTGTGATGATGATCAATTGCTTACTTAGGGTATTCCTTTCCCGGATGCAATTCACTCCACGTCGAAATGCAGTTGTCATAATGAGGATCCAGGCCCGCTACGCCTGTGGTCACGTAGTCACAATTGCAGCCCATCTTGATCTGAAAAAGGAACCAAAACGTTTATTTCTTAAATATTTACATTTAAAAAGAGCTTGAAATCTATTGCAAAGGCAGTGTAATGCAGGTTTTTTAACAGATTTCAAAAGAAGTCTGTACACCCTGTATATATAAAAATAATAATAAATTCACACATCTCACACACGGCCGTCTGATTCCAAACTAGGCAGAGCATGTACTATGGCAACCAGACTGCTTATAAACTTACTGATGTATTTCTAAATACATACATTTTACAGATAAATTACATCCAGACACAGATCACACAATTGTTTGTCCTGTTTGATCACACAATTCTTTGGAAATCGAACCCACGACGTCCGGCTTAGCAGTCACTAGGCCAACAGGGGCCTCACCAACAGATTATTTAAACTTCATATCAGTTCAGTTACTCAGTGAGCGCAAACTAAAAACGGTTTATCAACATCAACAGTCTTTAGTCCACAGCTGGACATAGCAAGGTAAGCTCATACGAAAACAGCTTTCGACGGGCCAATTGGTCTAGGTGTTAGTGACCCTGATTGCGAAGCCGGAGGTCGTGGTCTCGATTCCCACCCAGGACCCAGGACAAATGATTAAAGGATCTGTGAGATGGGTAAAGTTATTAATATTATATGTACATATACATAAGACAGTGACCATAAACAAAATTAATGTAATCAGTAATACTAGATTTATAACTATAAACTATACATATAATTATAAATGCCATGCCACTTAAAAGATAAAGCATAGGTATAACGTTTTTTTTTAAATTTAAGTGTAGTTGCTATAAAATACCACAATAATGGTTTAAGGATTGTAAAGTATTCTTGCACGTTTATATTCCAAAAAATATATACCTTTCAGCAACAGATGTAGATACATTTGTACCTAATTTAAGTTTATAGCAATAAAATTCCTTAAGAAGCCTACGATGTAAGGGGAACACAAACAGATGGTTATTATACTGGTTTAATATACACGCAATAAATACTTACAGATTTAAATGCAAAATTTTATAATGCCCAGTGTCGAGTCGATCATTAAAGTCGACCAATTGAACCAATTTATAAAATAACTAAGAAACGCGACAGAACTCGGTCATATATTGATACCGACTGGCGTATAATCAGCTACTAGAACCTAATATAGTCTCTGTTACTCGTCAAATACGGTAGGTAATACTTTAATGCATGTATTATACGATAAGTCAGTACTAATTGACCTTGTAGAGTTTCGTCTCAATGCATGCACATACCTACGCCTGCATTCTTAAAGAGGTTGATAGATACGTAATATGCAACAAATAACATCCTACCAACTATAATTTTGGTCTCACCCACGTAACAGTAGATAATCTTACTGTAACAGATTAAATATTTTCTAAATTTATGCCTACAAAAATATGTTCATGCTTCGCTATCCAAGTTCAGGCTTAATTATTAATGCCTACATTTTTCCTACTCATCATCATCCAATTTTATTTGGGGTCGGTGCAGTGAGTGTTTCTTCCATTCTACTCTATCTTTCGTCTTCTTACTGTTTATTCCCTTCCTAACCATATGCTCACTCACACAGTCCACCCACCTTTTCTTTGGTCTTCCTCTTCTTTGTACCCTTCAACTCCCATGCCTAACACTTTCTTTGCCACATTTTTCTTATCCCTCCGCAGAACATGTCCACACCAACTTATTACCTTTTACCTTTACCTATTTACCTTTTAGTCCTTAATAACGGACATACTAGCACACATCAAAACAATGTTGTGGTATATTTAATAGCGCCATTGTATCTACCTGTGAATTGCAAAAAAAGTGGCCATGAGTTTGTTTGCCCTTTCTTCTCATAAGGCTCAACCCCTTGGAAGCGGGCGGTTGTAGATCGGCACAGGCATATCATAGATTTTGTATGGGATTGATTTTTGTTAAATTTATTTGCTTACTATTTGAAAAAACAGAGATTGTTGCTTTTGTGTGTGTTGATCTATGACTTTAGAGTCTACATGGAAGACGATTTCAAACAATTTTGGATATTTTATGAAATAAAGAAAGTTTAAGTTTGAGATTACTTCTTAAGTTTTCATCCAGTGGCGCTACTATATTTTTTTTCTACTCTAATTCCCAATTTATGTAATAGGGGCCTATATTCGTCAACCGAGCACTTAAAGAAGGAAATGTAAAATTTAAAAGTATATAAAAAGGAAAAGTAGTTAACAGGAGTTTTCCGTCATTGTTCTATCCATTGGTGTTAATTCTGTTGTTCGAAAACTCTCTAAACTTAACAAAAAATAACAAAACTTAGTTTAGTCGTGTCAAACAACGTTTCCTATTCTGAAAACGTAGAATTTGACAGGATTAGACAAACTTTGAACTGTGTGATTTCAAGTACTTTTTGCCTCGCACAACCAATCTGTGGAATAGATTGTTGCCTGCGGTATTTCTGGACCGATACGACCTTCAAACCTTCAAGAAAAGAAGGCCGACAACACGCTTGTGAGTCCTGACTTGCAGGCATTCAGATCTGCTCGTTAGCCACCTAGGATTGTGACATACACACAACAGCTCAGAATTGCTTAACCGCAGGATTTCGAAGTCGAGAAGAAAGAACGCTTTTTTCTTCTAAATATTGTAAAATTAACGTTATTTGAATGCACCTAAGTAAACTATTTGTGTGACCTCGTGGCCTTCCGGTAGTGCATTTATCTACGACTTAAAGGCCAACAAAGTACTATTACATAATAAGTAGAGAAATCTTGACGATAGAATTTCAACCATACTTCGGTTTTGCTTAATTTTCATAGGCCCGTATAACTTAAAGTTAATTTAAAGTTTAGATTATAAACAGTTTAAATTTTAAATTGTCATTGTACAGACTAACGTACCAGGAGAGTTCAAGACCCCGTCCAAATCACTTCTCGTTTAAATTTCATGTTTTCGTTTGCATCGCAATCTTTCTGTATTTTAAAGAATCCTTCTCCTCTTCCGAGCCTTCGCCCAAATTAGGTTGGGGCCAGCTCGGCTCAGTCTATTACGACATGGCTGAACCTCAATTTTTAACATGGAGTGACTACCTAAGTACTAGGCGATATCAATCTTCGGTAGATAGACTGTTGTCGGACTTTTTAAAGGAAAAAAAAATACAATTATAGTTTATCTTCTTTTAGATCACGGTTTTCTTTAAGTTTTTTGTTTAAATCAGAGCGATAATTTGTTTTACTAAGTTGTCGTGTGCAACGCCAGTAGAGTCAAAAATATAGATCCTCAGATTTCCTGCTGTTGGCCAAGAAATTTCCTCAGGCCATTAAAAGCTTAAAATAAAACATGATACGTCCTACATCTTTTAGATTTAGGGACATCGCTCTTATAATAATAAATTATTCTTTATTTGTCAAAATATTGCCATAGGTAAATATCACTGAAAGATACTAAATAACATTGATATCAATAATTGGAATAGATTATAATCTGTCCCCTGATGCCAACAACTTTATTGTGCACGCTTAAAGTGCTATGAACTGATAATGTACGATATTCAAATGTCCTCAGGCCTCGGGGATTCCCCGTTTCGAAATCGTAATTCGTCGTCGTCGTAACATAGCATAAGCATAAGCATAACTATTTAAATTGACAAAAGCAATGAGGAGTTACAAAAGTTTTGCGACTAATTCTCTGTAAAATTATTACTGCATCTACATAAACAGCATGAAAGTGTTTATAAAAATTATAATAATTGCCTGGCAAATAGAGAATTCGGAAAAACAAATCATAAAAATGTTGACAGGACAAAGCCTTTCGAGACAGCTAGTTAAAATTTTTTTCATTAGATTTACGAAAACAGTTATCGCGGCTTAGTAATTTTAATTGTAATTGAGATTGAGTCCCCCCCCCCCCCCCCCCCCACTTATAGTTAAAAATTTTATGATCGCAAACTTTTAAAAACAATTATGGTACAATTAAATAATGTATGGTGAGTATTTTTATTAAGTGATGTTGTGTCATCTGATGCTATATTTCGGCGTAATTGGGCATTCTCTCATTACTTTTCACTGAGTGAGTGCCGTTGAAGGAAAAAACCTCTGATTCTGAAGAACCCCTTTCTGCGTGGGGTAAAATCAGCATGTGTAATGTGTAGATAACCAAATGACAATAATGATGATGACAGTTTTTACTCGATAAACAGTCTTGATTCTAGTTACGTTAGCATACCCTCACTCCATGAGAATCTTCAGTACCAATTTTCTAATGCTCCGCGGAATTTTAATGTAGTTCATATCAATGCCCAGAGTATTCCAGCTCATTTCCCTGATATACTGGCGACCTTTGATTGCAAGAACATTCACGCCATTTTAGTTTCAGAGACATGGTTAAAACCGTGCTTACCTTCTACACCATATACTCTTCCTGGTTTCAATCTCATAAGGAATGACCGTGCGATCGGTGGTGGGGGGGTGTTGGCATATATCTGCGACAGCACATTCCCTTTACCATTGTAAACATGTCGTCACAGCCCCCATCACCGGACGCTGGCGAGCACCTCTTTATAGAACTAGTAATTAATCATGAGAAGATTTTACTTGGTGTTTACTATTCTCCCTCGTTACGTACTAATTACTTTTCCTCTTTTGAAAAATTACAAGAAAACTTATCTCCCTCTTATAGCCACACATTAATAATGGGCGATTTCAATACCTGCTTGATGAAAAATGACCATCGCTCTTCTTCACTACGCAGAATTGTGGACTGTAATAACTTATCACTCTTAACACTTGATGCTACACATCACTTCCCTAACTGCACTCCCTCTCTTCTTGATCTTATCCTAGTCTCTTCTACTGATCATGTCATCAGCCATGGTCAGTATTCCGCTGATGCTTTTTCCTGTCATGACTTGATATTTCTCTCTTATGCTATCCGACCACCCAAGGCAAAGCCGAGAATTCTTGTGCAGCGTAATTTTGGCGCGATGAATCTTGAAAGACTTAAGGAAGATGCGCGAAACATCAACTGGAACAATTTGTTAAATTCGCAGTGTGTTAATGGTAAAGTCCAAATATTCACAGATAACTTGATACAGCTCTATAACGTCCACGCACCCTTGCGATCAATGAAGCTTAAACATTTACCGGCTCCATGGCTTACTGAGGAGATACGCAGCATTATGTCCAGGAAATGTATAGCGAAAAGCAAATACAAGCGTCGACCAACCGAAGCGAACCTGGAAAAATATGTGTACCTGAGAAATCTCTGCAATAAGATGTGTCGAAACGCACAACGCCAACATATCCACTCTTCCGTAGAAAACGGAGATCCAGCAAAAGTCTGGAAATTTCTAAGAACATTGGGAGTCGGGAGGTCTCGCCAAGAGCCTATTCCCAAAAATGTCAACATTGACTTACTCAATAAACATTTCTCTGCCTCGTCTGACATTAGTGACAGTACAAAAGCTAATACTCTTAGATATATTTCTACTACCCCAACTCCCAACTATCCACCTCTCGTCTTTGATCAGTTGTCCGCTTGTGATGTTAGGAAGACCATTCTGGCGATCTCATCCAACGCAGTGGGAAGTGACTGCATCAGCCGAAATATGATTATACCTATCCTTGACGAAATTCTACTTATCCTATGCAATATCCTTAATCACTCCGTCACAAGCGGTGTTTTTCCATCTGCATGGAAAGATGCCCAAGTAATCCCTCTTCCAAAAAAAACTAAACCCTCTTCATTTTCTGACTATCGGCCCATATCTATTTTACCTTTCCTATCCAAAGTACTTGAACGCCTCATCCACTCTCAACTGACTAACTTCCTCTCCAAAAATTCTCTACTGAACCCCTTCCAATCCGGATTTCGCCCTGGCCATAGCACTACTTCTGCGCTGGTACACATTACAGACAGCATCAGACTAGGCATGGATAGTGGAAAGATCACAGTTCTCACCTTACTTGATTTTAGCAATGCCTTCAATACTGTGGATTTTCACATTCTGCTTGGCATACTACGGTCTCTTAACATATCTCCAAGGACAATTGATTGGTTTCAAAGTTACCTGTTTGGTCGCCGGCAACGGATTTGCATTGATGACTCCATGTCCTCTTGGTGCAGTATTTCTGCTGGTGTACCGCAGGGTGGCGTTCTATCTCCTTTACTCTTCGCTGTTTTTATAAACTCAATCTCTAATCAACTAAGTTCCTTCTACCACCTTTATGCAGATGATTTGCAAATATATACACAAGCTCCGATTAACATGTTATCGGATGCATTCAACATAATTAACGCTGACCTTCAACGCATTGGCGAGTGGAGTTATAACTATGGACTTATGATTAATCCTAAGAAGACACAGGTGTGTGTTATCGGCAGCCCCAGGCTGATCTCAAAAGTTAACTGGACTCTACTGCCCCAAATTCAGTTCGGTGGCACAACTCTTGAGATAAGCACTACTGTAAAAAATTTAGGGATCTACATAGACAACACTTTGTCATGGGGTCCACAGATGCAAGAGGTCAGTCGTAGGATATTTGCTTCAGCCGGTTCTCTTCGAAGACTACGCAAATTCCTTCCAACTGCAACTAGGGTTGCGCTTGCACAAGCACTTCTCCTCCCAATTCTCGACTATGCCGATGTCAGCTATCTGAATCTCACTGAAGCACAACTCGATAAGCTTGAGCGACTACAAAATATGTGTATACGATTCGTATTTGGTTTACGAAAATACGATCACGTCTCTGAATTCCGTCAAATGCTCAAGTGGCTTCCAATTCGCTCTCGCCGGAATACTCATATCCTTATTTTCCTTTACAACATTTTGTTTAATCCCAAAACCCCTTTCTACCTCAAAGAACGATTCAAGTTCCTTAATGACACACACGAAAAATGTCTGCGGTCATCCGTAAGTTTACAACTGGAGATGCCACTGCATTCCACCAAATTTTATGACCAATCCTTCACTGTTGAAGCTGTGCGCTTGTGGAATGCACTGCCGCTTAACATCAGGCAGGCGCAAACATTAAATAGATTCAAGAAAATGGTACAGGAATTTTATTCACCTTAAGAGTCCATCACGCTTGAGGGTGTAACGAAACTGTTTCTCTTTTCTATATGTTTATTCATTTAAGAATGCGTATATATATGTATGTGTATATGTATATCTGCTGGTATAGTATGTGGGTACTTATATATATGTAGGTTTATTTATTGTGATATGCATTGTAGATGTAAGTATAAAAAATTTGTAAATGTTTGTAGATGATATGATATGTGTAGTATATGTAATATGTATAGTGGATAATAGTAAACAAATAGCAGGTTCACAACAATTCAACTACTACTGTCTCTCTGCAACTTTTGATCCATCCTAAGGTTGCCTGGAAGAAATTGCATTTAGCAATAAGGCCGCCCTTTGTACACTCGATATTTGATCGTTGTGTTCCTTTCTTGAAACTCTGTAATTTAGTGTGCAAATAAAGAGTTATCTATCTATCTATCTATCTAAATTCAATGAGACTACGGAACGGACTTGACAGCAAATCAACCGTCATTGCTGTTAGGTTTTAAGTGCTCTTTATTAGTATTGTTTGAAGTTGGTTCAAATTTTTTTTGTTAAAAGGGGTTTTATAGATAAATTACACTTAAACACGAACCAAATAATCGTGTTTTATGTGACTTTAGATATCTATGTACAAGTATATAGATACACCAAGAGAATAGCAATGTTAGCAATACATCCAGGTCAAAGTATAAGTTAGTAAAATATTTGCCGGTCGGTTAGTAAAATTGAACCCGAGGCCTCATGGATTGCAGCCGCGTACCGTACTACACCAGCGTACTACCTAGCACCTACTAAGGCAGCGGTTTTAAATCTCATGCGAACGAAGTCGCGGGTACCAGCTAGTCATAAATAATATTAAACTTTTCGGATATGGTACAAGCCTTTATCAGCGTGTTGTAATTTTTGCATAGACACTGGTATTTTTATTTATTATATCATTATTGTGGGATCTATGTATCACATCATCATCATCAGCCTTTAATAGTCCACTGCTGGACATAGGCCTCTCCTTAGAAAGGAGGTTTTGGCCTACTATACCACGCTGGCCAGACGGGTTGGTATAGGGTTTGTTTCAAGTTTTACTTCTCTTTGCAGTGCTACCCTCCTGCGTAGTTTACTCCCTTAGTCGGCTCTTACGACACCCACGGGATGAATAGAGTAGTGACACTGTATTCTTAATCCGTCACCACACGGATCACGGATAGATCCATGATCCGTGTGGTGACAAAAATGAATGAAAAATATATTTGATATATACATAGGTATATATCAAATATATTTTTTATTCAATTATAAATTTGACACTTTTTACCATAAATACATAATCAAGTATTCATTCGTCATCCGAGTTCTTAAAAAAACATTTATTTTAATTAATAACAATGTTATGTGCTGATCCATTGAATATTAATGAAATTTATTATTATTTATTATTATTACGATACAAATCTGTTGACTTGCGGAAGGGACTTTAAAAGCAGCAACGCACTTGTGACTTTTCAGTTGCAGGTGTCCATGGGCGGCGGTAGTTGCTTACCGTCAGGTGACCCGTCTGCTCGTTTGCCCCCTTATACCATAAAAAAAACTTTATTACTTATTGTGTAATTCCTGGATTAAACCCGTTCCAATTAAATATTCAATTCGTTGAGGTGATTATCTTTTTTTTTTTCAATGACAAAGTTATTTATAAAACATAATTATTAGTTGTTATGTTAAAGATGTGTACATTTTTATCATTACAACAATTGCCACTGATACATAGAGAATGTGTAGAAATAATAGAACCTTTTCGAGTAGTTTTCATAAGTTTTTGAATAAAGAAAAAGGCAACTCGTGGGCCTCAAAAAAATGAAATACCAATGTTCCCATCTTGTCACTTTTTGATCTACATTTTAGACTGAAATGTTTTTATAAAATTATTTTCAGTTAATTTACATAGTATTTTAATTTTTATTTAGATTTTTTTCAGTACTCTAGTATAAGGATTACAACAAAATTATGCCGGAGTAAGTATTTATCTTGAACTTATTTATCTATTTATCTTGAACTGGATATAAATATATCGTATGGGAATAGTTAAATTTATTGGCAAGTTTTGCTAAGAGAAAAAGCGTTATTTAGTAACGCTGACTATTGTCTGAATTGTACATAAGACACTTAAGCATCGAGTTAGCACAGAGGCGATAGGTATTTACTCTAGGGCCTGAAGCCAGGTGCTCGGGCGGCTCTAGTCTGTTTAAAATTTTACCTTACCTACATGGCACAAACTAGTTATAATTAGCTGTCATACTATCGGAATTTCGAGAATCTCTTGGAGGCCTACATTAAAACAGTTTAATATATTCCAGCTTAGACCATTGGATTGTCTAGATAGACTGTCAACCCTCTAAAAACGTTACTAACGGTAAGCGCCACAAAGTTCCTTACCACTGTGTGGTGTGTGTGTTAAGTGTAAGCTAAATAGTTGGCAACGCGTTTAGCGGATGTATAACATAGCTGTCACGCACACCAGTATGATAAACTTTACTAGTTTGCTTTAACTGTTTTGTAGAGCGACACTCCATCTAGACATTTAATGAACTAATTTAAGTTTCTAAACATAAAACTATTATCTAAATCTACTGGAGATGCTTTCAAGACTCTACGCAACATTTATAACTCACAAAATGTTCTACTTATTGTTATGTATAGCTTTATTATTCAACAAAATGGGAGCACAAAATATTGTGCCCAGGGTGCCATTATTTAACAATACACTTTTGAACTCGCATAAGGTTTTCTTGACAGTGGCGTATTAAAAGTCAATGATTACGAGTATATTTCATTTTATCACCCTTATCATGCGCAATTAATTAACATCTTAATCTTCGATCCTAGCTTAGATATATTTAATCGTTGCCTCGGTGTTGCAGTGGTAGCGTATGCGACTGCTTGCTGAGGTCTAGGGTTCTATGTAGGAGAGTAACTAATATTGAACCGGCGCTTAAATTGTACATCTTCTGTATTTCTACCAAAATGGCACTATTTGTTAGAGAACATTGGCACAAGAAGGAGCGCTACAAAATAGCGCAGTATTAGTGGCGCTGCTAGCGTTCCTTTGTGTGTTGCTAGTGTAAAAAAATAGTGCCATTTTGATATAAATACATAAGTAATTCAATTTAAGCGCCGGTTCAATATTGGTTACTCTCCCCTATATGTATTTACAAAAAAAAAGTGTAAGTATTCTATCAATCAATCTAGCTTTCATAGAACACGCTCTGTTTAGTTTGAAACGAGCTGGCGTTGTGTGTCAGATGTTCGAAATGTTGTGAAAAAATTAATATAATTGCATTGAAAGTAAATTTATTAGTATAGCAGCAGGTCGTTACCTCGAATCACTCACTATCACCAGTAGTTATACAAAATTTATTTTAAGTGTTAATAATTATTACTATATATAAAGGTATAATATGTATATTAATATTATATCTTATCTAGTAACTGTAATACATGATATATACCCTACCTATACTATAAACAATAATGTACTATAAATAAATAAACAAAGATAAAAAGATTAAATATATTTAGATAAAAATGGAATAGCTAATGTTCTCTGGCAAATGCATAACTTAAGAATTGGTGGACAGATTTCGTGCTCTATTTCTTTTAAATTTTAATAAAAAAACTATCTTTTTAGTACTAGCTGTATGAATAATTATATATCAGCAATCCTGTATTTAAGGAATGGAAACAAAATAAACTGCATATCTTACAACTCTATGGTATACCAAAGCCACATAGAATTAAGTCATTGAAAATTTTTAACAACATCATTTTTCATTCTAAAATCACAACTTTAACTAAACTCATTTGCCATTTGCCAAATAATCATTTGGTCAAAACCACAGCTGGTTAACCTAAATTTTAAAAAGTACCAATAGTCTTACCACTAAATACACTGCGTACAAAAATTTCTTTTTTTTTAAGCAAAAATTGGATTATTGGAAAACGTCTGTCACTTATCGAAGTTCACAACCGACTAAAATTAACAGTTGGAAATACAAAGTGAGGTGACATTATAAGATAGCAGATATTTATTTTGTAGGTAAATATTATCTAACTGATATTAAAAAGTGTATGTTTTTTGTTGTTTAAATTTTTCGCTTTTAAGTCTGATTTATGAAATTGTGATTGTATAGCAATAGACTCTGATACAAGAATGAAAAAACGTACAGAGATTCATCAAAAGTACTAGTGTACATTCATCATCAACAGCCTTTAACAGTCCACTGCTGGAAATAGGCTTCTCCTTAGGAAAGAGGTAGTGTACATTAAAAAATATATATTATTTTCACCAAGACCAAAATCTTACGCAGAAGCTGGTACAAACAGTCATCATTATCAACATCCTTTAACTGCATCGGTAGCGTATGCGACTACTGTGCTGAGGTCTCGGGTTCGATTCCCAGGTCGACCCAAATGTTTGTATGATCTGCAAATAATTATTTTGGGGGATTTAGTATTTTCTATGTACTCGTATAATATGTATGTATTTACAAAAAAAAAAGTATTCTATCAGTCAATCTAGTTTTTATAGTATAAGCTTTGCTTAGTTTGAAACTAGATGGCGTTGTGTGTTAGATGTCCTAAAAAATATTTATAAAATAACAATGTAAAAAAGATTTTGCCATACAACCTATCAGATCTGTTACTAAAATATTTGAAGACACTCGTTAATTGCAGATGATGGCTTAGACATGATCTGCAAAATTCCTGAATTATATACAAATGCACCTAGTGACTGGCAACATTGATGTTAGATTATACTTGGAGAAATTACGCTAAATTATTATTATTTCATCATAAGAATTATTGGTTAATTAATATTATTCGCAAATTATAATAAATATAACTTTTCGTAATAAATATTATAATCTTTTATAAATAATTATATTTTGCATTAACATGATTTTATTCTCAACTGTACTTAAATGAAGTTCTTTTTAGAAAAAAAAATCGTCAATAGTGTCCTATAGACGACCTCTGTGGCGCGACGTTAATGCAACGTTTGTACAAATACAAAACAAAATTTGTACGTGTAAGAATTTGATTGACTATTTGCATTGTTCTGGCTGTTGTTATGCAAATGCAAATATAATATGTTATTGCTAAAAAATACAATTCATTTATCTATGTATGGTTCTAAAACATGTAGTATAAGCTTAGTTTGTTGGATCTAGACAGAGCTGTGCCTTAACTAACTCAACAAAAATTTCATGTCTGATAAATATCCTTTTGCTATAGCAACCTCCTTTCTAAGGAGAGGCCTATGTCCAGCAGTGGACTAGTAAAGGCTGTCGATGATAGCAATAATATTGACCTGAGAGTGAGTTTTTAAAAACACGTCTGTAATCATTTTATTCTGTTGTATATTCTATCAGGTGCTGTGTACCATGTCCAGCAGCTGCGCAGGGCTCGGTGGCACCTGGCAAGACTGTTGAGGTCAAGCCAGATGGCTCGTGTGCTGGTTGCCCGTGTCGAGCATGCTGCTGCGGCAAGAAACCCATTGTCAAGCCGGTAGGTGCCGTTGTTCTTGTAACCACTGACATTATAACTAATAAATTACTAATATACCTACAGTCATTTTTAACCTATGTACTTCTAATTGTCGTACGTAAATTTAACTTTAAAGTTTGTATATTGGCAAAAATTTTGCTGTCTTAGAAATTCTAACTAAAGAGATCTCTCCACTCTCGTTTTTAGGTATATGACCCGAAACACGACTGGCTCACTATGACGGGTTGACAGATTCCTTTTTGATTAATACAATAGTATTGTACTGTATTTTTTGTTTTGTGTTATACAGGGTGTTAAAGGCGGTGTAACGAATGCTGAAATAGTGTATTCAGACCATCATTCTGAGTCGAAAATCATTGGAATTTTCTGCCGGCGAATTTATCAACTTTTTTTATAATATTCAATTGTTTTGAGTTAAAAATGATATCGCAATGAGTAAACAGATTTTTTTACCAAAAATAATAATTCTGCATACAGTCAAAAACTGTAATGTAATTAAATGACGAAGCGCGCGGAGCCTAGATTTTGGAAAATTAGTTTGCTGCCTACGTAAATAATTTTCGGTCAATTGTCAGTCACATTTGTCAGCTCTTTCAATATTCAAAAAAACCTTTGGTTATCTCTGTTTGCTCTTTTTTAATCTCTTCAAGTAATCGAACTGATAAAACTTGCAATTCTACGTTTACAGTTGCAAATCTATTTTCGGGGAATAACCAAATTTTACTTTACAATTGACGTATAGATGTAAAAGTGTATTCACCTGTGTACGTGACAATCATCACCCGACATGTGCAAGTAAATTTATGATATCACCTGCACGTGTCAAGTTTATTGCAAAGCACTAAGCACAACTGAAACAACGTTGTTTAATTTATTGAATACTACCTATTGCCCGCGTCTTCGCTCTCGTAATTTTTTCTTATTTCGTGTTTCCAACTTTGATAATGACAAACTTATATACGACCGTTAATCCCTTATTTTACTAGTAGAATACTATACACTATGAGAAATTTCAAATCCAAGATGAGTGTCGGAAGTTTTTTACATTTTTAGTTTAATTTTTCATTTTATATCGTTACTTGTTATATGTTTAGAACAATCATTGAAGCAAGAGATGAGATTGCTTGTAGCACAAAGTACAACCTTGTTGTATTTTAAAATAAAACAACAAGTTATCTTTGTAGCATAACATATGGTTTTTGGGTTTTTAGTGCCGTTGACTCATAGGAGACTGTTTGGGGATGTAATCGCTTAAGACTGGACAAAGAAGCAGATTAATAATGAAAGAAAAAATAAATAGAGCAAGCGAGCTAGAGTACGGGATACCACAAGTTTTGACTGATTAGATTGCAGGAACTCTGCAGAAACAGAGGCGGGGGCGTGTTATAAGGGTATGCGTTGGGAGAGGAATGAAACGTCTGAATGCTGAATAATGAGTGAAGTTTGTTACTATGAACATTATTATATATTATTGCACGCAGATCTATAACAATGTCTTATTATACACTACATCTTCCCCGAAAAGTAAATCAAATAATATTGGTGACAGTTTTCTTAATTTAATAGAGCATATTTTAACATTTGAAGTAATATCTTAGAAATAATTACATTTCCATTATATGTTTGTTTATATTTACTTATAATATAAAGAAAGTTGTATTGCTATAACATAGAATCAATAAAATAATATCGATTAATGTATAAAATGTTTAGCTGAAGACAAGAACTCAGCACCCCGCACTCGCCAGTCGCGATACTGTCAGGATTCCATATCTATGTATAAAGTTTAACAAATTTTTAACAAAATATACTGAACAATCAAAACTATAGTAAAATAACGTAGGTTATACAGTAAAAAAAAATTTTTTTTCTAAATATTCCATTTAAAAACCGCAAAAAGAGGACAACTCAACTTAAATCACTCATCATCAGACAGAAGAAAATCAATTGTCCCCTGGACAAGCTGCGTTGATCCACATCTTTTTCTTTTGGGACATTTAAGAAACCAACAATATGTACCACAATGATACGCCACTACATCTACGAAACAATAACTTCAATAAAAAAAAATCAAAGGATGACCAAACATATATCGACCTATAAATCACAACACTATAGATACTCGTGCAGTCATTAGACAAAGACAACTATTGTAATTTACTGTTAATTGCTGGTGCTTAATTGTTATTACTAAGCACCAGTATAAGTTGAACTCCAGTGCATTTGAAATAGATTACTGTGATAAGAATATAATTTACTTAACGATGAAATGTTTTGCTATCTTTTTGATAACTGGATGTCTTAGCTGACTTGCCTTACCATTTCACTTTAATATATATTTTGAAATAAAACTATTTTAACCTAGCAAGAACTCGGACGGGCGTACGGGTCATAGGCTTGGTCATTGTAAAAGTCGTGATTCTTAGCGTCACTTCGTATGCTAGCTACAGCAAGTATGTGTTGCGCGCCTTTGTGGCCCTGTATGCTAAATCTATTAGGGGGTAATCTGTGCCTGTAACCTAAGCTGGACAAAAATATAGTCTGCAAATGTGGGTGTTTACCACGACTGGGGTAGTCATTTGGTGGCATAATGTACAATCCTGGGGTTTACTGATTATGTTACTTGTTTGTTTCAGTGTTACAAACAACCGCGTATACCGGCGTCTTATGCCCCGAGGCGATGCTACAGCAAGCCAGAAGCTCCTGTCGAGTCGGGTACTACGTACAAGATGTCGTTTTTGCCAGTCGAAGGCTGCAAAGGGCTCAGGGGTGACCTTCGTAAACCTGTTGCAAATATCGTGCCGAGCAGTGAGCCGATGGAAGGTTGCACTGTGCAAAAGGTATTTTTTTTATTTTTTGGACACCTGCAACTCGGTCTCAAGCGGGCTGCTGACTTAGATTCTTCCTCACCCGGATTAGGGGAGAATGGTTCTGAAAATAAACGTATTCTTTGTTTCTTTAGGAGAATAATAATGATATTTTGCGGCAGATGCAAGGAATAAATATCGTAATACTTTTATTTACTATTGTTTGTCAAGTTAATTATTTCCAACTGTGTCTTAAATGAACCAAAAAGTCACATAGAAAAGAAATTGATTTGAAGTATGAAGACTATCACATCAACTGCTCGTATTGCTTTTCGCTCTGCTTAGTTTGAAACTAGACGGCGTTGTTACATCAACGAAAATATTATTATTATTATAATTGATTGAAACCTGACTAAAATGAGGTGATGGAAGTTCAGACGCGTCCCTTTCCTCTCGTGTTTGAGAGGCAGAGGTCCTTTCAACTCTTTTCATTGATTTTGTATCAGATAGTACCAAACGAGCGGACGGGTCTTCCTTTGAATTCTTTCTTCAGTTGTTTATAACAGTTAGTAACCAGATCGTGTTTCCCTGTATTTTAGTTGTCGTACCTGCCGAACCCAGTGTGTGTGACTCAAAAGATCCACCCGTGTCATCACGACATGTGGGGTAAGGGTCCCATGCAGAACATTACGACGCAGCGCCACGACTACGTGCCAAAGCCAAGCATCATTCGCGAGAGCTTCAAGCCGCCATCTGACTACAAGGGCGTTGATCAGCCTTTTGAAAGTAAATTCCTTAAATACTAACTGTTTTAGCATTTAATAATATACTTATATGTATTTTTATCAGCAGTGCTATGCCTACTGTCGGATCAGACTATTATTTGGTAAAATGTTAAATTATTATTACTAATAATAAATTATGAAATAGCAATGAGGCTTTGTACCTACATTGAATTATTTTTTTGTTTGTTTATTTTATCATTCGTGTATTCGTCTATTTCGACCAATACTCATCAAAAATCAAATTGATTTAAAATTCAAATTATTTTATTCGTATTGTTGTTTGTTTTGTTATTATAATGTATTATTTCATGAATCTTCTGTAGTTACTATTAAATTTAGACAAACAATTTAGAACTGTGACAGAATACTTTAAAGAGCCATCTGAATCTTTTCTAAAGAATTGTTTTCGTGCCGTAAAGGGAATTAAAGGGATATCTCGGCCCCGCCGTAAAACGACAGATAAAAGGCAGTGAACAGTTTTAAAGACGGAAACGGACCGGTTAAAGGATTAAAAGATAAATATATTTCAACACAATGTAATATTGTTTATGAAACAAATAATCAAAATAATTATATTTCAGATCGCACAGTAAATAAACTATCGTATCTGCCGCCCGAAAGAATGGAACCTACGAAGTCCTTCGCGCCGTATCGATGCTATGAACGTCCGAATGCGAAAATGGAGGGTACTACTACTCATAAGATGAGCTTTATGCCTAATCAGGTATACGCCATACCAACAGTGTCTTATTTGCTAGTGTATGGTCCTTACATCATTTATATGTTTACATGGAGTGACACATTGCACAACAACTAAAATTGTCTGCGGTATTTTCGGACCGATACGACCTTCAAAACCTTCAAGAAAAGAGCTTGTGATTCCTGAGTTGTGAGCGGTGCTAGTCGCTTTTCATCAGGTGACCCGTCTGCTCGTTTACTCCCTGTTCTATAAAGAAATAGACTAACTTTATTATGCGACAGCACTGCGACAACGTAAAGGAATTTAGTAGCCAACAGTTGGACACTATTCATATGCAACGCTAGTGCAGCTTTGATAGTCTATCTAGACATATCAATGATCTAAGACTAGGTAGGATCCAAATGCGCAAGTTATAGAGACAGAAAAACTTTACTCTTAAGTGAGAGTTACGCCAATCAATTTACCTTATTAAAACCAAAGCAAACTCTAAGTACATACATTTAAAGTAGAAAAATGATGTCAACGAACCTAAGTATAGTAGAAAATAAAACTTAAAATCCTGGGCAGACTCAACGGATGGTGGACTGCATGGATGGCGTAGTGTTTAAAGCGATTACCTTGCCTACTGAGCACTTTGCGTGATTCACAAATTGCACAAGCCAAGAGGCAAAAGGGGATGGTCTTCATTCTTGTAATAAAAATATTTGTTCCAAGAAGCGTCTTTTTAGTCTTTTATCACTTAGAGCATTCTATATATGAATTTCCAGATTCTGCCCAAACAGCCGGTACCGTGGGCAACGAAGGAGCCGTATCAAAGACCTGAGACGAAATTGGATGGTAATACAACTTACACTATGAGGTACTTATGACATTCCTTTATTAATAAATAAACTAGTGGAAACTTAAACAAAAATAAACAACCGTGGAGGCTCTAGCTTCGACACCTGGGGCAGCTCGACGGTACTAATACTACGACCTATCAGCAAACTGATGTTTTTATTGTAATGTATGTTGAAGTTTTCTCCGTTTGGAGACCAGAAACCTCTGCCTGATTCTAGGACGGCGCGCTCAAAGGGTGACAAAGCACTCTTTTCATGAATTGCAAGGATTCATGGGCGCCCGATAGTCACTTTAGCCTGATCGGCTATCAGGTGACCCATCTGTTCGTTTGCATCTTACACTATAAAACTCATTGAACAACAAATTGCTGAGTGTAGAAACGCGACTATCGTTTTAGTTATTACCCACTTTTCTTTCATTAGTTTAGTGCATTTTTTATTCTACGAAATTGACAGTTAGAAAGTGTCCGATTTCGCCGGTTAAACTGAGCAAGTTAAAATACAGCAGACTGGATTTTTAAAATACTGTCCAGTCGTCTACTATTTTTATTTATCGTTATTTTTTTGATATCGAAACTTAAAAGATTTGTTTTTTCGGTCATTTTTATTGGAATCAAGATTTTGACGAATGTTGTGATAGGATAAAGAAGAACTGTCTGTTGTCTCTTGCCAACTCCGACGAAGGAAAGGAGTCTTGTAATCTAAATGAATCACAGCAGTGGCCATATTTATTTTTATTTATAAGGAGACGTCCACAGTGGACTATTAAAGACTGTTGATGTGTGATGTGATGGATTCAAACTTTTAACTCTAAATTCAGTGCTTGTTTATCCCATAATTTTATTTTTCAGTTACTTGGATGCGCAAAGTGATTGTCGTCGCCGCGCAATAATGCCAGAGTCTTGCATCAACCCAGTAACGTCCTCCAAGGCGTTTGAAACTCAAACGGTGTACAAGAACAGGTAAGAATAAACATAATTCAGTGCAAAATGTATCACTAGAAAACTTATTTTACCCATGTATAACCTTTTTAATTAATTAGATAGTGTTTTTACAGCAAGTAAACCTACTAGTCTTGTCTGTACGATGAACCAACCATAGAGTAAGTTACGTGACTAAGTAATTTAAAACCTTTTTTTTTAAAGAGACGAAATTACAGCAAATCGTTGTTTCTATGTCTTTTCTATTATCTGACTGGAAGTGTCAGAACTGCTTGCTGCTAATTGACAAAGTGGAAATAATACGTGAAAGTGATGAACGTGATTCATATAATAACATTTGTAGTTACCTGTGATTCTCCCTATACCATAAAAATAAAAGACCGCGTAATTTTAATAATTTTCTTTTTTCTATTTACTCCCAAATAACTTATAGCACTATGAATCATCGCGTGCTTGAAACTTTGTATTTGTATTTGTCTTTGACAGCTACCTACCAGCTAAAGCTGTGATACCAAAGCCGGCGAAGCCGAGTCCAAACTTAGTGCCGTCGACGGCTCAGATGGATGGCGACACTGTTCAAAAGGTAACTTAGTCTATTGGCCTTAAAAAGGGCTAAACTGAGACATATGTTTATTATTATAAAAATTATTTTTATTATTTACATTTATCTCTATCTATTGGTAGAAGAATAAACGATCTAAGTGGCTTGCAATGGAAGAGGCCTATGTCTGACTGCGATAGGCTAATGATGGTGATGATGATTCGTAAGGATTGCGAATTTTCGGAGGCAAATATGCAGACACATGATATCACTTTCCTACAATAAGTTAGTTTCTAGAACTCCACGTAGTCTTTTTTGTCTAGATCGGTAATGCAGGAAATTGCATCTTACATTCTTCCCTTTTCTTTTTCTTAGCTGTCGTACTTGCCGAACCCAGTGTGCGTGACTCAGAAGATCCACCCGTGTCATCACGACATGTGGGGTAAGGGTCCCATGCAGAACATTACGACGCAGCGCCACGACTACGTCGCGAAGCCCAGCATTATACGCGAGAGCTTCAAGCCGCCACCCAAGTTCCACAATGTTGATCAGCCCTTTGAAAGTCAGTATACCCGTTTTATTGTGAAGTAATACTACAGATTATGTTTCAGCATTCTGGGAGAAGATAGTTGGCGTTTAGTTTTTTCTACTATAAGAAGATAAATGATAATTTAACCTTAAGTTTTTGAGGCTCAAACATTCCGAACCTATGCTTTATAGGGTTAAAACTATAATGAAATTAACCGTCCACTTTACAGCTATTCCACGTTTTAAATTTTTAAAGCGGTTATATTTCAAATGCGCAATTCAATCACAGTTAAATTAATATACTTAGTTAAACGTATTCTGGACGGATTTTAAAGGTCCCGAATTATAATTGTCTTTAATTATAATCGTATTAGAATATTTATTTTTCGAAAATGTATTAGCACTTAGTTAATATCTAGGCTATGTAAGGTTTATTTAGATTTTAATTCAAAATGCATTGCTTCTAAATATAGTTTGTCGTAAATATTGTTGACGTTCCAAATACAAATATGTTGCGTCTGTAAAATACACTACAATTTTAAAATATTTTTTTTCATCATACACCAGTACTAACTGAATTAAAAAAGTAATTTTATAACTGCAGGTCGCACGATCAACCGCTTGTCGTTCCTGAACCCCGGCCCCTGTGCAGTACCTGAGAACTATGCTCCGCAAAAGTGCTATGAACGGCCTTCAGGTTTGTTGTTTGTAACTGCATTAAAAAACTATGCCTACGTCAAAATTCATAGATAGAAAATATAGGTAGGTAGATAACTTCACAGTATAAAAAGGGGTATCGTGGGAAAGTCATGCACGAGTGTGGCTAGTCTCGACCGGCCTCGCAGAAAACCGGTGTTTAGCATTTCTTTATTAGAGGGACCGGGACTGGGAGGGCGGCAACGCACTTAATAATAATAATAATAATAATAATAATCTTTATTAGAACAAGAAACAGTAGGTATACAAATTTGCTTGTGTTCGAAAATAACCACATTAGTTATGAACTGTGTCGTGGCTATTATCGCCCACCTCCAGAAAGGTGCAGACAACGGCGCTCCAGGAATAATAAAGATAACTTAGTGACTATTATAAGTTATACAAAACAAAAAGAAAAAGAGTATGTGAGTGTGTGTGTGTATGTGTGTGTGGGTGTGTGTGTGTGTGTATGTCTGTGTGTGTGTCTATATGTGTGTATTTACACACATACTTATAAAACTTAGTAATTCGCGCATGCCAATTAATTTAAGTATGTGTGAGTGGAAGGACTGGTGAAAGTTCAGTAACCCTATATCTTCAACAACGATTCCAGTTCGTCATACGTGAAAGCAGCCAACCATTCGTCGGTAACTTTCTTACATTTACGGGTAGAGTATGGATAAATATCAAGTACTCTATTGACTCTGTTGTACAAGAATGGAGCAAAATATGAGTATTGACGACGAACAACTTCTAGTCTTGCAGTCCGAGGCGGGCATACCCGGTCAGATCGACGTTTACGCCTGTACAAATCGTGGTCAAAGGGTAACTCGGCATGTTCACGCAGAATTGTGTGCAATAGAAAGGAGTGCCTCACTGTAGGTATCTTGCATAAGGAGTACAATTCACCGGTCGGGAAACGTATAGGTTTACGAGTCATGACCTTGAGCACTGCCCTCTGAGCTCTCTCTAAACGTAGCAAAAGACTCTTACCAGTGTTTCCCCATGCAGGCACACAGTAGGTAATAATTGAGTTGGCCAACGCAAAGTAGACCGTACAAAGAGTAGATAAATCAGCCGAACTTCTCAAGTTCTTAAATACATGGATGAGCTTGCGCACTAGATACTAGCGAGTCTATTTGATAACTCCATGACAATGTACTGTCGATATAAACGCCAAGATATTTAATTGCCTCAGTGCGTGTGATTGTGGTACAATTACAGTCGCTATTCGTAGCAGAGCCACATATATGGGCTGTCAAATGTTCAAGAGCAGATGGTTGTGATGAAAGTTTTGGGCTAAATGTTATAAATTTTGTTTTGCTAAAATTGAGAGTGAGCCGATTATGATTCAGCCAATCAATCGTGGTTCTTAAAGCAGATTCAGCAATCAAGCGTGCTTCACTCCAATCACTGCCTCGCAGCAATATAACCGTATCATCGGCGTAAGTGATAATATTGGCGTTCGGCAGATTGAGCCTACATAGATCGTTGATGTATAGTAAGAAAAGGGTGGGTCCAAGCACACTACCCTGTGTAACTCCGTAATTTAGGAACTTTTCTTTGCTGCTGTAATTATTTATTTTGACAATTTGAGTGCGATTACTTAGGTAACTCTTGAAAATATCAAGCGCAAGGCCCCGAACACCGACCAATTCCAGTTTCTTGATTAGGCGGGGAACAGAGACAGTGTCAAATGCTTTTGAGAGATCAAGAAAGATAGCCAGTGTCTTATAATTTTTTTAAGGTTTTGCGCCACAAAATCCAACAAGGACAAAACTGCATCTTCAGTGTTTTTACCAGCTCTGAAACCATATTGATTTTTGGCTAGTATGTTATTTGAATTGAGATAGTCTAAAAGTCGTTTATTCAAAAAATTTTCAAGCAATTTGGAAAATATAGTCAAAACCGAAATGGGTCTGTAGTTATTGACACTGCCTCTGTCCCCGCCCTTATGAATGGGGTGCACCACTTAAGACTTGAGTTGCAGGTGTCCATGATGGTAATCGCTTACCATAAGTTGACCCCAGTCTGCTCGTTTGCTTTCCCTATACCATAACAAAAAAGAGCACTCTTTAATGTTTAAATAAAACTTACGTAGTTTCGAAAAGCGAAGGAGAAAGTTGTATAAACTTAGCGTTAATTAAAAGATTTTTTCCTAAAATGAATTGTTTACATTTGTAGCAAAAATGGAAGGTACGACAACACAGAAGATGTCGTACCAGCCAATATGTGTCCCACAACCGCAGCGTCCGCCGTGGGCATGCAAAGCACCGTACGAGAAACCAGCCACGAGGGTAAGCTTTTTAAGCTATTTTCCTTATAAACGTGGGGCATAAAACACAATCAGCAAACCACGGATGGTTTTGGTTGGTTGGAACAAGGGGGAAGTTTAGGTGCAATAAAGCTACAGTAGTGTTAAAATAAATGTGTAAATAAAGGCATACATACATACATGTATGCCTTTATTTACACTATATATATATATATATATATATATATACAAAATTAATAGCAATAATAACCTCACACATCTGTCTGATCCCAAACTAGGCGGAGCCTGTGCTATGGTAACCAGCCTGCTGATAAACATACTTGTATATTTCTAACTACATGCATATCATAGATGAATTACACCCATGCACAGAAATAACGATCGTGCTCATCGCACAAACATTTGTTCTGGGTGGAAATCGAACCCACGACATCCGGTTTAGCAGTCAGGGTCACTAATCACTAGACGAAACAAAATCTTTAAATATAATAAAAACCCCTTTATATTCGATAGTTGGAAGGCACAACGGTCTACAAGTCGTCGTTCCTGCCTCCCGGTGAAGACTGCACAGAGTACATCGACCCTTGCACGTATGGTGATTGTCAACGTAAGTTCCTTCCTAATGATTTTGTGGTTTCCATTATTATATGAAAGGCTGAATATTTATAAATCAATTTTTTTTTTCTAAAGTGTCAGTGTAAATCATATCGGTACTTCGAACTAAATTAAGATATTTTTGTGACAATTAAGTCGTTTGGTCCAAACGTAGTTTGGGATTAAATGTCTTTTGGTCTAAATGTCGTTTAGCATATAAATGTCGTTAGGACCAACTGTCATTTGGTCAAGTGTCGTCTTGACTAATTGTCGTTTGGTCCAAATGTCAAATTGTTTTGAACTTGTGATATTAAACATTCACATTTTTTCTCCAGCTTGCATATGCACCTGCCCAGCGGAATGCATAAAGACAGATCCATGTGCCTGTGATTTTCCTAAAGCGGCGTGTTGCGCTTGAAGCCGATACAACAATTCAAAATCTAACGTGTTAAGCGGACTTTGACGTCCTAAATACTTTATGGCTAAGAAATTGGGTCAAGTGTACCATAGATATCACTAGCAGCAGATGATATGCTGTTGAGTAGTGTTATGGATAATTTAGAGTAATAACTAGGTAATAAAATAAATTAAATATAACCTATTATTTGTATTAAATTATATTAGGTATGGATTTTTAATAGTGCTGAATAAATATTTATTTGTACAGTTCTCTTTTATTTTATCTTTACCATCTAAGTAACTACCTAATCAGTGAGCGATAAAAAAGCAGTTTTAAATTATGCGATTTCGATTATGACTAGCGTCAATGATTCGCATTCTTCCTGTTAGATCATTTCCCCTATCGCCCAGTATGAATTCTAGATTTCAATGATCCTTTTTTTACAAAATGTTTTCAAATTGTTAAATTCGCAAAACGTTGAATCCTAAAACAGATCAGTAAAATGTTGAAATTTACTGGACCATAATGTTGAATACCAAAATATTCAGCCAGCTATGGTTTTTTCCCTTACTGGCTTTAAGACTGATCACAGTTACAAGTCAAACGAGCATAAAATGAAAACCCACAACTTCAAACACAATCAAACATGTATAAAGCCAAAAGTTAAACACGTAGGTACTAAGTCAAACACGCATAAAGTCATACACGTAGCTACTAAAGTCAAACGCGTACCAACTCCAACACGCACAATTAAAGAAGGCAATAAAATCACAAACAGTATTTATGCATCAATTGAATTGAATTGAATTGAAAACATGATATATTGAATTATTTTACAACTAAAGGGTATTATTAATTACCACAATCGTACTTTTCAAACCTTGCCCGATACTTAATAATTATCTAATGATAAACCACATGTAACAATTTAACAGAATGTTCGTATAATAATATCAAATCTAATTTTTTTTTCGAAAATAATTCATATTTACATTTACGTGTTTAACGATATGCTTACAGTGAAATTAGTCTCGAGAAATTTTTGCATATGTAGTGGTGTGTATATTACTCAGATCTTAGAGCGCGTTTCCACTATATCGTTCTGGCCTATACAAAAATATTTCGATATCCTAACATTACTATTTAATTTTATACTTAGACCTAGCAACACTCTGATTTTTGTTTTTAATAAAAACAAGTTTTTATTTTAAAGAAAAAGGTTTTGACTTTATAAAAAAAAAGGTATGTGTGCGATTCACACACGATAGAAGTGAAACTTCAAAGAGGAGAGACCGATATTTAATTTTCTTTTTTTTTTCCTTTCATCTAGGTTTTTAAAACTCCGGGGGTCTACGGGGGGGTCAAAATTTTTGTTATTTTTGGCCTAGGACGCACCGTTTCCGAGATATTTCAATCTAAAGCAAAAAATCGTCACTTGATAGTGGAAAGTGGAAACACGCACAAAACCAGAATAAACCAGTTTACGCATACACTACTACAAACGCAAAAATTTCTCCAAGCTAATTTACCTGTACCTAAAATTATGCGAAAACTTACATCTAGACTGTTGATTGGCTTAAAAAACAGCGTAATAAGGAACTAAAACGTTCACGGGTTTTTATTGCAGGAATCGATCAATGGGTGCTATTAAATTAGAGAGTGGAAATTGAAGATAGGGGTGAAACACTACCCCTTTTAGAAGGGATTTACTCGAGCGTGGCAGATTAACATAGAAGGAATACCTTACACCCAGTTGAGTACCTTCTACATACATGACCCCTAAATATGGGGGAATCGTCTAGGGCAGCCCATCAGATTAGTAAAAAAAAATTGATGGCCAGAAATACTCGAGCGTGTAAGATTAAGGTAAGTGGAGTCAATTACATACACATTAGCGTGTATTTAAAAACTATCAGATGATTTGAGCGTGACATAGGCAGTGAGAGGGTCACAAAGTTCCAAAAAAAAAAAGGACCTTGACATTTTTTAATTTTCAAGCAAACAATGAAAGAAACCTTATTCAAATGTCTACATAATTTTTCGTGCCTTTATTTGTCACATTTTATGAACAATCTAAATATTTAAAACCGTCCGATGTAAAATACCCTGCAAAATTATAGTCAGATTTTTGGCTGGTATGACAGGAACATCAAGCTGAACCGTCTGTATAAAATCTAATTTGCAGTTTGCATTTTTGATATTTTGCTACCAGCTTGTGTCACTTTAAAATCGTCAGACCTTTCAATGGGAGCATTTTTGTCGTCCAAATAACATAGCCCCAAAATATCTGATGCTTCCGAATTTTTTTTCAATTTCCTTCCCTTACATGTTTGAAAACCTGAAGGCCAAGTGCGAGTTTATTTCACTTCTACTCGATCGTCACGGTGACAGCGTTCGGCGCTACGATTGGTCCGCACAGAAATCTACACCAATCGCAACTCTAAACGCGCTCGCACTCAGCCCTGTGTAGAAACTTTTCTCACCGCTGAAAGTGAAAACATTTTAAAACTTTTATTCAAACTATTACCTAATATTTCAAATGCAATAGGTCCCCATGACGCTCGAGTAAATCACCATTTAGCAACATGGGCCCCCTACTATTTTGTTTTTTTCGATACATCTCGTATACAAAGCAAAATTTCGATATATCTCGTTTGAAAGTTTTTTAACAATGACAATCACATTGCCACTCGAAATAGCATTTTCAGAATATTAAAAAAACCATCCGTTTTTTTTCTTTTTTGCTTTTTCGCCTGTTTTTTTCATTGAGCTTAGATAAGTATAGGCAATTCTTCAGGTAAAAAAAGTTAAATTTCCTTTAAAATGGTGGGCGGATTTCTCTTATGAGACAAGACTGACTGTTATGAGACAAAATTAGCCTCAGTAGTACGGCCCCGAACAAAACAACCGACCTACCGAGACTAGAGGTTATATTATAACCAAAGCTCACCTTTTTTTTCATTTAAAATAGCCAAAGCGCCTTGAATTTGTTTATATACTAAACTATACTAACTTTTTCTTAAGT
The DNA here is from genome assembly GCA_902825455.1 of Arctia plantaginis. Lineage (NCBI taxonomy): Eukaryota > Metazoa > Arthropoda > Insecta > Lepidoptera > Erebidae > Arctia > Arctia plantaginis. The sequence continues at coordinate 18,511,800 of CADEBD010000226.1, read as the reverse complement.
GTAGTCACTGTTTCGCTACGCAACCTGATCATGATTGAAGAAATAAAAGTCACAAAAAGGAACTTAAAAACTTTATTCATTGACCGATACACTGTTTGTGTTCCGCGTGATCGCGTTGAGCTAAGTCTTCACGTGAGAGTCATCAACAACAAAATGTATAACACATAATTACAAACCTAAATAAGCTGATTTATAAATGCTAAAAATCATTTTCTTGTTAAACAAGATTGATTTATGAAAAGGAGAATATTTTAAGTGATAATGGAAATTGTGAAATATGTAGTCTTAGGGAAATACATGTCGAATCTTTGATCTGTAATTTTATAAAAACGTGTACCTACTATAAAATCTATTTACATAGCCAGGATTAAGTAGATAGGTTATAGGAATAATGTTGTAGTCACTGAACAAGGGAATGAGTGACACTAATATACGGATAACTAACTCTTATAATTAATAACATTTGTTTCTATTTCATCAATCTTCTTTAACAAAAAAATATCATTCTGTGAATGAAAACTCTCACTGAAGTCTACAAATACTGCAAATTAAGTTTTTATTTTAGCCGTTGGAGAAGCGTGGAGTTGAGTACGTCGGCCTGAACGAGCGTGGCCGTGGGGTCGCTGAGTTCACTGCTGGGGAACGTCGTGAAGAGTGTGAATCCCTGAAGCTGGTACGTGGGCTCAGCCCTCGACACGTACTCGTGCAAGTCCGCCACGGTGTGGGTGTGGTTGAAGCGACCGGTAAGGCGGCTGCCGTCCGCTAAACGGAACTGGAATGAGAGATTTTAAATTAAGCACGTAAGAAACGTGGATATCTATGTATAACATTTTTCCTTTCGTTTTCCTGTAAACTAGGAATGTTGTCGTGTAAGGAGAGGGGGGGCGGAAGGGCGTAACAGCGTTAGATGGTAGGAGGCGCACGTGGTCCTGCGCGGCGCGCTGGTCGGAGCGAGCAGAGCTGTACCTGTATGGTGGTGGTGGGCAGCGCGGCGTCGAGGCGCACGTGGTCCTGCGCGGCGCGCTGGTCGGAGCGAGCAGAGCTGTACCTGTATGGTGGTGGTGGGCAGCGCGGCGTCGAGGCGCACGTGGTCCTGCGCGGCGCGCTGGTCGGAGCGAGCAGAGCTGTACCTGTATGGTGGTGGTGGGCAGCGCGGCGTCGAGGCGCACGTGGTCCTGCGCGGCGCGCTGGTCGGAGCGAGCAGAGCTGTACCTGTATGGTGGTGGTGGGCAGCGCGGCGTCGAGGCGCACGTGGTCCTGCGCGGCGCGCTGGTCGGAGCGAGCAGAGCTGTACCTGTATGGTGGTGGTGGGCAGCGCGGCGTCGAGGCGCACGTGGTCCTGCGCGGCGCGCTGGTCGGAGCGAGCAGAGCTGTACCTGTATGGTGGTGGTGGGCAGTGCGGCGTCGAGGCGCACGTGGTCCTGCGCGGCGCGCTGGTCGGAGCGAGCAGAGCTGTACCTGTATGGTGGTGGTGGGCAGCGCGGCGTCGAGGCGCACGTGGTCCTGCGCGGCGCGCTGGTCGGAGCGAGCAGAGCTGTACCTGTATGGTGGTGGTGGGCAGTGCGGCGTCGAGGCGCACGTGGTCCTGCGCGGCGCGCTGGTCGGAGCGAGCAGAGCTGTACCTGTATGGTGGTGGTGGGCAGCGCGGCGTCGAGGCGCACGTGGTCCTGCGCGGCGCGCTGGTCGGAGCGAGCAGAGCTGTACCTGTATGGTGGTGGTGGGCAGCCCGGGCGTCGAGGCGCCCGTGGTCCTGCGCGGCGCGCTGGTCGGAGCGAGCAGAGCTGTACCTGTATGGTGGTGGTGGGCAGCGCGGCGTCGAGGCGCACGTGGTCCTGCGCGGCGCGCTGGTCGGAGCGAGCAGAGCTGTACCTGTATGGTGGTGGTGGGCAGCGCGGCGTCGAGGCGCACGTGGTCCTGCGCGGCGCGCTGGTCGGAGCGAGCAGAGCTGTACCTGTATGGTGGTGGTGGGCAGCGCGGCGTCGAGGCGCACGTGGTCCTGCGCGGCGCGCTGGTCGGAGCGAGCAGAGCTGTACCTGTATGGTGGTGGTGGGCAGCGCGGCGTCGAGGCGCACGTGGTCCTGCGCGGCGCGCTGGTCGGAGCGAGCAGAGCTGTACCTGTATGGTGGTGGTGGGCAGCGCGGCGTCGAGGCGCACGTGGTCCTGCGCGGCGCGCTGGTCGGAGCGAGCAGAGCTGTACCTGTATGGTGGTGGTGGGCAGCGCGGCGTCGAGGCGCACGTGGTCCTGCGCGGCGCGCTGGTCGGAGCGAGCAGAGCTGTACCTGTATGGTGGTGGTGGGCAGCGCGGCGTCGAGGCGCACGTGGTCCTGCGCGGCGCGCTGGTCGGAGCGAGCAGAGCTGTACCTGTATGGTGGTGGTGGGCAGCGCGGCGTCGAGGCGCACGTGGTCCTGCGCGGCGCGCTGGTCGGAGCGAGCAGAGCTGTACCTGTATGGTGGTGGTGGGCAGCGCGGCGTCGAGGCGCACGTGGTCCTGCGCGGCGCGCTGGTCGGAGCGAGCAGAGCTGTACCTGTATGGTGGTGGTGGGCAGCGCGGCGTCGAGGCGCACGTGGTCCTGCGCGGCGCGCTGGTCGGAGCGAGCAGAGCTGTACCTGTATGGTGGTGGTGGGCAGCGCGGCGTCGAGGCGCACGTGGTCCTGCGCGGCGCGCTGGTCGGAGCGAGCAGAGCTGTACCTGTATGGTGGTGGTGGGCAGCGCGGCGTCGAGGCGCACGTGGTCCTGCGCGGCGCGCTGGTCGGAGCGAGCAGAGCTGTACCTGTATGGTGGTGGTGGGCAGCGCGGCGTCGAGGCGCACGTGGTCCTGCGCGGCGCGCTGGTCGGAGCGAGCAGAGCTGTACCTGTATGGTGGTGGTGGGCAGTGCGGCGTCGAGGCGCACGTGGTCCTGCGCGGCGCGCTGGTCGGAGCGAGCAGAGCTGTACCTGTATGGTGGTGGTGGGCAGCGCGGCGTCGAGGCGCACGTGGTCCTGCGCGGCGCGCTGGTCGGAGCGAGCAGAGCTGTACCTGTATGGTGGTGGTGGGCAGCGCGGCGTCGAGGCGCACGTGGTCCTGCGCGGCGCGCTGGTTGGCGGCGCGCTCCGGGACGGCCTCCGCGTGCGTCGCACCCACTGTCACCGGCGTCGGGCTGCGGGACCGGGGAGACATTGTGTTATACGTAATACACTTTATATTCATATATATTAAGACAGTCGAGGTTGGTATCCAAACGTCGAGCGATTCAAGCGTCATTATATGTATATTTGTATAGAGTACTAGTAGTAAGTGATTATTTCATATTGCCAAATACAAATAAAAACATACTGTAAATAAATTACATGCAGGCATAGAAAAAATGATCGTACTCACCACACTAATTTGTTCTGGTTTACATAGAGCTAAATTAGAAGGACTTAACAGTAAAAATTACTAACCACTAGACTGACAAGGCAGTAAAATAGTAAATTTATTACCTAAACAATCCTCAATTTGCTGTTCCTTTAAAATCTGTAATATTCTTTAAATATACAAACAGAAAAAATGTCCTAAAATAAATACCAAAGCGATCTGTTGTGTATCGAATCTCTCTTAACATCACGGAACACCTACCATTGCAACTCCCCAAGAAACTGAATGACTTGAATCTTGATCTAAGACCCCAACTTACTTAAACAACTATTAATGAAAGTAATTTATAACAATCTTACCTTCCAAGCAGATGTCCCTTGCCAGTGAAGGGTTGAGACTTGGTGTTACGCGGGCACTCCTCATGACGTCGATCTTCTAAGCTCACGCGAACCTCGCCACCGGTCCCTCGAGATAGTTCGGGAGGGATCACACTGTTACATACATGCAAACACAATTAAAAAAAAAAGATATTTAAGCACGTTAGACCGGCGGTCCCGGTTGCCACATGAACATCTGTGAAGACTGGATGGCGTAGTGGTTTGTGTAACGGACTGCTATTCCAAAGGTCGCGGGTTCGATTCCCGCTCAAGTTAAACATTTGTGTGCATGAACATTTGATGTTTGATTTGGTCTGGGTGTTTCTATGTATAATATGTATGTATTTACAAAAAAAAAGTATATATGTATTTATATCAGTTGTCTAGTACCTATAGTACAAGCTCTGCTCTCTATCTAGTTTGGGACTAGATGGCGTTGCGTGTTTGTGGTAGAATGTATTATTATTTATTAATCATTACGGGTAGTGGGAGCCCTAAAATGTCCAATAACAGTCTTTCTACAGAACTTCAATATCGCCTAAGGACTTGGGTTGTGAAGCCGTATCGTAGTATACTTACAAGCCGGTTAGCTTTAAGCATACTACGATACGGCTGAACTAGTTTAAGAAAAAGAGAAGGAAGAGATACTTAAATCAGCAGCATAGTGCATGGCCCTACTGAGTGTTTGATTGTACTAAGTGTGTGACATTGAGTGTGTGACTCCACTAAGATTGTGACACCACACATCACATACTATTAATGGAAGTCAGACAACCGGACCTCAATTGTGCTATTTTATATTAACGCCAAACCACTGTCATTCCATTGACACGCTATTGAGATACCATTGACATCGGTCAAAATATCAGTATTCTACTAACATAAATTCTTAGTTTCAATAGACTGTAGATATAGTAATATAGGTCATCAATAGTGATATTAACAACATTGCCATACCTATAAAATTAAATGTATCATTTTCATACGAATTTAAAATGTACCGTTTATAAACTGTTATAAAGACATCGACGACATTTGTATCAGTGACAACTCATCGGGAGGGCATTGGTCATACATAGTAGAATAGGAAAAATGCAAAACTATTCCGACGACATTCCATCAGCAGTCTATTGATACAATATTAAAATAGCAGAATTGACTCCCCGCTGTCATGTTTTAGGTGATTTATTACATACCTACATATAAAAATGAGTAATTAAGCATACTTCTATGTTTTCAAATAAAAGTAGCCAAGTTACTCCTTATTGAAATCGATCTACCCGTTCCAGGGATAGATATAAAAAAAAAAAACAATTTTTGGTATAAATGCCTTGTTAACCAGAGCTCACACTAAATATTTTTTAATTAGGGGACTCCCTACTTAGTGTTACGAATCACTTAAGGTACCATAAATGGAAATATTCGGATGTAAAAAGCTGTTATTACAAAAATTACAAACAGACGCTACAATTTATTTGTAAAGATGACAATGAAAAATATTCATGCCTATAAATATTTGCACTGAGCGGAAATCGATTCAGTGAGTGGAAATAGATTCAGTGATTTCCTTACTTTAATATATTAATAGTTACAATCAAGCGTTGAGGTCCTTACCCACTACGTATACAGTTGAGGAACTCAGCGTGGTCAGGGTCTGTGTAAGAACGGAGAGGTCCCGAGTCAACGGTGAACCCTTCCCGGTACAACCGCAATCGGACCGAACGTACCGCGTCTGGCTGCAAAGTAGTTAGGACAAATTAGGCAAATGTCTTATAATTAATGTTTTCAGTTTCCACCACAAAGATACAGATAATTGGAAATAACTTTAATAGATATAACTTGAAATAGTTTTATATTTTTTTAAATGACAATATGTAATAATGTGAATGACATACTAATGATATATAAAACAAAAAATCCGTAAAGTCTAATTTAGATGAGAAGTATGCATGTGAAGTGTGCTGTACGTCTTTTTTTATGCAGAGATTGAAAAAAAAAATTGTTTGACTAGAGGCACTACAAGATTATTTAAATTTTCTTTTCAAAAATATTTTAATTTTCTTTTCAAAATAGATTATTTGTACAGTTTGAATAAGTTACCTGTTGTCCACCAGCTTGTTGCTCCCCGGTAGGTACAGGCTCATGGTCATCTGCTGTTTGACCTATTTGTTTGATTAAGTTGATTAATCATAGAGACACTCATAAATACATAAAAACTTTACACGAAATAGACTATACGGGAATCTACACAATAAACATACGCCGCCTAAACACAAATACAATACATACTTAACAAAATTTTGCTGAGCCATCTCCTGAAAACAAAGTTCATCTTAGGAAAACAAAATATATTATACTAGTTGTAAAAGTTATGTATATTTACCATAGTTATTATTTTGTTAAATACTAAAAATTAAATTAATGTTTAACTTTAAAACTTTACTTAAGTTTCAATTCATATAAAAACAGTATTAAGATGAAGATAAGCAGAATTTTTATTTTTTTCAGCATTATTAGTTATCACATCGCCATTATACACTTACCAAGTCTGTACCCGACGCCGCTGAACACAGCACGCCCTCTGCTTGTAGACGATGGCTCGTCTTCAAACACTACTGCTCCCCGTCTTTAAATAAACATACATATTATAACAACACAGGTAGATCACAAGCAGAAAATAAATTCCCCTGGTACACCTAGTTAAAATGCGGTGGACCCCTGGTATACGACCAGGTGAGTATGTAGTTGGATCATGGGTAAGCAGTGGTTTCTGTAGATATATGAAGATAATTTATAAACTAGGATCTATCTCATAGTTTAATTTTCAAATAGATACAAAAAGGACTAAAACAAATTATAATTATTACCAAATTACCAGTTTATATTTATATAAATTCTTTAAAGTCAGGTGTTGTCATAATTAAGTTTAACAGACAGAAATTGAGTCTAAAGTTTTTCATCCATATTACAAGCGACTATGTTCTTTTAACCAGGTAAAAGCAATAATGGTTTCCAATGAGTGCTGGCACTATTATGTCAATATGAGAGGAAATGGAATTTCACAGGCTGGCAACATGCTTGTGACTGCTGAATTACAGGTTTTGATAGACGGCGGTAGTCACTTTCCATCAGGGAACCTGGGTGCTCATTTGCCACCTGTATCATAAAAAAAATTAAAAACATCTTATTTGTTGTACAATTTACTTTTTTAGAAATATTTTTGTTTATTTATCATCAACAAGAAATTTTAACATATTGGTCAATGCTGTAACAGAGTCGCACAATTCAGGCATTTACCGTGGGAGATCCATGCTTCGGCACGAATGGGCCGGCTCGACCGGAGTGATACCACGGCCTCACAAAAAACCGGTATTAAGCAATTCTTTCGTTGCCTTTCACTGAGTGAGTAAGGTTACCGGAGCCCAAATCCCCCTCCCGCTGACTCGAGCGGGAAGTACTCCAAGGGCAGCAACGGACTTTTGCGTTGCAGGTGTTCATAGGTGGCGGTAGTTGCTTACCATCAGGTGACCCGTCTGCTAGTTTGCCCCCTTATACCATTAAAACAGGAAATCTAACTATTGGTCCAAACTCACTCTCTAACACTTTTGAACACCTCGGTGACAATATCCTTCCTTCCTTTTCCTGGACCAATAATTTGTTGACCAGATCGCTCCGAGCCACCAGCATAAAATGCTTGTCCTATAACAAAAGAACAATTTCAACAGGCTACATAAGGACACACGTAGTAGGAGGGACGTATAATTGACTCTTTGAACTAACATCAAAATATGTATTACTGATAACAATTTTTGCTTTGGTCTATAAGCTCCTACATGTTGCCTGGGGTGTTTTTAACACCCCAGGCAACATGGTTGGCATGGGGTTTTTTGCTACATATTTGTGATATCATTCGCATACCGCACGAAACCTTAGTGACGACAGAAACACTATAGCGTATTCTCGTTAAGAAAATAGTAATGCATCGATCAAGTCCCGCCGCCTTGGCATCTGATCGGTCATACTGCGTGGCTTGATGATGCCGTCACTATTTTCCATAATAATTATTTTCTGCTGCGGGCTTCTGCTCAATCATTCCATTTCCAATCTAAAATATCTTCCTACTCACTGTGAGAATAATCTTAAATGGCCTACTTTTGCCAGGGCTGCAAAATTATTAAACAGTCTGAGAACTGCTAATAAACATCCTGTACACAAATTTAGTTTTAAAACATCCATAATTTATATTTTTTTTAATAAATATCACGAAAACCTTGAACTTCATCCTACATTTTTTATTCCTTTAGGATACCATTTTTCATATAAATCAACAAACTACATCATCAAACTGTCACAGACCTGACTGCGTCTGACTCTGACTAGCATTATCATTTTGTCCTTTTAGTCTTGCAATCTCTTCCCTCAACTTACAATTCTCACATAACAATCTTTCAATTTCATTTTTCATGTTCTCAAGCTCTTGTTTAGTTCCACTATCGTCTGAGGACGCCACATCAATTCCAACCGCTTTTTTAGAAGAAGCTTCTGGTTTGCTATGTTGATCATCAACATTTTTTGGGCAACTGGTTTCTTCATTACAAAAGAAATCTTGGACAATGACTTGAATTTGCTTTGAAATCCATTCGCAACACAATAACGAGTAAGATTGTTGAGGTTTAACCTTAGTAGCTTCCATTGTTAATGGTACTAGAATATGGAAAATAAATACAAAAAAGAATACAGACTGTTTTAGTTCACCCCAAGACCAAACTTTTAGCTAAAAGCCATCTATAAGCTACTTAATGACAATTATGTGATAAAATGCAATATATGAGGAATAATTTTAGTAACATTAAAGATGATTTGATAGATCTGTCATGGATTTTGGGATAGACATTTATGTTTATTAACATACAATGTTTGAACATCAACATTAAATACAAAAAATTGATTTTATAACATCGGCACATCAATTTATAATATAGACCTCTTGTTTGCTTAATGTACACTAGACTGAGTGACGTGATTTTTATTTTATGAATGCTATGCTTATCCTAAACATTACTGTTGTCATTAAAAAAACAAGAGTGGAGTTTTTTTTTTTTTTGTTTAGTAGTAGTAGTATTATGCCTGCCTACAGGCCTAATAAGAACTTATTATTAAAGATTCGTAGGTGTTGTATTCCAAGATTCATTACTATTATAGCAAATGCTAGGATGCACATAGTTGCAGAAGGAGCACAAGTTGTAGAAATCTTTTTTAAATTTTAAACACATTTGAAAAACTCAAAAGAACTTTTTTATCATTATCATTCGGAAAAGTTTTTTTCTGGCCATTTGCATCAACAAAAAATGTGATTAAAAGAAAAACTTTTATTTAAATAATGTTAGGGTGTATAAAAAAAAAGTACTTGATTGTAATTTTAGATAACTATTAGATTATTATTTACTAGCTGACCCGCGCAACTTCGTCTGCGTATCTCAATAGTAATAAATTTTCTCCGTTTTTGAAACATTCTTCATTGGTGCTCCGCTCCTATTGGTCTTAGTGTGATGATATATAGCCTATAGCCTTCCTCGATAAATGGGCTATCTAACACTGAAAGAATTTTTCAAATCGGACCAGTAGTTCCTGAGATTAGCGCGTTCAAACAAACAAACAAACTTACAAACCTTTCAGCTTTATAATATTAGTATAGATATCAATTTTAACATAAATAGTTTCTGAATATTGATCATGATGATGGACATGTCATGCGGAGGGATGAGGAAAATGTGGCGAAGAAAGTTTTAGGTATGAGAGTTGAAGGGTATAAGAGAAGAGGCAGACCGAAGAAAAGGTGGATGGACTGCGTGAGGGAGGATATGGCTAGCAAGGGAGTAAACAGTGAGATGACGCATGACAGAGTAGAATGGAAAAATCATACATACTGCGCCGACCCCAAATAAAATTGGGAAAAGGGTAGGCAGATGATGAGTTTCTGAATATTGATCATCCATTAGCCTTATCCACATTCACATATTGTTAAATAAAAATAAAAAACTCTTAACAACATGTTACTACTCATATCTTCTAGTAGATAGTTTTTTACTGTCATCCAAACTAAATATGTGTGCAAAACTTCAGCATAATCAGTTAACTTTGATCATCCATTAGCCTTATCCACATTCACATATTGTTAAATAAAAATAAAAAACTCTTAACAACATGTTACTACTCGTATCTTCTAGTAGATAGTTTTTTACTGTCATCCAAACTAAATATGTATGCAAAACTTCAGCATAATCAGTTAACTGCTTAAGATTTCAAATTGACTCTAGAAAGATTTTTCTCAAACAAACATATATACAAACACCATAAGTTTATTAAAAGTTTGTATAGCACTAAGTTTCACTATTTTATTAAGTAAATATACAGCACAACAGATAATTAGTTAGTAGTGGTAGTTATGTTGAGGACCACCAATTGAGATGTTAATAATCTTTTATAGAAAGGCAGCACCAATCTAACACAGAGTAATGTTCTAGAAAATCCAAAGAATTGCTAAAATGATTGTCGGCCCATTTCTTTTTTTTTTTAATTTCTATGGTGAATCCTGAAAACCTGGTCATCTATTACCTAGCATAATCTGGTCAGGAGATAGTCTAGTTATCACTTACAGCACATACACAGCTTAGTAACTCAACATAAGAATTAATTAAATTGACTACAAATATTGAATGGTAGTCTTTTAGACATACTTTTAGAATTGTTCATGAATTAAGGGTTGTTAACTAGGATATGGCTTTACTGATTGCCTACATTTTTACCATAGTGGTTTGAGGCAATACTGCTAATTATCTTTTATCTAATCTGTAGGCATTGGTAAACCCATAAGTAGGAACCCTAACCTATGTCAGCAATAATTGAATGATAAAATCGCAGTTCACTGTAATTTTGTTCGATGTCTAGTCACCTGAGTGTAGTTTCTTACTAAATTATTAATTTTCACACCAAATATTGTTTGAAGATAGCACAATAATTTAAAATGCAATATTCTCAAAACCAAAAAAACTTGCTACGAGACTCGTTGGCACCCATTACATTGCAAAACTGCTTCAAAATCTCCTCCTTATGAAACCCATCTCCAAAGTATGCTAAAATAAAAAATAAATATTCACCTTCTTCCTCGTCACTAGAAGAACTGTCTTGTTGCAAAGTATCGAGCGTTGCAAACTTTGAAGTAGAAACCTTCTTTTTATCTTTCTTCTGAGTTTGTAAAGGGGATCCTGGGAGAGAATCCATATCACTATCTGAGAGAGAAGGTAATGATGATACTGCTGCGTTTGGATTGGCTGCAGGTGCTTCGTCTGCGTTACCGCCGTGCTCATAAAAACTTGACAAAGCTACCTAAAAACATAAATGACCTAGTTTTAACAAGTTTCTTTTTGCAGCACTATATTCTGAACAAATTTAACTTAAGACATCAACTAACCTGCTTAACCTCACGTTATACCAAATTAACACTACTCAACAAAATGTTTATATTTTTTAAGAATCTTATTAGATTTATTAACAATTATCATTAAAAAATCTATTTTAAATAAAAATCTTAAGAAGTACCTACTCAAATATGAATCTTTTTAAAGATTTTTAAAGAAATAATAATTAAAATATTATAGAAGAGAAGTTGTGTTGTTATGACGGAAAAAAACAATAAAAAGGTAACGAAACAAGTCAAGTAGGGACTTACGTCTAACTGCCAGTTTGACGACTCCAAAAAGAACTTGCTACGAGACTCGTCGGCACCCGTTACATCGCAAAACTGCCTCAAAGTCTCCTCCTTATTAGTCGACATATTTAGAATTTATTTTATTTTCTACTCAACTACAGAGTGTGGTCCATAAAAACACCGATGACTTGCTCGGTTTTCGTTTTGTTTTGCAATTTTGGCAGAATTGACAACACGATAGTGATGTCCAAAATTGAAATGAAAAACAGAGTTTTATCACTAATTGCATAGAACTGTAAATTCAGTGACGCAATTTAATTTGAATGCTATGTATTACATAACGTTTAAGTTTTACAAGTTATTAACAACTTCGGTATAAACTTAAACTCATAAGAAAAAAAAAATAGTGCGGTGAATACTGATGATTGACATAACAAAATAACCACTACATTTTATTGTACTAATTAAGGGTAGTTCCTCGAAATTTCATTCTTTGACCAAAATTTTATTTCACTTTCAGCGCTTTTAACACATGCTCATATGAAAATAGGTATACCTAATCACACACATTTGAATAAGGGACTCGTTTCTAAGATTTCAACGTACAAATATTTTGAGCCTTATTAATCAGTCCAATCCTTAATTATTAATCAAAATAAACAATCATATTAGTGTATTTATTATTAACATCAAACCATCCAAACCTGTAGTCATCGGGAAGCTCGAGGTTTTGTTGGGCCGTATCAATCTGAATTTCGGTAGCAGATATTTGACAACGTTTGTTTAAAGAAACTGGTGATACACTCACCAGCTTCTTTAAACACAAATTCACTAATAAGCCCGTGAAATTTCAATGATCTGGGTTAAAATGTAACGTGATCAAAATTGATTAGAGATCGAAGAATGATACATCAAATTTTAAACTTACTATGAACTATCGGTTTAAAACCTCAAAAACATAAAAAAAAATAAACACATAAATATACCAAGATTTTAATTTAAATAGTCACTGTTCTACCAATAAGGGTCGAAGTATGATGTTACATGCTCCAAAATCCTCTTTTATTCAATACACATAGAGTGGGAGTGCCATACTTCAGTAGGTACACATAGCCCAGCTAGACCGGAGTCATACCACGACCTCACAGAACACCGGTGTATAAGCAATTTCGATTGAGTAAGGTTACCTGCGGCCCAAACGGCACCCTTATACAGAACATATGGGGGCCACACATAATGGCAACACACTTGTGTTTCTGGAATTGAAGATGTCAATGAACGGCGGTAGTTACTTGCCATTCGGCGATTCCTCAGGTCAAAAATTGGACAAGTTACGCAACAGCAAAAGCACTCCTTTCGTGCTAGAGAGGAAAAACTAATTGATTCACTTGGGGTTTTGACCATATTATACCATATTGTGCCTGCACAGATGAAGTAGAATTTTGCCTACAACCATGCATAACTCAACATACATACAAACTTCATTATTTGCACTTTTCTACACAAATCTATACCTAACCCAAAAGCATCACACGAAACTCAGATTAAATATTTAAAATAATAAAAAAATATATATAAAGTAAACATTGTAATCAGTATGGAACCTGAACTAAGCACATATGAATGATATGTTTACAACCAGCTGCACAATCACCTCGTGGCTCTTCCGTTCCACGACTTTCTTCTCCCACGCGGAAACCCAGACTCTCATTATTACCTGACCAAGTACGGCCAAGCGCAGGTTATGTAAATTAATAGGTAAATTAACTTGAAGTCTTGTTATCATCAGTCGCCCATCTCTACTAACATACCAACATAAAAACAATATTTCCTCCGTACATGTAGTGTTGCCAACCTAGTGGATTTTCCACTAAAACTGGTGGAAAAGCTCTTTTAGTGACGAAATATTGATTTTAGTTTCTAGTAGGGTTTTTTTGTGGTTTAGTGGTAATAGTAAGATTGTAGATTACTTAGGAAATGCTGTTGAAAGATGAACTGTGAAAACTGTTTGTGTAAGAAAACCTCTAGAACAAGAATACGAAAGGAAGGATGGGGATTGGATAGAAGTTAATTTAAATTTAAATTTAATAGGAAGATACTGATTGTTAATTTTGGGCAATGAACTATTGTGGGCTTTGTGCTAGAGAGAAGAAAAGTTTCAAAGTTGAGAAAGAAGTTTTCAAAAATCCGCAGCTGCGGAGGGGAGGAAGAGAGGAGAGATCTATCTGAATCAGGCCCTCTATTTTTTTCTGATGGAGGGGGTATTCCTCCGTTCTGCTCCAAGGTGTCCCCCCTTGTTTTTTACACTAATTATTAATTTCTATAAAAACTATAACTTCGAGGATGTAATCCAGGATGATAAACGTTGTTGTCCATTAATGCCCTACGTGTTAAGGAACTTTCACATACTATGGGTGTTGCTCTTCATAGATGCTCAAGGGGCCAAGGGACTTCGACATTTAATCTGTTGTGAATTTGGAACCTTAACACAACTCTACGATCCAAAGTGGCTGGCTGGCTTTTTCGTTTTTTACGTTTGGCAGTCCTGTCATTTGTTGTAAAACAAAATCATTTTAAAATTAAACTTCCTTTTTATGTTATTAATAAATACAAATAATTATCTTCTAATTGCAACCTGGTGTTTAAATCGATCTGCTATGTTATAAATACGCTGTGGATAGATGTTGGAAGGAGAATGCTAGGAGAAGGAGTAAAGAATATGAGTAAAGATGACATAATTACAAAAAAAAAACTTTTTTTTTCATTTTTCGTTAGTGGTTTTCTGGTGGTTTGAGATGTTGAATCTGGTGAAGAGTTCATTTAACTGTTGGCAGCACTGTATACCTGTCTTGTTGACAGTGATAGAGACAGTGACAGTTTTCAATTCTAGGCCAGTTCATTCAAGTATTCATTCTGTAAGAATTATTTTAGATAAAGTGATGAATGAATTATAGTAAAATATTCATTCATCACAATCTCTGTCACTGCAATGCTGTAAAATTGCATTTTAAACAAACCTAGATATTCAGTGTTATTCTGCATTTATTCATGAATAGGTTGGTTCCTACTTAATTGTTCACTATATTTTGTGTTTTCCCATATCGGAATAATAACAATATTTTAACGTTTAAGATGCCGGTGATTAAATGAAGAAACCTCGAAGTTCTTCAGGGACCACCACAATGAGGAAATATTATCAACTTTTACTCGTCATCATATGCTTTTTGAGCGTTGTAACATTACTCATATATCGCCACGAGTACTACAGGCTGAGGTATGTGTTGGAAGTATTGAATTTCTTTGGAAAACCGGGTCTGTCGGAAATAGAATTTTGTGGTCCTGGTTATAATGCTACAATGTTGTCAGAAATACTTAGGAACTCGTCAATGGAAGTTCGTGAGACACCTCCACTGTTTCAACAGATTGATGATAACTTCTATTCATATTCCTCCTTTCTAAGGTCGTACCAAAAGTATGAGAAATTAACGCAATCTCATGCTCACATTATAGATACTATTGTTATTGGCAAAGCGCAAATTACACCTAACTTTCGTTGCAATATCTGGATGGAGGGTTCCAACACACCTAAAGCAGGACGCTTTACACACAAAACAATCTCAGAACCTGTAAATGATTTCACGTTGTACATATTCCAGTGTTCTTTGAGTAAAAATTTGGGTAAACCAAAAGGAGTGAGCTTCTATGTTAATGATTATAATATCAACCCAATACATGCACCAATAATCAGAGTGATTCAAGTAAACACAAAGAGGAAACCTAGAAGAACTGCTAATATAAAGTTTGTAAACAATATTGAACCAGCTATTTGTGTAATACCTAATCAAATACCATTAGTATCACGAGATGCCTTCATAGAGTTCCTTGTCTTCCACCACATGATGGGCGTCAAATACTTCACCATATATGACAGTATGATCTCTGAAGATATAATTCGAAGATTGAATTTAGTACCTTCGGATATTACACAGTGGAATATACAATTCTTCCCTTTGAATTATCCGTTTCTATTTGCAAAGTCATATAATATTGTACGGAATGCTATTGAATTAGATTGCTTATTCCGACACTTTAGATTGGATAAAGAAGAAACAGAGAAAGCCAGTCATGCTATTGTTATGTCTTGGGATGAATTCCTAGTACCCCGAATCCATAATAACATAAAAGAAATATTTAATGATTTCGACCCAACGAGAAGAATCAGAACATTGCAGTTGAAACCACTTTTATTCTGCTTAAATCAAGCTGATGATGAGGAAGTTGAAGTTGGATATCCAGAAATGATGAAAAAAACTCATTATTACATAATACCACAGAATATGAGTCCTATTTATGTAAGAAACCTTGACAGTATGGTGATTTATGAAGATATATTTAGCCTCACCTTGAGTACAAAAGAACTTCCTTTGGAAGTGTTAGGAGCCCACAAGTACACAGCATGTAGGGATCCTAAAGTGTTCAATTCCAGCGGTGCTGGCTACAATGAAACACAAATGAAAATGTTGCAACACAAATTCGAAGCTGCCATGGCAAAATTTGGGCCGAATATAGTAAGTAACAAAATTTATAGGTTGTACAGATCTGGAAAGATTTGGGAGAAAACAAGCAGTGAATCGGTTAGAGACATGTTATGAATTTATAAATTATAATATTAATGTTGAATATTCTTTATTTATAAGAAACTATAAAGAGATTATAATGGCAAGTTAGTAGTTGTAAGTGCTAGTCAAACAAGAAATAATCACCAGTCAACTTACACAAACCAAACTCAATCTTATGTTAACTTTACATACTGTCACTTCTAGCGTAAATATCTGGTAAAACTACCATCATTTTAACTGACTTCTGAACAAGAAGGGATGTTATTAATTAGATTGTTTTTTATAAAAGGTCTACTAGCAACCCAAAATTACTAGTATTCCCAATAACCCATCCCGCTAAGCTAGATTGCTTGTGTTAGAAGTGGGTTCATGTTGGTAGTGTACTGGATTGTAGTAGTGGTAGGATTTGAACCCACAAACTCTTGATCACAAGTCCAAAGCCTTAATCACTAGGCTACCGCCTCTTGATTGTTGTATTTTTTTTACTTGTTTACCTCAATAACTCTCTCATTTAAAAACTATTTTTTTTTTTTATATATTTAAAAGAGTATAAATACTTAATATTGCCTTTTTGGTGCAAATTTGGATGTGGAAAATTAATTTTAATTTCTTTCAAGTCATCATGATTTGTGCCCTTTAAAGTTAGGAATACTTTTTTTAAAGTAAATTATAATACTCATAGAATAGGGTAAATGACTTTCCATTGCCGTCCGTCGAATTGAAGGGAGGCAGTGGGGTGGGGGGTTTTACTACCGCCCCTTAAAAGGAAAGTCGCGGAGCCCCCCTTTTCGAGGTTTTTTTAATTTTTTAAATTGAGGAAATTTTCCTCATTTTATGGATTCGAATTAAAAATAAGTGTTTAAAACAAGGGCGGACCCCTTGGAGCGAAAGCCCCTCCCGGAACCCCGTTCATCACAAAAAATATCGGGTCAATCAATTCGGTTCTTTGACATAAGTTGAACCTAACCTATTTTATTTGTTATCTTCCCTTATAGTACCTATTAGGGCAGATAAGAGTTAAAGATAGGTGTTAAAACAAGTACAGGGTGGCGCAATAGAACGTGCATATTTAAAATATTGATTAGAAAATAAATACAAAAGGTATAGTTAAAATAAAACTGAGGTATTATTAAGAAATAACTGAAGTTTATTTTTTAAAAATAACATCGTCTAAATGATGACCCTCTCTACGACGACACTCCTCTAATCGCAAACGGAAGTTATTGAAAACTTTCTTCAGTAATGCTGGTGTAATTGCTGCCATTTCACCACGGATATTCTCCTTGAGCTGATCGTTGTTTTTCGGATTATTACTGTAGACTTTGTTCTTGAGGTATCCCCACAAAAAAAAGTCAGGAGGCGTCACGTCTGGACTACGTGGGGGCCATGGGATATCACCTCTTTTCGAAATCAGTCTGCCAGGGAACATCTGTTTCACAACCGCCATGGAGTCATTTGATGTGTGACAGGTAGCTCCGTCTTGTTGAAACCAAGTCCTAGAATTCACTATTCTTGAATTTTCAAGCTCTGGAGCCAAAAAACCTTCCAACATCGCAACATAGCGTTCGGTATTAACAGTGACGTTTTGCCCCCGCGCATTTTCAAAGAAAAACGGTCCAATTATTCCTCTACCAGAGATTGCGATTTACGAACCCATTGATATGGAAGTGGGCCTCATCTGAGAAAAGGATATTGTCAAAATTGGAAAATCGATTAAGCATTTCATTAGCAAATGCGAGCCTTGCTCCGAAGTCAGACTCTTTCAATTCTTGTGTTAACTGCAGCTTGTAAGGATGCAGTTTAAGATCCAAGTTTAAAGTTCGTTGCAAACTTCGTCGCGATAAGTGTAAGACAGACGATCTCTTACGAGTAGACATTTGTGGATCTCCTCGTACAGACTGCATAACTCTCTCAATATTGTCGTCGGTCCTAGATGTTCTTGGACAACCTTTTGCTTGTGGTTTAAACGTTGAACCAGTCTCTTCAAAACGCTGTACCCATATTTTAATTAAATTAGCACTCGGAGCTTTACTAATTTGCCGTAGTCCATATTCAGAACAATATAAACGCCTAGTAACGATGTATGAACGAGAGTTCTCGTAAAATGCGCGCACGCAAAATGCGCGACGCTTCCCGTCGAAGTGACTCATAGTGACTAAAACTCCATGAGCCCGCCTACCCAACGATGCAGGCTCCCCCCGCCCGCGCACTTTCTACCCCGCGAAAAAAGATGATGCAATATGCACGTTCTATTGCGCCACCCTGTATATAAACTGTTAAGTATATGTGTGTATGCAAACTATTGAAATGAGTACAAAATACAATTATTCACGTATAATGTAAATAAAATGTTACCGAACGTAGGACAACTTAACCGTAGGTTAAACGAAACGTTCAATGGCGAGAATTCTCTATAGGTTTTGACAAAAATATTGCAAAAATAATTGATTTTCAATAAAAAAAAACACTAAAACTACGCGTCTCCGCATGTTGTAACTTTGCATGAGTGCTTATAATAATGTAACCTTTCTGTAAGCAAAATATCAACCCCCAACTCGATTAGCTATTGTCAAATCATTGATATTTAATGTTGATATCAAGATATCAAATCAATAAAAAGATTTAATTGATAATGGAGGACAATTCAGTCTCTACTTTAACATTTTACATTCAACGAAGCAGGTGAAATATATTTTTTTAAACATAGGAATCTACCCCATTCTGTACCCTTAAAATAGGTTAAAGTTCTTAATGTTTGGTTAAATGGAAATTTGCAAACAGGTAGGTAACGAAAGTTGCCACCATGATTTGTATTACAATCTTAATTTCTCAGTTTTTTTAGATAATATTGAACAGTTATTGGCTTTATTAATTAGGCCAATTTGTAAATAAGCAAATATTGAATAGCTGAGACAAGAGGTGTAGATTATGAATTAAACATTTATTATAAGTATTACTTTAATGAAGAAGATTTAAAAAGCTTTTGAGTTTGTGTAACATATTATTATTTTGTTATAATACGTTTTCCTTGTCTCAGTTGTTACATTGACTAAACGTAACAGATACACTGGAGGTGATTATTTCTTGTTACTGAAGAATAAAGTAATTCACCAGCCCTCAACTGCCAAGCTAATTTTTTTTTTTATAAATGGAAAACATGATAGCCATTTGGAACTGTATTATTTGTGATGGATTGTCATTATATTTTTCAAGTTCATTTATTTATGATGATTATGTTAGTAAAGATTCAAGGTTTTTGTTTCGAATTTAATTTACCAATGAAACCTCATATGGACAACTGTATGCGAATTAATCTTTTTGAAAAAGATGAAAAGGCTGAAATATTAGGTACAACACTAAAAGCTACTTACGCCAGGATGTCATCCCGTCTCACCAGCTGTCTGGCCCAACCATTAATGTTTATTGTTTCTCTTTCTCTCTACCCAACTTAATAATACCTAATGACTTTTAATTCATGGAATATGATACCATAATATCGTTCCATGTTAAGGTGCTTAAATTCCCAATCGTACAATTTGTTTTGTCTTTTCGTCATTCATCACTTTGTTTTGATTTCACATGACATCACATCAACAAATTAAAAAAAAAAAAACAAAAAAAATTATATAACAAATTTATTACACTAAGAGTTCCCAAATTGGTTTAGGTTTTCTACGCCGTATTTTCGATTCACATTCAGTAAATAGGTAATAAGTATTTGACAGCAAGTTATCCATGGCATATCTCCGAAGGCCAATTCTCGTAATAAAAGTTTGGTCTCAATTCAGTTCCGATCAAACTTCGATCTCACAACTGTTATAAAAGGTACTTTCGTAGAAAAGTATTAAACACCCAACGTTGACTGTAATGTGATTATATCGTATTGTAACCGAAAATTGAATCGGTTAGCTGCTAGTCTTGGTAATACTTTACTATTTGACTCTGGGTATTCTTTGTGTCCGTTTCTTCAATCATTCTCAATGCGAGAGTACCTATTATTTAAAAACTAGAGCACATTCATTTATTTTTCGCCTTGCGTTAAAAAAAAAACAAATTTCTAGCTCTTTAATTACGTGAGTGATCAACAAATAGAAATTTTTGACTGATAAGATAACTATCTCTTTCTTTGAAATATACGCTGTGTCATAGTACCTATGTTTGCAAAATGTACCGGCCTTAAGTGGTAAAAATAAATTAAGATTAAAAAAGGAAGGTTCGTGGTTTCTTAATTCTGATCTCTTTTTAACTGTCTTTTTTGGATCTTAGAGGGATATAAAGCCATCTAGGATGTCGCTCCTGCAAGCTAAGCTAGGTTTTAACCATAATATTTTTAATTACTCAATAATATAACTAGGAACATATTTTAACGGTTTTTAGAGGATATAGTTAAGTGCCTTGATCGTAGTGATGGCTAGCTATACTCAATTTTCTCTTTAAAATATAACGAGATAAGAGTGTTTTTAAAGTAAATTGTACGTGCTTGCTCTTACAAAAGTCGCGAGAGAGTAATTTACGCGATTTACGAGGATGTCTAATTTTTTTTATAATTTTTTTAATGATAATAATAATATGGGGTCAATTTGTAAACTATCCAACTATCAAAATATATGTATACCTACTCACTTTTCTTCCTTAATACTAGCTGTATAAGACTGCTTTAAGAAAAATATTTTTAGGACATTAAGTACTATGTATAAATGTAATAATCAAATTGTTGACCCCATAGGACATCCTCTTTTATGCCAACTGAAAATTATTATAGCGCTGGTAATTAATGCCGTACTTCTAAGTGTAAAATGCAAAACTGTTCGTCCATTCTTTTTACACGAGATTTAAGTTTGTGATCTCTGTCTATCGCCATTGGCCTTTAATAATAATAATAATAATAATAGTTTATTTGCTATGAATGTAGGTACATCAAATTACAGATGGAATAGTTTTCATTGAACCGTGTACATTCTGCCTTATAATTAAGCATGCAAAAATCTATAAAATTGGGGTCGATACAAATTAAATTAAGTCTGGAATGGATAAGTACAAAGAAGAAAAGAAAAAAAAAAAACGAACAATTAATATTTTAGATGTCAATGGTCCGGTCCACAAACTAATCATCCTTTTTACAAAATGTACGAAGATATCGACAACAGATCAACGTGAACTGTAAGAAACTCATGTTAAAAGAACTGATTGTTAATAAACTGAACTTTATTCTGTTAAAGGCGTGCCAACATTATTATAACATTTATTAATTGCTATACTGTATCTTGACATCAATTATGGTATCTACGTATGAACAGAATGGATTTTATTGTTAGGACTGCCTTCATTTTATAGTGCCTCTGGAATGTTTACTGGAGCAAGAATTTATGGTTTTTATGCTATCATACGCAAGAAGCTAACGTCAATGATTAGCAAGGTACGAGGCAGCAATAATAGCATCCGAAGGTCTTAGCGGATGAGCAAGACTCATTTGCTTGTATTTCTCTTGTAAACACCGTATACGAGTTTATGGACTTTGTTTGAAACAAGGATTGATTTATTATTAGGTATTAAGAGGTACAGAAAAACAGGCAAGAAAGATGTGAATATTTGGAACATAATTTAGATATTCGATTTGTAATACATAGTACATAACATAAGTAAATACTCTTTTACATTGCATGTTAACGAGACAGGAACTAATTCACGTAAAGAATAACTCATCCTGCATTGTAATATCTACCTATATTTATTTAAATATAAAACGTTTTCCATTTATTTATATTTGCTTTTCTAACCGCTATGTAGAGCTGTTATAATACTTTGTGTGTACTGTTGAATACTTTCAATTTAAGAATGTACCCTTTTGAAAAAATACATTGGATCGTAAATTAAGGATAGTTATGGATAGCAAGGATCCCACGATGGCGCAGAGTGCAGCACTTGCCCACCCTGGATGCCATAATCTTAAATCAAAAATTGTTTTTTTTGACGTGACAACGTCTTATAAATTGGTTTGCCGGGTGACACTTCAAGAAACTGCGTTACGCTCCGCTCACGTTATGCGCTCACAATGAGAGCGAGTGAGAGGCACGCGTCCCTTCCACTCGGGCATGGTTAGCCCGCCTAATAGCGAGAGAGACAGACATAAAAAGTGAAAGGCACGCGTCCCTTCCACTCGAGCACAGTTAGCCCGCCAAAATTATTTTACCACTCAAAGTCGTTGTCACGTAAAACTTTCGCCCGTATACCGACTTTACAGGCAACCAATTTTTTTTTTTCAATTACGAAGGTTACGTGAAGCGCACGGTAACCATAGATTATCCACGGCAATAGTTCAGATACAGTTGTCTTAAGATGATTATATTAAAATAATAAATACTGCCCGAGTTTAACCCCAACTCTAAAGAAAATTTATTGCTATGCCCTTGATGGGCAGTTGTGTACATGTTAGCGTGATATATACTAGACATAAAATTAAAATTATACTAACATAGATGTAATTTTTAATATTGCACACGTTATGTAAAATGTTGTTTTCACAAACCAATGACATAAACATAGAACAAGTGTAAACCAGATGGCCAATTCTCCGAATAAAAGTTTCGTCAAAAATCAGCTCCGATCAACTCTTGATCTCACAATTGTCTTGAAAGGTATTTTCGTAGTAAAGTATTAAACATCCAACGTTGATTGTAATGTGTTTATATCCTATTGTAAACTAAAATTGAATCGGTAATCTGTTAATCCTATAGTAGGGGAGCCCATGATGCTAAATGTGGATTTACTGGAGCATCATGGGGACCTATTGAGTTTGAAAGATGAGGTAGTAAAATGAATAAATGTTATATAATGTATTCACTTTCAACGGTGGGACAAGTTTCTACAGGTTTTCAAAATTGTAAGGGAAAGAAATCGAAAAAAATAATATTCGGACACATCAGATTGACTGCACGGATGGCGTAGTGGTTTAAGCGGGTCGCCACGCCGCTTCCTATTACGCCGAGTATTGTGGGTTCAAACCCCACATGGGACAACACTTTGTTTGATCCACAAATTGTTGTTCTGAGTCTGGGTGTACTTTGTATCCGTTTCATGTATGTTTGTAAAGTCCCCCGCCACACAGGATTTATTCCTAGTGCGAGAATTGTCTTTTAAAAAAAAAAGATATTTTGCGGATACGTTATTTGGACGCCAAAAATGCTCCCAAAGCTCTGACGATTTTAAAGTGACACAAGCTAGTAGCGAATTTTTGAAAATGCAAACTGCAAATTCGAAAAATCGCTATTTTGAAATACCCAAGCGTGTTGGATTTTATACAGACGGTTCAGCTTGATGTTCTGACGTCTGACTTGAAAAACCTGACGATAATTTTGGCAAGTCAAGGCCCAAAAATTATGTACACATTTAAAGATTTCTTAGATTGTTTACTTCAAAATAAAAAAGTTAAGGTCATGGGTTTTTTTTTGGAAATTTGTAACCCTCCCACTGCTTCATGTCACGCTCAAATCGTCAGATTTTTTAAATACACCAATATGTATGTACTTGACTCAACTTACCTTAATCTTAAATGCTCGAGTATTTCTGGCCATCGATTTTGTTTTTCAACCAATCTGACCTGCCTTAGACGTTCCCTCCTATGTGTAGGGCTTGTGAATTGTGTATGTCCTGTCTTAATCTGACACGCTCGAGTAAATCCCGAAATCCCTTCTAGGGCTCCCCTACTAGTAATACTTTGCCATTTTACTACGAAAATACCTTTTTTGTTGACTGAATTTTTATTGAACTTTTATTACGAGAATTGGCCTTCTGGAATGTAATGTAGCTTCTTAACTTTAACTGTCAAACATCAAAAAAGCCATCCGAAACAGAATTTCAACGATTTCGGTTAGGGAAGTGTCATGACAGGTTTTGTCCATTCTGTATTTCTGTCATGACATGCTGGATAGTTGTATAATTTTGTTTTTGCGTAAGATACAGATCAAGAAAGAACGAATCAGCTAAGAAAATTTGGATGTTTTCGCGTGTTTCTTTCGAAGAACAACCATACAAAACTGAACCTGGAAACATTAATGTATCTTTAGTTTTTTTATTAACAAAATGTCGCTGGAGAAAAAAAAAGTACGATTTTTAACGCCATCTAGGTTTAAACTCAATAATGTTAGTATTTAATTATATGCAGGTATATTCATTATATAATATTTCATTTTTTATTACTCAGAGAGACAAGTGGGCAATTACTGCTTAGTGCATACCAATACAACCGGACAGTACAAATATTGAAAAATTGTTGTGCACTTTGTTACAATGTATGTTGAACTGCTAATGTTTTTCTTTTCTATATTTTAAAAATAAAACAATAAATGATACTAGGTAAATGTTTATTTCTGTCATCTATTCTAAATACAAGGCAGGCATCGCCCGCGAATCTTCACAGATCAATTTATTAAACATAATCAAATTATTACGAACAGTAAAACGATACGAATAGTTCATAATACACGAATAAAATATTTAATATCACTAGAGAAATTAGTACAAGGGTAAAATGAGCATAGTTTGAGCAATACATACTGTATTGTCGTTGCCACAAAATAAATGGGAAAAGGTTTGGAGGGAACACATTAATTAAAATATAAATATATTTTAAAGCTTATATAAGTTTTAAATATTGCAACAAACGAACTTATTTTAAGGCTACAGTGTTAAGTACTGAATAATATCTCACTAAAGTAACTTTTATTTACGGTGATGAAATACTGAAATATGCGATGCGAAGAAGATTCTTAGGATTTATTTGAACGTAAATGTAACGAGTAACAATAGTGATGTTTGCGTCTAATTACTTGTAGATACGGAAATTATGTTACCCTGTTGACTGTCGGGTGAAGTTGAATACCTCGCCATGAAATGAAATTAACTGAATGATTTTTTTTTGTATTTGGTTGAATTTACCTTAAAATTTCACGGTCTAAAAGAGGGGAGCTTTTGTAGTGTTGTCAGAACTTTACTGACGTCTATTGACGATCCAACTCGACGTCACTACAACCGTTGTCGTTCTAATTTTGGATAACATTCATCGACTATCATGCCACTTATCGCCCACAATCTAGAAGATTTTTCAGAATATTCATGGATACCAGTTATCTACTTCAGCAACTAGCGGTGCATCAGCAGCGGTTAAAATTCAACTTAATTATTTACTAAACCTTTTGTAAATTTATGTCTTGTAGTTCCGAGTTTGTAGCGACAGCCAATGAACTTGAATTCTGCAAATGAAACAAAGGCAATTTTAAGCTCAATTGTTTCATTGTTTTAGAAAACACAGACCCGACTTCTCCCACTTAAGGAGATCGGCAAATGCTAACTGACTCAGCATAACATTCTACATAAGAGGCATCGGTAAATCTTTCTAAGTTCAGAAGTTGCCTTAAATAACTTCTATAAAACATATTAATAGAAAATAGTAGCTGCATTGTTTTTTGCCGTATCGAAATATCAAATTGTAGATACAATTTACTGGAAAATGTACAAATGATATTTTCTTACAGAGATCAAAATAAATAGCACAAGATTTAAGATACTCTTATAATGCAAGTGAGGTTGAAATGGATAAATTGATGTATAGATAATTACCATTTAAATTATATGATTAAATACTTCCGCCTCATTCATAAAAAAAGAAGAGAAACGCTAACGTCTAGATATCGCATGGATTTTCTCTTTGTCTTTTGTAACATGTTGCAGAAAAATTAAAATGACGATAATGTTATCTTTGAAATGCAAAAGACAAAATATTTACATGTATTATAGTTTTATGGCCATCATATAAGCTTAACCTACATAGAGAGCCTTTATAAAGTACATAATATATTAAAATAAAATATAATGAATAATCATGTATTTTTTTTTTAATTCGGTATTTGACACTATTAGGGTACCTATGTATGGAGCGTATTGTGCATAAAATTATCCAATCTACAAAGTAGACAATATTTAATATGCATGCTAAACTAACAAAAAGGTCTTCCTGTAGTCTTTAGGAAAGTGTCTTTTATTATAATAATAAGTAATTCTGTATTTGTCACAATTAAGTTAATAACTTTTTTTTTGCAATATAAATATACTTTTGGTTAATTGGTATTTATGATTTGACCATTTTGTAGATTGCATCGTTTCTACACGTTATTTATAGTGTTGTACGTTTTGTAGTGGCGAGAATTACTATCACCGACAACAATGTAAGTGCTTTATGAACAAGGGGGAGGGGAGGGGGCAAGTATACGTTCAAAAATCATTGCGTAATAAGATTTTGGTTCTAAACGATTTTAATTAAATGCTTTTATTATGCTTAGGACTACATTAGCAAAATGCCGAATGAAAATGAGAAATATTATATTATATAAGGAACAATTAATATTATTTAAATGCATCTTTTTGGCCATATGATACCTAATGAAGCGTATTACTTGAATTAAGTCAATGGCCTTATATAAAGCATAATAAAAAGAACAATTGTGTGATTATATTTATATAACGATGACGATTAATGACGACACCATACCTGTTACGTGTCGTAATCGTTCAGAAAAATAGAACTTTATATTTATTGTCATGATATTCTGTAGTCAAAACTCTCGGCGAAATGCCGATTATACTCACAAACAACAAAAATATCTGTAAGTCTAAATAGGTTTGACCGAAACACATTATATTGTACTAATTATATAATCACCATACACATTTATGTTAAATAATTCATAATTTATTGCAAGTTGAAAATATCAGTTTTCTTAATAGAAACCTAATTTATTTCGCGTTCGGTTTAATTAAAATTTATCTTACGCTTAATATTTTCAAACATCAACATCAATATATATACACAGTATGAAAAGGTATTTCCTAAACAAGAAAATAGATTTAAAATATCACCTTGTCTAAAGACTAATAGTAAAAAGGATTACAGTAAATGCACGAAAAATAGTTACATAGTCTTATGAGTTTTATAACAACAAGTATTCTAGACGAGCTAAACAATCCTTAGATCTGACGCAAAATAACCACTTCTCATGATGTCACCGACTCACAGAAAACCTACTTAGCAAAACAATTATTTACGCATTTGAGTCGATTCTGCACGTTTTTAGTTGTGACAATTATAAGCTTCTTTTTTTAGGGTGTAGGGTGCAAACAAGCAGACGAGTCACCTGTACCTCAATTCTGCTATTTTATGTTAACGCCAAGCCACTATCATTCTATTGACATGCTATTGAGATGCCATTGACATCGATCAAAATATCGGTATTCTACTAACATAAATTCACAGTGTCAATAGACTGTCGATATAGTAAGGTCATCAATGGTGATATTAACAACATTGCCGTACCTGGTAAATTAAAAAAAAAATCATTTTTTTACAAATTTAAAATGTACCGTTAGCGAAACTGTTATAAAGACATCGACGACATTTGTACCACTGTCTGACTGACTGTAAGTCATTGAGATGCCATTAGTTTTTAGAATAGGAAAAGTGCAAAACTATTCCGAGGACATTCCATCGACAGTCTATTGATGCAATACTAAAATAATAGAATTGAGGCGAAGATGGAAAAAGACTACCGCCGTTAATGGTCGGCCTTTTAGGTGGGATGATGATGGCCTTCTATGTTTTAAATAGTTTCTTATTAAAATAGCCTAAAGAGACATCCCTGGTTGCACTTACTCATATTAAGTTAAACACATTCTGGTAATATTTTTTAAGTAATACATACCAACCGTGACCATGATCAGTTCAATTCAAACAAAACTGATAAACAAGAAGGTTTAAAACCTTTTTCGAATATTCAAATACATAATCGTTTCGCGAAGTAGGAGTTTTGTGTTCGCTGTGCCATAATGAGAAAGACAGTTATTATGCGTATGATTAAAATATTTGTGTGCATATCGTACGTTCAAGTCTATATTACATCATCGATGAACAATACCGATAACTGCACACCAGTAAACCGTAAAATCATAGTAGCCGAATTCGCAGACATTTTTAATGAAATTATCAACCTTCTGTCATTGCTTTAAAGTTGATTTTACCCTGGTGGTTTATGTTACTATTTATTGTCAGTGAATTCGGCCCATAGACTAGCAATTGTATGTTGTTATCCAAACTGCAGTCATTATGCCGTCTACTGTCGATTGCAAAGATTTATCCCGTTCCCCAATTTCTTTTGTGATTGGTGCAGGATTACAATTTTTAAACATAAATAGTGCAAATGCACTTATATTTCATTTCATTATACTGATTTTAGATTTTAATTAAGAAATTATTGCAGTAATTCTTAAATTACGCACATGCACATGAAAGAATATCGTGCTGTAGGCATTTCTTACAAAAACATGCAATTGCCATTCTATTAGTAGTAACTAAGATGTTTTTCTGTCAAGCGGGAGAGGCACACCACGCGTTCGTTCCAAATCCGGAGCGCACGCATTCGAAATTTGAATCTGCATGCGTTGCATATATACGCATGCATTGCATACATACGCATGCATTGCATACATACGCATGCATTGCAAACACACGCATGTAGAATACGCTGTATGAATCGCGTGTAGAAATATCCACATACAAGACAAATGGTTTTTTCATTTTACACATAATCGCAGATAACATTCTATTACATGTAATATTAAACATTCCAACATTATATACACAGATTAACAGTATTACCTTACGATCTGATTAAAACGTAGTGTCTCTTATAAAATGTAACATTTCAAATTGAAAATATAGAATGTATTTTTATATTTGAAAATATAGCGTGCTTTCAAAGGATAAATTGTTTAGTGACTGGATCAAAGTGAAAAGAGAATGGGCGTAGCCTGAAATACAATAAGATGTCAATTATTTCGGGTTTGATAATTACTATTGTCATAAATTTTGCTTCCGAATATATCTGTTAGTGTTTAATTAAAATTCAAAATATTTGGATTTATACAAAAAAATTAAAATACTGCACCGTTAGATGGACGGCATGACGT
The DNA here is from genome assembly GCA_902825455.1 of Arctia plantaginis. NCBI lineage: Eukaryota > Metazoa > Arthropoda > Insecta > Lepidoptera > Erebidae > Arctia > Arctia plantaginis. The sequence goes on along the minus strand of CADEBD010000226.1, from coordinate 18,482,744 downwards.
AGTGGTTTAAGCGGTCGCCTCGCTGCTTCCTGCAGCGCTGAGTGTGGTTTCGATCCCCACATGGGACAACACTTTGTGAAATCCACAAATTGTTGTTCGGAGTCTTGGTATTGTGTACGTTTCGTGTATGTTTGTAAAATCCCCGGAGGATATATTCCTAGTGCGGGACTTGACTTTTTTTTACATTTCTTAGGAATGTGTAGATGCCATTTAACGTATGCAATCTTATATACAACACTATGTTTTATTATGTCTATAAACATATAATGTTTACTTGGATATAAATACACAAATATCCAGTCGAATTGAAAACTTTATCAATTTTAAAGTCGGTTTAATAAATGAAGTTTAACTTCTCACTTTTTATTTATATTATATATGATAAAGAATCTTTTTGTATCTCCAGCTACGCCCATGTTGTTCTCTTCGCGTATTATTCGTGTTACGTATAAGAACACAGCTAATTCGCTTAATACCAAGTAACAAGTAATTTAAAAAAGTTATAAGTATGTAAAAATGTTTTATAACAAACAATTTTATTTTCAAACATGATCATGTTTCAAAAAACATTCTTCAATGCGATGAATCTATAATACGGGTGTTCAGTATATAGAAGCTTTGTTTTTGTAAAATGTTTTCATGAAACATACTCATATACATATTTCAATGTATAAGTCAACAACAAGATTTTTATTTATATCCAAAACATCTAATATAACAATTTCTATAATTTTCCTATAGACCGCTAAAGTGTAGACATATTTCTACAGTTAAAATCCTAATATTTTTTCCTTACTTATAGACATCGAATCGACAAAAGTCCTGAAGTCTTGACATTGTTTAAACTATCGCTAGTGTAGGCATACTAACATTTCAAGTTACTAACCGCCCGTATGTGTTAAGTTAAATAAACAGAGCTAAAAAAATACAATAATAATAATAACGCCACTATTTGGTCATTAAACTCCTCAAGAATCGACCTTACAAATCGACTAAATGTCTATAAGTAACAGAACATGAATAAATTTATAGTTATCGCCCACCTCTTTGTTTTATGGATAATAATATACATTTCATTATACAACTAAAAACGGACCTTTACAATGGCCGCTTAAATAGTTCTCAGATCTCGCATAGTTCGAACTCTGACAGAGTATAGGATCAAATTAGTCTAAATGCATCTCACGTTAAGCTGCCATAGTAAATCGATTAAGAATACCGACTAGCATGTGTTAGTATCGATTGTTTATCGACTATTCGATATAATCGATTACACGTGTCATTGTGTTGCTAATATTAATATATTTCTCACTCGACCTTCCTATTAAATAAAATAAATAAATAGGAACGTTTGAGTGTAATAGTTGCCTAAGTGCTGCCTGTTATAAAAATACTGTTACAGTAAAATATATTTTCATAGTTTTACAATAGAGATCATTTTTAATCAATAAATAGAATGAAAGATGTTGTTTTAAGCTCTTTTAATGTGTTTTGTACTTTATAAATATTCAAAGTTATGCTCTTTAGAATGACAAATGGTAAAAGTAGTTCGTAAACACTACATACTTTGAATGAAGTGGCTATCAATGAATTATTAGTTTTTCTTTTTATGATTAATAAATGTGGACTAGAGATGCATTGATTAGAATAATACATTCCGACCGCTAAATTGTGTGAAACATTAGATTGAGTAATTTGTAAAGTAGTAGTAGAGACTGACGGATATAAAATATATATGTATTATTTATTACGGTATCTGAATGTTATTAAAATTAATATTAGTTGTTAATAGGCATCACTAAACTCTCATAACTAAATCATGTACATATAACGAAGAATGATTGACCATATTTGTAATCTTGTCTGTTATGTTTCAAATGTTAGTTACGCCTGTGTGGTTTTATAAGAATTGAAGACATTGTCACAATGTGATAATGTTTTCAATTACGGCGGCCTTAAGAGGGACTTAACTCCCTTGAAATTTCTTAAATTGTACGTGGTGTTAATTACTTTGGAATTTTGTTGCATATTTACAGTTGAATATGATCGAATATACCGTACTCCAGCAGTTGGCACATATTACAGATGGGTTTCTCCTTATGCAAGTATATAAATCAGGTTAAATACGATAAAACAGAATATTTGACTAAAGTGAGTTGCGTTGAGTGCAACACACGTTACGAAGAACACAATCTAAAGCGCAGGTTCGCAAAAAGGAGTGGAAGGTCTTATGAGAGTCGGCAGTCTCAGGAGCGCGTGTGGGGGGCGGAGTGGCGCTGCTGTCAGAAGAAGATCACCTCCTCCTCCGGGGGTGGCGCGGGGGTTGAGGGGGCCGGCGTGACACCCGCCACCCCCACGACCCCAGTCTCCGGGGAGCGCACGCGGAACTTGTCGGGTAGCTTGGGGTACGTGTTTGTTCTGGGGATAATAAATCGTCGCTATTGTATTATTTGTGCGATAGTTTTGCTTAAAAGTGTGCCATACTGCATCTGGCGTTTAAGATAAATGACCATTTTTAGTGAATACAATGTATTATTACCTTTAACGGCAATACGTTGGTACGGGAATTTTCACTCAGAATTCATCACAAGAAAGTTTGGACGTCTATTATATAATTTTTTAATTCTTGCTGCCTGACATGTCAACCAGGTTACACTGAATTTATACTTCCTGGATCAATAAATTGAAAAGTTATTTTAGAAAATTGATAGTTAAATACCTAGTAGCTTTGTTGTTTGTCTGTTGTTGTGAAGGCAGGGGGGCGGGCGAGCTCCCTGTTCGTGTGTGATGTATCACTAAGCCATGCGTTTGATGCTGGAATTCACAAAAACAAAAATAATGAAATATTATCTTACGTCGCAGTTACGTAGTACTTATATCTTAATTTACCTATTTATAAACACGTTATTTTAATTATGTAATATCTATTAAGAAAAGTTATGTCTCAATTTATTAAAAAAAAAACAAACCAATACAGATAAAATAATTTTTCGTGTTTTTGCTCTTAACTTTTTAAAACCCGTTGAAATGCGTGTTTCGGAAATACGTTGGTCGGAAAGACCACAAACATTAGGATGTAGGTGTACTCTACACCAGAGTTAGGTTATCATTTCTCTTAAATGCCCAACTAATCCCCATCCCTCTTTATTTTCAAACTATTGTAGTAGTACTCACTAAATTCAATACTCACACCATACAAATATTCTTCCGTAAAAAATGAAAATTCACATTTGATTAATATCATAATTTTTTTTTGAGTGATAGGTTTTATAGACCAGTTCCACTTGTATGAACACTAAAAGTTTACTGAAAATTTTTGAAATCAAAATGCATATACCCAATGTGTGTGCACGGTTATTTATAATTTATAATATATTATATCTTACACATCTTACACACATCCCAAACTAGGCCGATCCTGTACTATGGTAACCAGACCGCTGATAAACATACTTATATATTTTGAAATAGATACATATTATAGATAACTTACACCCAGACACAGAACAAATGACCGTGCTCATCACACAATATTTGTCCTGGGTGGGAATCGGGAACCTCAGGTTTAGCAGTCAGTGTCACTAACCACTACACCAACGGGCCCTTCATTTTCTTATTATACGCTCAAATCATGATTGATTGTCAACTAATATGTTTTAGTTTACTTTACAGGAAAACTGTAATATCCTCGACTTAAGAAAAGCTCATTAAATACAATGATTGTTCACTATGAACTTGTTTTTTATGGAAACTTATTCTCATAAGAAAGTCATCATATATAGAATATGTCGCGTATGCGTACGATGTAGATACGTACCAATAGTACTTCGTATTACGCATGTTTACACAAATATTTGCTGAATATGACCAAAATAATAATATACGTTGTAGTTGTGAAATCCCTTATATACTCTTGAATAAATATAACTAACATGTTCATAATCGCTTCTATGTATTTATTAGCGATCAGTTTTGGTCACATAAAGCAAATGTTTGGTCAAACATTTTAAAAGAACTTCCTATAGAATAATTAAGCATGCTAATCTAACATCAAAAGCCGCACAGACGAAATGGTTGTACACATTAAACACTGATAAAAGACGAAGCCAATTCTACCGAAGCCGATAGTAATACATGTGTACTGTTTATTTGAGTAATTTTTGTACACGGCAACACTTAAGCGATAGGAGCTAAATTTAGAGGAAGTGGTGCATATACCGGCATTTAAAATATGTGTACAGAGTAGAAAAAAGCATATTCCTGGAGGTGTTTACTTATTGTGTAAATATTACCATATATTCCGCTGCATTATTGTATTATACAGTATTATAATCCTCTACTGATTATAAAAAAAACTCATCTTATGCTTAGTTTGGTCACGTAGTACGGAGAAATATGAATGGTCGTTTGATTATAGAACAGCAACAAAATCATACTCAACGCACAGGCAATACACATTTAAATGAGAATTAAATGCCGTTTAATAAATAACATACTAATAGAGGGTGGGTCAAAGAGTTTAACATAGCAGCACTGAGTTACTTGGGAGGGGCGCGCAGTTATCAAGAAACTATGCGGCGGTTTAGACAATTTAAGTAACAACGAACGGCTTTACGAGATAACGACAGTTGGTTTCAACAAACACTAATGACTATGTGCGTCCTGGTGATGTTCAAATGTTAATTTAATATAAGCTGGGGTCAAGAAATACTAGATGACTGGTTCCACAATGAATACTAAACAAATATACCGGCTACATTCTAGAATTACATTCTAGCGACGAGATAATTTTAGGGAGATTGTAAAACGATTCATCAAAACGTAAGTGTTAGCATCTTCATCATATACTTGTAAGGGTAGGGAAATCCCTAGCCTTAAGAATTTTTAACTTACGGACACTGCCCACTTGTATCGTTGTCTTGTTCATTATCAACAGCCTCTAATAGTCCACTACTGGACAGAGAATATATGATTTTGAAAGACAACTAATTTCTCGTAGAGACGATTTTCGATTACCCCAATGACTTCTGTTCTTCTACCTCCAATAATATCACAATTGTAATGTGGATTGTGATGTTAAGAAATTGTGATTCACGGCTTCAAACTCATTTAATAAGAGCATCGTACAAGCTTGTATAACTAGAATTGTAGGAAAAGAATATCTACAGAATATTACGGTCTAATTTCCACATATATGTGTTGCTGTGTACACAATACGATACAACAATAGTGAATAATTATCTACTTGCTATATAGTTACTTACAGTATTAAAAACTGTCGTTAAAATACGTTCGGATACTCGAGGTCCTGTAAATACCAACCATTTGGTCTGTATCGATGTGTTTTAACTAAGATTATGATAAACAGGATTTTTAATTGAGAGTCCTATTACTGACTGCTGTGATCAGAATGTATAAAGACCTCGGTACAAAACGAGAAGTCTTATACGTTTAAAGGGTTTTATTATTGCTGTGGTTAATACATAACAGTACTTAACAAAAAAGATAATTAAGGGCAAACTGCGTCGCCTGACACTTATAAGATTAGTGAGTTGAAATATCTCACAAATACTAGTTATCCCTAATAAAGTGCTAGTGGACATCGATGTTTAACAAAATTATTTCTTTATAATCAAAATCGATCCTTAATCTAACTCAATAATAGACAACACAATATAAATCATACATACATACTCTGATACCTATAGATACCTCCCTGATACCCTCTCTGATACCTCCCTAAGGAGATATTGCTGTTTTAATTTAATAATAATTTTAAATATTTCGACCAACTGACTCACAACGCCATCTAGTTTCAAACTAAGCAGAGCTTATACAATGAAATCTAGATTCACTGATAGAATAATAATTTTCGAATTTAATCATTTCTAGATGTAAAATTCTGACGGAATGACGGGGGTGTTGGTCAAAAACCACGAAATTCGTGTGACGTAATTATTGGAAGGCCCCTAAGAGGTATAAAAGGTGTATTAAACAACAACAATTTGCCAACTATTACTTTTCCCACTTATCAATAAACATAAGTTTAACTGTTAGCTCTTGTAACTGACCTATTTTTTATTATATGTATTTATGTTGGCTTATTACAGTAATAGGAACAAAAGTCCGTCTGTAACAATTTAGTAAATAAAAAATAATAGTTACGAGTTTACTGATAGCTTTTCGTTTGAGAAATAAATGAACTTGATAATACTAACCTCACTTGGTGATTCGTGTAGTCGGTGGTATCCTGGCGGTGGTTGTTGACTTTTGCCACTGGCTAATTTAAGAGGTAGCTGCTGTTTAACCATTTGCTGGAATATGAAAATAGTAAATGATTATGTTTTAAAGAAAGAAAGTTTTAATATGTATGGAGGTTTACTGACTATGTTTTAAATCGAAGTGTGAATTGAAAATTCAAAGACAGAGCGAAGAATAGACAGAGCGAGTCACACATAAATATGATATAGTAAAAATATTTACAGTGTTACGTACAGTGATTTTAAGACAATATGTGATCTGCTAGCATTTTTAGAGTAAACTTATTTGTTGTTGTAACTGCTCGCAGCGATAGTTTTATAAAACCACCTAAAACAATCATCATATCATGCATAAAAATATTTGCACAGTGTGGGAATCAAAAATGCTATCCGGAACGTAGCATTGGAATGCAATACTTCTGCGCTACGGAGGTTGTCAAAATTGCGTTGTCTACAACAGGGTAGTTGACACCTTAGTCAAATTAGTTACTTTTTATCATCGGTCAAAACGACAATTTTGTATGAGGAAGGTATGTAGTATACATAAAAACTTATGACGTCACTATTTTAGACTATTAAAGAATATATTTTAATGTTCATTTGATTTAAATTCGTAATAGCTATAAAGCTAGAATAGTTTTTTTTTGTGATATTTGTTTTAACGTATATGTGTACGTATATGTGTATGTATGTCCCCTTACATAGTTATTTATTTACGATACAGTCAACTACCCTATTTTTTTTTTTAAACTGTTTTTGGTATTTATTAATACAATAGCCAGTTGTTGCAGTGTGGGTGTGTGGGTGTGTGGGTGCGCGAGATGTGCATACCGAGATGTTGGAGGCGTGCACGGTGGCGCGAGTCTCGTTCTGCGCGGAGAGCAGCTGCGGCGGCGGCAGCACGCCGCTGCGCACGCTGCACGCGCTCACCGACGACTCCGAGCCCGTCGAGCCGCGGTTATCTGACACGTAATACTACACATGTCATACCGGCTGATGTCACTCAAATATCAACCTTATCCGATTGAAATAAAGCTAAAAATGGTATAAACTATAGTGCATTCTGATTAACTAAATATTGATACATCGATCGAGGTTCCAAGAAATTATTGTTTCGTGCGAAAGCTTAGCTTGGCCAGGGTGCTTGATTGATGCGTCACTATTTTCTTAAAGCAAATGGAATCTAGTACAGTGGACGGCGAGGTCTAATTTTGCAGCATTTTGACGGCATTTTATTACTAAAACGAAGTGCGACCTTAAAATTTCTCTAGTTCCTCTAATCTTCAGTTCGCTTTACATTTTTCATGAACTGAACCAAATGATTAAAGAACAAATGGAACTTCCAATTATTATTAACCGACCCTGTTGATTGTCGTCTCTTATATTTTTAACTGTTGTATGTAATTCATACCTTATTTACGTTTCGACGATAACATATACCTTTATAACCCTTATAATGTTTACGAACATTTATTGAAGAACGAATAAACGGTACCTCAGCGCCGTATCACACGAATAAACATTAATTATATATATTAATAAAAACAAGATTGTTGACGATTGCAGCCAATCGCAAAGACAGTTGATGTGAAATAAACTCACACCACGCCCTCTCAAATTATATTGTAAAAAAGTGAGCATGAAGTGCGTGGGAGAACTATCTTTATCCAATGACATTCAAAAGTTAAAACTGTAAATTTCCGACTTCGACAGTGGACAATAGAGCGACAATATGCCTACAGTAGAAGGTTTTAAATTTCAAATCTACTTGTTCATCTACAATCACAATCTTCGAACAAAAAATAGAAAATCACTTACTTCGCCATTTTGGTTCTTTCCGCCGCGTAGTATCGCTAACACTGGAGTCGGGTGACAGAGTTCCCACACTTGCTATTTCTTCCTGCGAACCACCTACAATCAAAAATTGCCTCTAATATAATATACATATGTAAATTTTACAGATTAACCTAATTCAATTTCTAATACATACCATGCTGCTGCAGTCTTTCTAGCCGCCTGAATAATTTCTCTCTTTGCTGTTCTACGTCTTTCTGCTGTTCTGCTAACTCTTGTCTGGCCGCCTGTAATTGCTGTCTTTCTGTAAGTCATGGACGAGATAGTAAGAGTATATAGAGAATTATATAAAGTGATTGTTTGTTTTTGAGAAAAAAAAAAATATAAAAATTGTTTTTAAAAATAATAATTTTGTACCCTATAAAATTTATGGATATATTCGGTTGTAGATATATCGTACGATAAATTTTGTGTTCAAAATTATTAGTTCAGTAGGGACCTCGTAGCCTATTTTTTCTTTGTAAGTTCAAAACAGTGACATATAATGCATTATCAAAATAAAAGTGTGTATGTTTTGATGGCCAGGTTGTTGCATTGTCCTGGTAGGTTCTCCAGTTACAGGATGTCTCGAGCTATCGTAGACTTAGTTTCGTTTTGATAAGAGATTTGGGAGGCTTTCTAAACTTAGTTCCGTCTCTTTTTTTAATTCGAATTATCTTCTACCTTTATTTTGAAAACGATATATTTCCAGGGAGGTTTCGCATAAGACAGTGGGTCGGTTATAACAGAAATCAGCCAAAAGCCGGTGTCACGTTACACATTGAGGCGGCCCAAAAGACAGTAAACGATGACGATGTATCGAGATTTGAAGTAAGCAAATGTTAGCGGAGGCAGCAGCGCGTACGTACCGTGCGCGAGCTGCGCGTGGTCGGCGGCGCGCTGCGCGTCGAAGGCGGCGCGGTCGCGCGTGAGGCGCGCCTGCGCGTGGCGCAGCTCCTCCAGCTGCGCGTCCGACCAGTCGGGCGTGCGCGCGCACCCGCCCGCCATGCGCCACGCGCTCACCTGCGCCTCCAGGCTGCGCCGTAACAAACGCTTATATGTACACCACGCGCCTTCAAAAGGCTTCGCTCGACTCAATGTAAACGTTGTCGATTCAATCCAGGGAAGAATCAGTATCTCAATAACGGCATTTATATGATAAAAAATTTACCACACCAGTTTTTTTTTACATAATTATTCAAATAAATAACTTATATTAAGTATTGAGTAAGGATTGATACATTTTCATGTATATCAATATATCTTGGACAGATTCTATTATCGTTATAAAGTATACAGACGTCGCATGTCACACAAGACGCACGCGTATGGTACAAATATGTGAGCCGACGAGTTCATCTTTTATCTTATTATAATTATTAGCAACCACACTTTTACAATAAGCACCTTTTGATAATTATAAATATCGTGTTGGTTTTTTATTGATAAAATATTTAAACGATATATCGTACCGACACAGAAACATTGCCATGATTTTAGTACATCCTAGATGAACTTTTTCTTTTATTATAACGACCACAGATACCATACTATTTGTACTCATGACTAACGTTTAATCACTACTTTCATCATTTTTTAATATTTTTGACGACATTTTGCACTTTATGTATAATTTGTATATATTTAAAAATTTATAAATATGTTTATCAGTACTAGTATTGCACAGTACAGGCTGTTCCTATTTTGAAACCAGACGAGCTTGTATGACATGCCTGGGTTTCTTATTATTACCCTTTGTATTACACCCATAATATTCATATAGTGAAGGTATACTTTACCTGTGTATAGTAGTCATCTGCTGCCATACAATACACGTGAGCGTGTATATAGCATGTTGCAGTTTCAAGGCTGTGTCTCCTGTAATCTCGTGTCGTTCGCCCTCGACGACCGGCTTGGTCTCGGCCGAGTCGTTCTCCGTCCCTTCTGTGGGCGTATCCGTTGATAAACGGAGGGTCACGCCTACAATTTAGTATACTTAATAATCATCATCACTTTTTCGCAAATTTATTTTTAATTTAGAAGTGCGTATTAATTTATTGAATATAAAATGTATAGGTATATATTAAAAAAAGACATAGTAGTAGTATATGATATGTGATATTTGACATCTCACCTACCATCTTTTTAAAAAAGACAACTCCCGCATTAGGAATATATTGTGTCGCGGGGGACTTTACAAACATGCATGGAACGAACAAAGAACACCCAGACTCATAACAACAATTTGTGGTGAGCGCTTAAACCACTACGTCATCCGTGCCGTTAATCTGATTTTAGCAAATCAAAAAGTGCGCTTCGTGTAACAAATTTTCCGTTTCTTTTTACAAAATCTACTAACAGATTGCAGAAACGATACAGATACCTTAAAATCAATATAGTATGTATTTATAGTATCTACGATCGCATCTTTGTATGCGTGCAGTCTCCCAAAATATAGATCATCAGAACTACTAAGTATTGTGCTAGTTCTGAAGACATAATTTAAAGATTTCACAATATGTTAAACGCTATTTTTTGTCTATCAAAATGTTATGATTATAAACGCGAGAGGAATCGTCGTTGACGTTCCACAACGAAAAGGGCCGGGTGACTGACCGCGGTGCCTGGTGGCGTCGAAGCCGGCGAAGGTGTCGGCGCGGCGCGGCAGCGCGGGGCTCTCGTAGGCGGCGGAGTGGCGCTCGCCCGCCGAGCTCGTGCTGCGCCCCAGCGCGCCGCCCGCGCTCCACGGCGCGCTGCTCGCCTCCAGCGCCTCCTGCCACCGCACCACGCATGCTTATATGCACCTAGCCCTGCACTCTGCACTGATGTCTTTTTCTAATCGGCCGAGCGTGCGATGCTCTTCGTGGATTGGAAATAGACCTCTCGGCAGCTTTCACTCTCGCACCTGCTCTATTTGCTCTATTCTTATATCTTTTTGTTCATAATCTGTACAGTTCCTTATCGGTGTCGTATATTACCGTATTAACTTTGCAGTGGGAACTCAGTCGAATTAATCGAATGGCAATTCCATCGGTGTATTTTTTAAAATAAAATATCGTTTAAAGTTAAATAATCAAGCTAACTTAATCAGAAAATACTACTGATGTAGCACACATAATACTGAAATTCCACTTCATGAAATCATTGAAATTAATAATAACTTATGTTACAATACCTCACAGAACAGTTTAACCAGAAAACCCTACGTAAGTTTCGAATGCTTAATTAAGCCGCCTGGCATAATTACTATGTTTTTGCATTATTATAGTTAACTAATATCTATTTAAAAGACTGACTCTATATTTAAATAACATGTCGACAGCACAACTTACGTATACAGACTGGTACTGACTATCTCTTTGAAACTAACTATTACAATATAGAAAATTAAAATATAACAAGGAGTACAAAAGCCCCACCAGACAGTACCTTAACAACTTTGCACACTTCTTGCCATAAAGCATACTTGTCAGGTGAGGGCGCCGCAAGACGTACGTAGTCTGGAAACACCAGTCCAGGGAATGCAGTACCAGATCCTGTAGAAATAAAATACTGTACTAATCAGCTTTTTAAATACATTAAGTCAGTGAAATATTTATCGCTAATAAAGACTATAATGTTTACAAAAAAAAAACTTTTTTAAACCTTTCAGACCTGTGATGGTGGGAAAGCTTTTACAAGATACGTTTTAAGTAGCTATAAAAATTTTAACGTCTACCTATTGTTTGTTTCATGTCAGGTTCTCTATTATTATTATGTATAATATGTATGTTTTTTCAAAAAAAAGTATATAAGTATTCTATCAGTCAATCTAGCTTTTATAGTGCAAGCTCTGCTTAGTTTGAAACTAGATGGCGTTGTGTCCATGTCTGAAATTATTATTATTATTTATAATATTAGAATATTCAACTACTTTTCACTTTAAATGGTGCAATTAACTTTTCAATATCGGCACGCCTATTAGCGTTACAGTAAAAGTTCGTTTACTATTAAGTAATACTACTAAGCATAAAATTCAGCATAATGATCATTACGAATAATATTATGAGACATAAATGTTTTACCTTAATATTTATTGTCATAAATACTATCGGCATAAGAATAAAGATCCACAATTTTTTGAAGCCATGTTGTAAATATATTATGGATGTTATTAGGAAGGTTATGATATTTATAGGCATAAAAAATACGCATAATTGGTTCAGCTACTACAACGCAAGCAGTTCAGTGCAATTGGTTACAATAAACCCAATCTACAGATTTTTGAATTCTGGATGGCGCAATTCTGTGTTTTACTATGTATTTTATTATGTCCTAAAATTTAATTTCAGTGCTTATTTATGGTATAAAGGAACAAACCTGCATTAGGTACAGTGATCCAAGTTTCGTCAGTAATGCCGACCATCTTCATTTGTAAGGCCATCTTCTCTTCGAGCAACGTCGCGTGCTCCCTATCCTTCACCCTCAGTGCTTCTGTAGAAATAAAACCAGAGACGTATAACTAAATGTGATTAGAGATAAATGGTGCATTGTTTGAATATACTGATACTTGTTAGAAAATAAATAATTTTGTTTGGCAAGCAATATTGAATTAATAAGTAAAATAAGAGCTCACAATTTTATTGAAAGTTCACAATTATTTTGTATACTTAATTATTTTTTACATCACATTCATCTCAACCACTAAATAAATGATATCCACAGTGTGTGTGTGGTAATGAACTTTCATAATCTTTTAGTATCATGATATATTATATAGGTTAGTTGAATTACGTGTTTTGTGAAGTAGGTGCAAAACTAGTTGTTTTTTATATGAAATTTGTTTTCATAAAATTCTGGAATATTTTACAGTTAAGTTTTATTTTGATTTATATTAAGTTACTGTGCAAAGAGAGGACCTAATTTTGCTGCTGCATTTCTCGAAAGACCCACTCAAATTATTTAAAAAAATGAGCGAATTATGAACTTGATTTGACCATATTCAATATTGCTTGTCAGTCATAACGTGATAAAAATAAACACTTATTTTTTTACTGAATAGGAGAATAATATGTTTTATTAATCCACACAGAAATTCGTAAATCATAACAAATGCTACACACATGGATACATTCACTTATATTTTATTTTTTTGACATGGCAATTCACGGAACATTTTATACACGATACCGAGTACAATAGTGCCTCCTCTACATCGGCTACGATGGACAGTGAATGGCCGGCTTTATAAAAAAATATAGGAATTCAATGAAACATGCTGTCATGCAACAACAATCTGTTTTAATGAATATTATCACCTTCTATTTGCCACCACGGTGTTTCATCTGTTTAATCACAAAATTACTATTGTTTAAATAGATTCATCTCGGGAATGACACCTACGGCGTTGTGGCCCAATATATTTTAAATTGTTATTTAATTTGGAATCCGTAGATACCATAATGTATTTAAAGTTCATTTCGATAGTGTAATGGTGTAAATTAAATTTTCTATATTTTGTAACATTCTTTTTATATTAGCATCACTTATGACTTACAAATCTTAGAAATAAATTTGAACCTACTTCTAATTTTCTTTCGCTTTGTATGTAGTTGAGATGACAACAGTGGCTACTAGTACTAAAATTTGGTGGATGACTGATATGTTTGTCTGTTGTTTGTTTGAATGTGTCTAGTGTGGGAGTTGTGTTCACTAGGTGTTCACTTGGTCATTTCTAAATCTATTCAAACCTATATGAGCATTCAAGGAATAGCTTGCACTAACAGCTTTGAACTAATATTTCTGCGATCACCGGACTTTCAGGAATTTGACGGGCCTAGTGGTTAGTGACCCTGACTGTTAAAACGGCGGTCGTGGGTTCGTTTCTCACCCAGTACTAATAATTTTGTGATGAAAACGATCATTTGTTTTGCGTATGAGTGTTATTTATCTATAATATGTATGTATTTAGAAATATATAAGTATGTTTATCAGGCGTCTCGTTTTATCCTTCCGGATCAAACGGCCGTGTATGAGAGTTGTGAAGTTAACATCATTATTATGTTTCATTTATTTGTAACTTAAGTTTTTCTATGCAAAGAACAATGGCAGGCATGTAGGGGACTTTTGTACTACCTTGCATATCTCATGGCAGAGATTATTGTTGCATTCAAATGAATGGTAATATATCCAACAATTAATTACCAGACTTCTATAACTTTGAGTTTACTAATTATTTCAGTTTGTAGTTTGCATAGTATTATAGGTATAAGCTGTACTGAAGTCGATATCAATGACAGCTGGCTGTCACAAATTAGTTGTCATTGCTGTCAACAAGTTAACATAGATATCTTTCAAAATCATTGGATGTTTTTTTTATCCTTGATGATGTCCTGTCAAATTAGTTTAATTACCTTTTCTTACAATGTAGTCTTGTTTTCAATAATTTTACTTGCAGTTTGTAGATATAATTTATGTATGTATTATATGTTCTACAACAACTACTAAGACCGTATCCTATTAGAAAATCATTTTATAACATTCTCAGAGTATGAAATGGTCATTTGAATTTGAGCTTACACATTTTCGATAGTATTATTCCTTACTTATAACAAACATAGTCTATATGCGGTCTCCAGTTGAATTTTTTATCAATTATTAGGCCGAGATAAGAGTGCTGAGATACTATTTCCAGTGCTGGACATTTGCATGTTAGTACTATTGGGCTATAGAGAAATAGATGGTGGTGTGCTCGTATGATTGGCTTTAGGTATGTGTAATGAATGTGCATGACTTTTGTCTTCTCGTAGTTTATGATTAGGCCCACATTGTGCGCCCACTTATATAATAAATCAAAGATTTGTTGCATTTTATTTTGTGCATGAACTACATTTTTGTCGGCCACTATTATACATGTGTCGTCAGCAAATTAGTATACAGAACCCTCCTTGAGTACGTTATACATGTCGTTACAATATAATAAGTATTCCGTAGGGCCAATCACCGAGCCTTGGGCCGTGCTTTTTTCAGTTTTCAGGGGTAATTAAACACATTTCGTATTTTTACAGTAGTCTGTCTTTTAGAATGATAATTCTAAAGAAAATCCAGAAGAGGGCCTTGTGCCTTGAGGCCGAAGCGCGCGGGGTCTCCCCTCCGGCCGCCATTTTGTGTTATTACTTTTGTGCGATACCTACGGGGAATGACCTTAACCTTTGACAGCTGCTTGCATAAAAAGTTTAACCCAGATAAGCCTACTGTCCCATATGTCTGCAATGTACTTTTAGATGTAATTTTGAAAAAAATATTTATAAAATGGATAATATATTATAACTGCACCTTTTTAATTTTTATTTCAATAGCTTGTCACTACAAATCCATTAAATATATATTCTGTTAATGTGTGCGTAAGTTGAAATATTTTTTTATTTCTACCGTTCGACATATGGGACAGTAGGCTAATCTTGGTTAATTTTCCGGCAGAAAATTAGTATTAGATAATATTTTGAAGTTTTGTGACTTTATTACTTTGTACCATGGTTGTAATTAGGTTAAACCTAAAACTGTTTTAAAACTTTTCTCTCCGTTTGTTAGTAAACAAAAGTAGCAGTGTAAGTATATAGTCACGCGAACGGCATTTAGCTTTGATTTTGTACGTAACTCTTTATCTAGTTGCTATTGTTGATCGAAACCTAGGATACATATTTAATATTTTATGACTAATAGGTTTCACCAATTTGCTTTTATTAAAAATTTATATCCTTATCGACGGTGAAACACGGAATAGTATCTATTTAGTCAAACACCACACGACAGGGCATGACTTTCACAACACAATGAATATAATGAGATAATAAAATTCAGAAAGTCTTATATCCCTTATATCCTATATATAGTCTTATTAATGTTACCTGTAATCAGTCTTATATTCTCATGTCTGGCATCGAGCTGCCGTTGCCGCTCTTCAGCGGACTGTGCTGTTGTTCCCGCTTCTGACTCCTCCACCTCTTCCGGACAGTTTTGTACTGCCGCTCTGTTTACGAAATTAATACCCATTTTACATTTATACGTTATTTTTATGAGTGATTTTACTACATGTTATTGATTTTGTTTACAAATATCTGCCGATTAATTTTCATGTCGTGAAAATTCAATAATTAAAAAAAATTCGTCACTAGCTTTATAGGATCCACAATCAATCAAAGAAGAAGAACCAATTAGTGAGGATTGTTTTTTATTACAGATTATCGTGTATATTCCAAATAATTTAAATATTTATTTGCTATTGGTATAACAATATTTACCTTATAGCTTGTATCCAAGTGTGTATGTCCTTGGGTCGATGTACCCTTAGCTCAAACATCTCGGGCTCAGTGGGCCCACTGCATATTAAGTAAAGGCCACGCCCTTCCGCACCTGCTTTTTCTCGGACTAGTAATTTCACTAGAGATACGACTCCAGTCTGTGGAGATAACATTATATGTGTTCAAAGTATGTATATATGTATAACTATCCTTGTTAAATTCACTTATAACATATTTAATTTGAAATTAATATATTAACAATGTTATATTTCCTTTTTCAAATATTTCCACAGAGTAAAAAAGAAGCTACATCTGGCAACAAACTGTTGCAAAGATTGACAAAAGTATTAGATTATAAACACCCTTGTAATTATTCTGAAAAAAAATTTGGAAAAAAATTGTGTCACAACAAGAATAGGTAAAATACACCGGTGTTTCTTAATTGTAACTCTTTCAAGTGCTATGTAAGGTACAATCAATTAGTTACCTTATTGTCAGGTGTAAAGAAAGTATATTTGTTGTTGTTGTCGTGAAGAAAGAAGAGCACATCCGTCAACACTATAACGAGCAACGTTTGCATCTTGCTGCGGCCTTGCATTAGTGTGGCTACTCCCTCGAACCTGGGTACAATGTGAAACATTTCTAACTATACAATTATTAAGAAACTAAAAAGATGAACCATTACAAATTATTTAAGCTATTAAAAAAATACAAATACATTAGATTTTCATATAGCATAAAGCCAGTACCTACTATATCTATTTATAGCATTTATATTAATTTAAAACTTTATATATTTGCAATCCAGTTGGGGGGGGGGGGGGGGGATTCAATGCCTTAAGCATTTTCTGCCAGTCAACCTTTGCGTAACGCACTGAAAATAGGAAATACATATCTATGTATTTCCTGTTTTCTGTGCGTCCTGTTTTTTGTGCGCATCTGCATTACAGACATAAAAAAATGAATGTATAAATCGATATTATCAGCTAAGCAAGATCTGAATATATTTACATATTATAAACTTACTTACACATACATTTGTATATATTATACAGATACATGTATAATTTACATGTAAATCTACAAAAATCTCAATAATTTTACATCAAAACAGGTTTAAAGAAGGATCACATTAACCTAACTTACTTGAGACTTCTATTTCCCTGTAATATATCACTCTTCTTGAACTTTCTGCCTCTGAAATTGGCAAATGACTTGGCATCGATCCGGTGATATATCTCTAACTTGCGATCCTCACGTTCCTTTGCAGCCACTTGGTTGTCCACGTCTACTAAAATTTCCTGTTTAAAAAATATTTACAATATAATACACTAACTGAGCCACGCAATTTGTTTGCGTCTCTTAACAGCAATAAATATGTCCGTTTTTGCAACATTTTCATTGCTACTCAGCTCCTATTGGTCGTAGCGTAATGTTAGATAGCCTATAGCCTTCCCGGATAAATGGACTATCCAACACTAAAAGATTTTGGCAGAATGAATCAGTTATTCTTGAGATTAGCGTGTTCAACCAAACAAACAAACTATTCAGTTTAATAATATAAAATTTAAAAGTATGGAATTTGTCATTGGAAGCATCATCACCATCGGTATCGCAACTCATCATATCTCATCACACTATTATGAAAGTGTCAGTGTTGCTCACGATGTGCGTTTTTTGCCTATAGTGTGAATTTTTATTACTCTTTCTGATTGAAATAGTACAAACACATTATAATTTATATTCGATCATTTAACTTCAATAGGAGACTCAAAACATGAGCCAATCAGCAAAAATTTGCTTTGGGTTTAAGTCTCCAGTTACTACTGCTGAAGTTAGATTAAAACCTGTTTTTTTTAACAAATCTATAATTTTCAATATTAGTTGATACTTCTTTTGACGTTGTTGTTTAGATGTATTCGATTTGCATTTGAATTTCAATAAATTCAGCAAACTGTTGGAATCTACTGATGATGCTTAAAAAAGCCTTTTTTTTAAGTGAGGAAACCCCCTCGGGCCGTTACCCCACCGGAGTTGGCGTCAAGGAGGTGTGTCGGAATTGAACCGAAATAGGAGGGATCCGGGAACAGCTGTTATTAAGATATCCAGAATGTTCAAAATAGCTTAGACCACCCACAAACCACACTCACAATTAAAGAAATAAGTTGAATGTTCATTAAAAAAAGATTTTATTCCAGTTTTATGGTCACACCTTCACAACTAACTAAACAAGTATTTACCTTGACACCACAAAGCGCTTTTTGTAATAGCTCCCTCTCGCTGACGTCATCGCCAGCCGTCTTCAGCAGCGGCTCTAGCAGTAGCGGGTACTTTGTCAACCTTTGTGCCACGAATAACACGCATTCTGGTACACCCTGTACAATGAATAATGAAGTCATAGAAAATCGTTATCAGGTCTTTAAACTTATCGATAGGCCTATTTTATTCACATATTCATCCTAGAAATAGTGGTGTTTATAAAATGTATAACATTTTGATCAGATCTTTACCGTGATTTATTTTTGCTACTTTAAATAACAAAATGTAAAAAAAATTGAAAATCAAAAATAAAAAGGTTTTTGAAAGTAAAGAAATTTTTAAGAAAATAAATGTCATGTCGATGTAAAAGCAGTTAAGTTGTTTATTTAAACTTGCTGCTATAAAATTAGCAACAAATGAACAGTGCGTAGCAATAATATATAAAGTTCTTTGAAGATTATTTACGGAACATAACTCACTTTTTTCCTGAGTAACGGATTCTGTTGGCACTTTCTTATAAATCTGGATAGGCGGGCTTCTCTCGCACAACACTCTTTGAATACTTCTACAGCATCTCGGTGGCGGGAACAAAATTCACCTGGGTATACAATACAATAAGTTTAACTTTGAAGAGTTTTCTGACATCAAAACGTAAATATTTTTACCCTAATACAATTGTCGCGAATAATTTGTTGATCTGTTACACATCTTTTCTTTTACATTTCATGCTCGTGTAAACAGGAATCCCGGGGAGCGCGCGTAATTTGCTTTGATGCTGGGACGTTAGATGTTTTTTTTTTCATGATATAGAAGGCCAAACGAGCACACGGGTCACCTGATGATAAGTAATAACAACTGCCCCATGTAGACACCTGTGCGTTGCCGCCCCTTTAACCGACATCGGCGACGGTGTGCACAGTACGTACCGTAGGCGGCCTTGAGCTTGTGGTGCGCGGGCGGCGCGAAGGTGTCGGCGAGGATGTCGGCGATGGTGTGCACAGTACGTACCGTAGGCGGCCTTGAGCTTGTGGTGCGCGGGCGGCGCGAAGGTGTCGGCGAGGATGTCGGCGACGGTGTGCACAGTACGTACCGTAGGCGGCCTTGAGCTTGTGGTGCGCGGGCGGCGCGAAGGTGTCGGCGAGGATGTCGGCGATGGTGTGCACAGTACGTACCGTAGGCGGCCTTGAGCTTGTGGTGCGCGGGCGGCGCGAAGGTGTCGGCGAGGATGTCGGCGATGGTGTGCACAGTACGTACCGTAGGCGGCCTTGAGCTTGTGGTGCGCGGGCGGCGCGAAGGTGTCGGCGAGGATGTCGGCGATGGTGTGCACGCGGGGCGCGGCGCGCTGGCGGGCGCGCAGGCGGGCCAGCAGCGCGGCGTGCAGCGCCCACAGCTCGTCGACGCGCGGGAACATGCGCGCCACCTGCGCCGCCGACACGCCCGCGCCGCGCACCATGCCGCACGCGAACATCTGCGCCGACCGTACGCATCAAAACTGACGTCTGTCACTTGTTATACTCCATATAGATATATCAGTTACGTAATCGCTAACTTACAAATTGAACCGTCACACAAGCGTCATAGCAGAAAATATCAGAAGTAAATCATTTTTGTTTTTTTAACCCCCGATGAAAAACGAGGGATGTTATAAGTTTAACCTATGTATCTGTCTGTCTGTCTGTGGCATCATAGCGCCCGAACGGATGGACCAATTTCGATACGGCTTTTTTGTTCGAAAGCCGATGTGATCGAGATGGTTGTTGGCTATAAATTTTAAAGATCATCAGCTCACTTCCTCAGTCATTACTTAGAGATCTCACTAAAATCCACAGGTCCGATTGATCTGAAATTTGGTATTTGTACTATTACTTTAATGACATTTCCACGACATGGGAACCTGGAACTTGCTGTTGCATCAAGTAGTCTGCGGGATAGCAAACTCCTCAGAAAAATACAGCATTATATACCATATTTGGACTTATTAGAACAGTCTCAATGAGCAGTTTTTACAAGTTTTTTTTTGTGTCGAGGGTTTTTTAATTATGCTATTTATTTCTTAAGTTTTCTTTTTCTAATAGACTATTATTCATGCGTTAAGGCCTATCTATAAAAAAAAGGCAGTATCGAAAAAAATTACAACATTCAATTTGAATATATTGTTGCTCTAATGAAAGTGTTTAAAAAAGGATTTACTAAAAACTATTTACAAATAATTACCTTTTGCATTAGCCTTATCGTTAAACAATGATGTTTCTCGGTCAATATTAGCTCGTATATGTGTTCTTGTCTTTTTGTTTCTCTATCACCAAGTTGTCTGAAACATACGAGTATTTTTTATTATAAGTGTTAATTTAAAACATTTCGAAATAAGTTGCTTCAATAAAGGCATACTTGGCGAGTCCTTTAGGCGCACCAGCGGCCCACGTGTCGGGTTCAGTAGCGCCCAGGCCGAGCTGGATTGCCTCGTCTCCAAGTTGATCCGGTGTCAGGTACACTTCGGGCCATTCTGATACGCCTGCGTCGTCTGATGCACTGGAAAGTTATAATAATAATCTTCGTTTACATGCATTATTTTTTTATGATATGGGAAGCAGCACCGAGCAGAGAAGAGAAAATTCGATCTCCGATTACCTCATTCACTTTGTGACATTCTAGTCCCAAATTAAGCAGAGCGTGTACTATGGGTACTAGACAACTGATATAAATAAATATATACTTTTATTGTAAATACATACATATTTTACATAGAAACACCCAGAGCAAAACAAACATTAAATGTTCATGCACACAAATGTTTGACTTAAGCGGGAATCGAATCGCGAATTTTAGAATAGCAGCTCGTTACACAAACCACTTCGCCACCCAGTCGTCGTATAAATATATCTAATAATATATATCACACACACCTCACACACTGCCGTCTGATCCCAAACTAGGCAGAGCCTGTACTATGGTAACCAGACCGCTGATAAACATACTTATATATTTTTAAATACATACATATTATAGATAAATTACACCCAGACACAGAGCAAATGACCGTGCTCATCACACAATATTTGTCCTGGGTGGGAATCGAACCCACGACCTCCGGCTTAGCAGTCAGGGTCACTAACCACTAGACCAACAGGCCCGTCAAATATAATATTAAATCGCTGAATTAACTACAAACATACTATTCTTATGAAATTTAAGCTGAACGGGTTATGTTACTAGATTTCTGTTCTTAGTAAATAAGAACATTCATCCATATTCACTCTATTTCGAGTATAGAGCCAGGGAAGAGACTCCGTCAATGTCAAATATTTCAAAATACACTTTAGAAACTGATTGGCAGGTGATTAAAGTCGTAAAATATATTTCATTGGCGATCCGACCCGGCTTCGTAGGAGTGCAATGTAGATACTACTAATGTGGTGTCAGCGTGGAATAACTAATTTTACTATTATTATGATAGGACTATACTACAGGACATCTTTAAATGCAATGTTTATAGGCCACACGTACGGCTCGACGGTCGTTGAGGACCTCATTTTCATACTATAATATCTTCTAAAATATTCATTTTAATGATATGCTGTAAAAAGCAATTTTAATCTACATTAAATGCACAACGTATCTCACGTATTTAATTGGATAAGGAATAATAACGTATTGTTTAAAAAAGGTTTGTAAATCACCCATTATTTTTTTGTGATATTTAAAAGATAAAAATGTTTACCCTTTACCCTTAGGAGATACACATACGAGTATACCATTGTGAACTTTTTTGAAGATCTTTTTAAGATATACAATGTCGTAGTACATTATTTTGGTATATCTCATAAGGATTTGGATTAAGTAGCAAATAACGTAAGCTCACAAAACCATGTTTTTTAAGACAAATCTTTGAAATTCTCGGATTTTCTCCACTATAATATACATGTATTATACATATAAACCTTCCCCTTAAATCACTCTCAAAGATTTTAGTTTAGAAGTTTAAAATAACACAAAAAGCGACTTTATTTTATACTATGTAAAGATTTATCATTGCCATATTAACTTAGAAGCAATACGTTTTAGACGGTATTTTACTCTCATTTAGAGGTTATACTTGGAATAGACCTATAACTCACCGATTACTTTTGTTGGTTACATTTAAATTCACCATGGAAATGCCATGGTAGAGGACGTAGAACATGTTTTGATGGAATGTGTTCGGAACCAATAACTTAGAGAACGCCTGCTTAGTGGACATTGGACGATGTAACAGCATCTGTTTATACTTTGTGTTTTGAGTATTTAAGTTTAGTTTAAGACAAAAAAATGGCTATGATGGAGCGACATAGTCATAATTGTGGTTAAGCTCCGTAAATGAAGATAAAAAAAAATTGACATGCCATGGTATTGTGAGGATGAGACTTACTTGCTTTGGTCATGTTTGTGGTCCGAGCCGTCCTTGTCGTCGTAAATATGGCCCGTGCTGAAATCGAAATTAAAAAATCAGTGTGACACTTTCAATCATTATAAGATTACAGGCAACACAGAATAAAGATGTATGGTAAGAGGAACTGTTTACCAAATGTATACCAAAAAGGATTGAGAAGTTGATAGAAGAGTTTTTTTTTTTAAATTTGGACTTGCATGGTCAGATTTTTCAGATTTTTGAGTCGTGCTTATTACTGGAAGCACGAAACTCAGTAACTTGTGAGCACCTTATATGTATATTTACAAGGTTTTTATCACTGGTATAGTCTCAAAAATACCAATAAAAAACAATGAATATAATCATAATTTACTTCAAATATACATTTGGAATATACATTTCCGTGTTAGAGAATACAAGCTGCAATATAATATTTATTTTGTAGTTTAAATACGTTGAAGTTTGGGGTTGCTAACTACTTAATATTCCGTGTTGCCCTTATAAACAAAACTGAGGCGACACGGGGTCACTTGACAACCGACATACAGTTCTTACCTACACATAAAAATATAAATGAATAATATTAGTTTATTAACAGTTTTTTTTCTTAAGGTTTACTTCAGCAAAGCCTAAATAATAAGAAGAAGCATAGAACTGACATTAAAATTTCAACATCATGCAAAACCTTGATAAAAAATAGTGTGGAATTAAAAAAAAAACATTTTCAAATATAATAGCTTCGTTGCTGCATCGAAGAAAACTACATCTGTTCGAGGTAATACTGATTCATGCAAAGGAATTTTTGTCTAAACATACTTACTAAATTACCGATAATCTCGGCGTATAACATCATTACTGACGGGATTTTTGTTACTTAAAAACCGCAGCCTAATTATAGAGCTCGATTCCACTTATCTATATCCACGCATATGAATAAATCCATTTTATTTTCATCCCTAAACACAATCAGTAATAATAGCTCGCACGAGATGGCAGCAAATTATAGATGAAAATAAGATGCATATATTCATCTCATCTATTTTAAAGAATACATTTAAACAGAACCAAAATAGAATAATGCATGCAGCTGTTTGAAAAAAAAACAAAAATCCCTTTGCATCAATACCTCAATCGAACAGTAAACCTGTGACCAACAAAACAACCAGCATAAACGAGACAGTAAAAAAACTTTTTGTTCGGAACAAGTGCTACAACAACATTGTATGTCAAGAGAAACAAACTACCTCCATAATAGACAGAAAGATACACAAGTAAGGCGTCGTGGATGATTCGAGAACAAGAAGAAACTCCGTATGTTGATGGACACGCGTGTCCTTGTATACTATACTTAAAGGTGTGGTTTGTGAAATAACAATGTAATACTTATACCACAGTGAACCTAAGTTCAATGAAACTATTTCGCAGTGTCGTCATAGTGAACACAGATTAAAAGGTATATAACAAATTTTTACGGAACATTATTCTGAATATTTCGGCCAAACTCGACTGAGTATTTAGCTAATTGCCGAATAACCGACCACGGTTTACGCACCAAGACTAACAATAATCTTCATTTGCCTTCAACTATGCCACCATAAACAACGGACATATTGATCATAGCGTATTAATATATTCTACCTCATGTAAATAGAAAACAAAAAATTGTCTATTTAATAGCAAATAAGCAACAAGTGCTTGTACTTTAAGTTAAAATGCACTATGTTTAACACGTGATAGGAAAATACATAAATATCTTGTGAGTAAAAAATAAGTTCGAAGTGAAACCCGGTTCGAAGGACCAAAAATTTAGGGTTTCTTTCTATAACATGAACTTAATTAAATAAAATTGTTGTAGATTGTAAAAGTAGGTTTTTAGTATGTGGATTTTGTGTTTTTCTTAAAAGATTAACTTACTTACGATTACCATAATAACTTTTTTATAGCTTGATGAGTTGTAGTAGCACTATTACATAGCTTTTGAAGAGCGTGTGTTTTGTTAAAATGACTTCTGATATTTTAAAGTACAAATTTGGGAATCAAAAGATATAAGTGCGATAATTGAGCTGAGCTTATATGCAGACTAAGGTGGGTATGAAAAATAACGTGCTGTAAAGTATATTTAATGCATTTGAATGTTAGCGTCTGGCGTTGAATAATTTATTGTCATAATCGTTGACAGGTGCGAAATATGAAAACTTTTTGGAAATGGTTGCTAATTCTTATATTAATGTAAGTTTACTTTGGTTCCTTTTGGTATTCCACATAAACACATACTTCTTAATTATGTCAATTTTACGCTCCGAATATTAAATAGCATAAAGACCCAACCGTATTGCGTAAGTTATCTTAGGTTCACTGTGATACAATCAAACAATATATGTGAAATGTATAATGAGAAACAGAGACAATCGAACATTTGCAAGGTCCCCCCCTAATGTAAGCCTTCCCATAATCTACTTAATAAAGATGGACGGCTTGGCACTGTCGGTGGTCTAGAGAGGCTTCTGAAGAATGAATCGGCAGCAATGATGACAGAAGGCTATGGTAATAGATAACACAATGCTCTCTTAACAACAATGAACATGATAAATCAGGAACATGGTATGTTTTTGTTCCATGGATACTTTTGTTACTACCACCAAAAAGAGATCGCGGAGCGGTGCTTAGTTTAATATAACTAAAGTTGTTTGACATCAGTGGCGGATGTGTCATAATTATTTATATTATAAATATATAAAAATAGCATCATGACCTGAAAACATTTTTAATTAATAAATTAATTGCCTATAGTCAACATAAAAACATTAACGTACCTTAAAAAAAATTAAAACGTTAAAATAATGCCCTAGCAACCTCCTAACCAGGAGCACATTACTGTGAAATGACAAGACGGACAGAGACAGATATACAACGAATGAACGTGTAATGTATGTATGAATGAGAGAGTAAGAAATAGGCAGCGCGTGTCTCAGCATTCCCTGCACTTACTGCACGCCGAGTTTGGTCGCGACGCGTCGCCACGGCGAGTAGCATCCGGTCGACTGCTTCTTGCTGTGTGCGTGCCGCGGGAACGAACACGAATACACACGTGTACATTTGTGTGCGTGGCAAACACATTTTTGTAGAACGTGACGCGATTGGACAGATCGAGGTGATTAAAATTTTTAACTTTTTATTTAGAATTGATCTTTCAGATAAGCACAATAACGTTCAAATGGTTTTGCAGTAGCAAGTATTTTTAATAAGCTGGACTATTTTACCAGGCTATGTAATTCTCTTAAATCAAGTGATTAAGTGCCCATTGACATCGAATATTTTTAGATTAAGAGAATTGTATGATTCGCGGAAATGGATTTGAAGAACCTCAATATATTTTAGGCCACCTCGATATCTCCAAGCCCAATGAGTACTTTTAAATCAAACATTCCATTTCAAAAAGAAACGTAAAGAAACAACGAAAAGACGGAGAATAGCTTACAGGAAAATTAATATAGCATATTAGACAGTACGAACATATATACAAAAAGAGAAACAATAGCAAGATTACAAAGCAAAATGTATATTCATGTAGAGTATAAAAATATTTGTGTATCCTTGCCGCGTGGTCACGAAACCAACCATAAGTCAATGTCTACATAATGTCTTCAACCGTTTATTGTTGTGCATAATCATTATTAAACGAGTTTCTTTTGAAGAAAAGTTTAGTATTGTTATTTATTCATTATTTATACTGAGTTTTTTTGCATTAAAAAAATGGGACAAAAAAACTAAAATATGTGACTCCTCACTGACGTTGCAATTTAATATGAGTTATTTGAAAGTTATTGTAAATGAAAAATATGTAACATTTCATAAATCGAACTAAACTTCACTTAACTTTTAGAATATAAACTTTCACTAATATCCAAAATGGGGAAATAAATAAAGTTATTCAGGTTTTTTCAAATTTGTGACAATGTGACAACCAATATACAATGTAATAATGGCAGTCAAAAACTAAAATCAAGAATGTTTAAACATACTTTTAGCGTTTATAAGTATTTTTTGTGTTATTTGCGAGTATTTTACGATGTATTCCTGAAATAACTGGTTAAACTCATTAAGTGCTAAGTTGGAAATTAAATACATTATTTATCTTATACTTTATCCTATCTCTTTATGTGGTAATGAAGTTCGCGTTTTGTCTTCTTATTCATCTAATGACATTTGACAATGAAGACAAAAATGGTGGTGGTATTTTGATAATTTCAGTTCATTTGTCTGGAAAAATAATAATAAGACGCAGGGAGATTATTTCAGACTAGTTACTCGAAGGAAAAAGAAGTCTTCAAAGACTTTAGTAAAATAGGTGTTTCGATGGTTAAGCGTGTTTTCATAGTTGGAACCTTTGTCTGCGTCTTAATGAAGGAATGATGAGAGTTAATTCGAAAAGAGCTTTCGAACACTCATCAAAGTCAATCCTAACACATACCGACTAGTATTAGACTTTGTGACGATGCTCAAGAATATGCAAGCAGTTCACTAGTCGTGAGCAAATACATTGTCTAAAGTAAACGGGATTGTAGTCACGTACTGCTTTATTACTAGTCATTTTAATATGTCAAACGTAACTGGCTATGATTATTTAAACAGAATTTCTTGTTATAACAAGGTGTAAATAAATAACCTTCATATATCGATTAACGAGGCTAACCCGCTAATCAAAAGAAACTAACAACCTCAAACTAATAATGCAGTTTGGAACAACACGCCAGAGTTAACCTCACCGGAGTAAAATTTACTTTTTACGAACGAGAGTAAAAAGTAGGATGTAACTTGTGAATTTTACTATTGCATATAGAAATATAAGTATTTTAATGCTTACATTCATTTCTTTTACAGACAGTGAGTATAACAACCGTATATTGAAGGTCAATACAAAGTTTAATAAAACATCTGGTAAGATCCAGTTTTGTACAGTTACATGTCGAAAAAATGAATGTATGTGGCAGTAAATATATTATTGATATGGTAACACTGGCGTATATCGGTCCAAAATGTATTATCAGCCTTCAGACCGCATATGCACATCGTCGCACGCAAAACAATAAAAATGCATTAGCAAAATCCATTTCTTTTATTTCATACCCCTCGCAATCAAAATATAAAGCAGCAAAATATATGCCATAACATAACTACGCGTTTTATTGGCATTATTTTCTCGTTTTAGTTTTTTTTTTGTTAGCTTATGGTAGTTGGCAATAGATGGCGTACTCACCTATTGGGGTTTTGTGATGCGGACGACACTGAGCTGCGTTTGCTGTTCTTACCGCTGCTGGCACTCAATGACTTGCCGACTGAAGTCTGAAATTATAATATTATAGTGTCAATTGATGACATCACAGATCAGATCAAATACATCGATGCTAATAAAGATTACATTACATCGTATATGTTGGTACATATTGTCCAAATTTTACAAATAAAAAAGTAGGAAGGCATATTTTCAATGTTTTTGTAAATTTGTACTTGTATATTTTACTCAGTGTAAACTTCTACGATCTAATTCTAGAAGTAAGTTTTTAGTTAGTTAAGACACCACAGGTTTTTTGTTTAAAAAGGTGGCGATATAGAGTTTTTCTTACCTTAGAAGATTTTGGCTTGTTGCATTCGACTATGTAGTCTTTGCATACATTTTGATGCACCGTCATTGTACAATCTGTAACGTAATAAAAGCATTGTTAGTTGCACCAAATAACTTAATATTGGACTGTTTCGACTTTCTTTATCTAACGTTTAAGAATAGCACATCTCGCCTTTTAACTCTTAATCTGATTAAAAATGCACACGCTTGCACGTACGCACGCACATTCACACGTATGTACTCACTCATACACCAATACCTCCTCTGTTTGTTTAATGATTTCTTAACATTTTGGTTTAGGAACTGTTAAATCTTTTCCTTTGAAGCTTTTATAGTATATTTATTATATATATATATTTTTAGTAGAATAGTAAAGTTCTACAATAACAAAATAATGCTAATATAATTTCAGCGAGTTCGATATTATTTTATGATTCATGTATTTACGCTGTATATAAAATGTAAAATATATTACTATCGCAATAGAGCGAAGGTTTGTCAGCGAGCGCGCGGTTGCACCAGTCGCAGTCCCCGCCGCTGCCCGCCGCGGACCACGCGTGAGCCGCCTTACGAGACTTGTCCTGCAACCAAATGTTCACTTACAAACGTCTACTTTCTTTACTTTCACGCAGAGAGGGCAGACTCTCAGAGGAGTCATTTGATGGAAAGCGACTACCGCCGCACATGAACGCCTGCAACTCAGGGGTCACAAACGCCTTTCCGACCTTTCAAGAAGGAGTACGCATATCAATGTGTAGTAATATCACTAGCTTGCTAACATCATTATAGTTTTAAATATTGAGACCAATTTGCGTTAAGTAATATTTAAAAAGTAAAAATTTTAGATTTAGAACACATTTTGCTCTCGCAAACCTCAGACATAATTCAGAGGATAAATACATCCTAAATTAATAAATTTAAGTTATTAAAGTAACTTACATTAATGTATTATGTAGTTTAGTGTTAGCTTATTTATTACTATAACAAACATACCTTCTTTTTCCTGAAGAATAAACTGCCCCGTTTCCGCCTCTTCTCAGCATGATGATCAAACGCAGCTCTGTATATAAAGCCACACTTTATTATAATGATTCAGAAAACAATAATAGGTAGTTAAATATCTATTCCCGCCGTCGGTTTTGTGTGTCATATTATTTTATGTATTTGTGGCATGCAGAAAAAGCCAACATAATTTCTTAAGTTAAAAAATTGTGTAAAAAACAGACACATCAAGCGAAGCTTATGACTAGCATGCTAATTATAAAAACTGGTGCTTATATCTGTGAAATACCGCCAGATACCTAATTAACACTCAATTATAAGTCGTCCTAATTGTGTGTTACTACTACAAATGCCTACAAGTAATGTAGGGATTTGTAGTGAAATGTGGATACTTATCCTATAATTGAGTGGTTGTAAGTATGAGGCTATTATTTATACTTACTCGTAAGACAGTAGAGTATGGCTTAATTTTATTTTCCATAACAATATTTAAAGCAAGTCTATTTCCTAACTGTGTTATTCGCTATCAGTTACATAAGATGCTGTTAAAAAACCGTCATTTATTTTATAACAAAAGAACAAACGTATTATTGACGTCTGTTATTTCGGAGACGACATTTAACATAACTTTAAACATGAATACTAAACATCAAACGATATTTTACTCGTCGTTTAGTGTAAAATATTTATTCCTCAATGAATACGAATATTTGGACTATAGTTTAAAAAAAAAAGTTTTAAAATTTTACAATAGACATTAACAGTAATGATGACATAATCACGGACCAAATCGATCAGTTTTTAATTAAATAATAACTTAAATACATAATGGTTTTTTAACTGAAGGCCATGCGAAACGCAACTCTTTTTGTAACGAAAAAGCTAGTAGTAGCTAGCTAGTATTAATATCATATATATTAATAGCTACTGATTACCTGATGTTTTGAGGTTATGACAACTATCAGCTGTCGACTCCTTTCTTCCTAATAAACCCAACGTTTAACGAGTACACTCGACGATTGTCCAAGTCTCAAATACCTAGGTGTTCTTCGGTTTTTTTTATATCCTATGCGACCTAAGCGTCTTTACCCGAATTTAGCTAGCTACAGGAAATTTCAAAAAGAAAATGTGCAGGAATACTTATTTAGCTAGTTTTTAATGAATACCAATGAAAACTAAACCTATTTGGCCTTCAAAACTCACGAGCTCCTGGCGTAATCTCCAATATTTTCTTTAAAGTAACAGTTCAAATAAATGTCAGTACATGGTTACAGTATATTTTTTTCTCTTTTCGAATAGTCAGAGTATTAAACAATCGTCTAGTGCCACCAAGTCACTCACTGTTCCAAAAACGCGAGTCTGTGCAGTCCAAGGTGGTCCTGATGTGTGTTGTTGCGCCTCGTCGGTTGCGTGGCCCCAACCGTCGCCGCGGACGGTTCGTCGCTCTCGCTGTCGCTGTGGCCCGCCGCGCTAATTCCACACTTACTAAAGTTATGTATGTACTACCGTGTTTTTTTTTATAAATTGTTGATCTCGTCTTTACAACCGTAACAGTCATTTTCTTATGAACAAAAATGACTTTTAAGCTTCTCTGTGTTTTATAACATATATTTATTACATTAAAAAATTACAGTATGTAAGTAAAGACTAGAGATCTGTTTGAAATAAATCACGGTAGTGTCACATAAGTGCTAATAAATTAAAAAAAGACATTGAATCTTGTGTAAATCTGAAGTGCTATATTAAACATTCAAAAGGAGCAAAGCAGAGTGCGTACATATAAATGAAACATTGATTCACACATCATGCACAACACAAACTATAATACTAGTACCTAATTGGAATTATGGTAATAACTTTCAAGTTCAGGTTTGTAATAGTGTGGTAGATATATAGTGTGAATATTTGAAGAACATAACTAAAAAACTTAAAAAGAAATGACATTGACTGTTTATATAAAAGTAGGAGAGTGTAAAAGGGGGTTTACTTACAGGTTTTATCGTTAATTAACATTTTGACATGTTTATTTATGATGCTAACTACTCTATAACATTCTTTGTTATAGCAAGCGGGTTAGTATTTGTCAGGTCAATGTTTAAATTTCGATCAATTTTTTTCTACTTTAAAAGTATTTGCGTATGTGTTATATCTTATTACTTGTAACAGGGAGTAAGTCTAATTTTACGATCTATTTTAATGGATGTAAGATTGATGGTAGTGGATTTATTTATTGGTCGGTGTAATGGTTTGAAAGAAATAAACTAACAAAATTAGTATCTTTAGTAAGTATATGTTTTTATAAGTAAATTCATAAATTCTTGTAGTTCTCATTTTTTGTGTTTAAATATAAAATCATATGTATTATTTAAAACGTTTTTACGCAGTGTATGTGGCATCGTTGCGTGACGTGTTACGTGAGGTAAGTGGCGGTTGCGTGTCACTTGTCGGTGTGTGTAGTGTCGAGTGTGGTGTGCGGTAGTGCAGTAGCGGTACATACACGTTGGGCTGTGGCTGCTGCAGGTGCGGCTGCACGGCGGCCACGATGCTGGGCGTGGACACGGACTTCTGCAGCGGCAGGCGCGGCACGAGGCGGCCCAGGTCCGTGACGCTGGCGCCGGCGCCCGGCCCGCCCAGGCACGCGCTCGCGCCGCCCGCGCGTAGTGCGGCCGTCACCTTCTCGAAGTCTTTCTGCACCGCAACGATCACACACTCACTAACTTTTTCTTTCATGGCTTAACTGGCTCACACCCAAGCCGAGTTAGGGCTTTGCTTCTAGGGTAAAATCCAATTATTCATTTGTTTCATGTGTGGTTGTTATATAATTTTAATCCGTGTCCTTAATTTACTTGAACGGTAAAACAATTCAGTCTTCTATTTTATTTAGTAGGAACTCATTTTCATACCGCAGTCTAGAATATTGTTATTTTCTAATTTAAGGTTCTAAACTAGACTTTTAAATGTTTGTGTATTTACAATAAAGTGTAATAAAATATACATTTACTAGTGATACTTACAGCCAGATCATTGTCATTGAGCGAATGAGTGGAGTGTCGTACGGGCCGCGGCACCTCGCCTTCTGACTCCATTGATGACAACGACGCACTGTGACCGTTTAATGTACTGAAATATCGAACACATAACTTTATTTTCTTCATGCGCAACAGACAAGTAACTGGTTCCTGCTAACAGGCAGATCGATTAACAAGCGACACTAACCTGCTAAAATTTGCTTATACTCCCCACTCCTCTATTTAAGTAATATTTTTTCCGCCGTTTGGTTTCTCTTACTTCCCCTTTTTTCCTTTCAATTTACTTCAAATTTTCCCTACGATTCCCAGTGCCTAGTTAAAGACAATCCCAATTATTCAGTTTTTTTTTTTGCCTGATTGTTGTCTAAATGTGAGTGTTTATTATGCCTCTGCCTAACCCTTCAAGAATACAGGTGTGAGGTAACACAGTATCCATTACAAGATGTTGGCCGAAGTCCGGTGGTCGTTTGAAATATCGTAGTTAAAAACTGTTAGTTGAGATATTCCTTTAGGGCCTTATACAGGATGTGAGAAAAGTACCGGAACAGCAGAATAATTCGCTAGGGATGCATTTTTCGGAAATACGTTAAGCACAAAAGTTACAGGCATTTTCCCTGGCTATCCTCGATTGGTGACCTTGAAATTGACCTTGATCGCAGCCTTGAAGGTTATCTCAAGGGTCAAGGGCATTTGAGCTCGGAATTGAAAAGAGAGGAAAAAATTACAATCGGATGACGTTCAGTAGGCAAATTTTGACCTCTGAATGTCTACAATCCAAGGTCAAACTCACACGTTTAGAGGTGAAAATATTGGTTTACGGTTATGTCTTATTGTGATTCTTTTTAAATAAAATCAGGATCCTATTTAAAAAATATGACCGTGACCTTAAAAGGAACTTGAAATTCATATCAGAGTTTACCCATTCTTAATCTAAGGTCTCCACTGAATAGCCAGGAAAAAACCCTGTAGCTGGTCTCTTGGCTGAAGAGAATAATCAATTTCTTATGGTTTTGTGAGTTTGACCTCCATTAGAGGTCAAAATTTGCGTACTGAAGGTCATATGCAATTGTATTTCCGAAAAATGCATCCTTAGCAAATTATTCTGCTGTTTCGGTACTTTCCTAACACCCGGTATATACATATATCTGCACATCCCCGCGTGGGCCACCCTCCTCCGTACTGTACATTTCATAATCATAATATAGTTATTAAGACTTGCACACGTGTACCTTATGCTTTCAATGACTCAGAACTCCTGTTTTGTATATCGTTAGGGCCACGACACTTAAGCTTTCACCCCTGCTGGAAAAACATATTAATACAATAGTATAATAGTGAAAGGTGTCATACCTGCGTTGCCTGTGCGAGTCGTGGAGTCTTGGGCCAGGTTCGAGTGCGGCCCAACTGCTTCGACGGCCTTCGTCGCGACGCTCCCATAATCCCCATTGCCTCGATTCACCTAAACAAAACGGAGTTCGGTTTTAAAAATTGACTGTTTAATACCAATAGATAAAAGACATCAAATATGATTAATTGTGATATAGCAAAATGAATATCTCCAGTAATAATTCGACCGAAATGGTACGTGAAGGGACGTTAAATAATGTTTATGCTTACGGAAATATTCGGTATAATTCAAGGTATTAATATAGAAATTACTAAGATGTGACCTAGATAATGGAGGAATTGTTAAATGCTCCTATGAGTATAGACAAATTGGGTTTCGTACATTTTCAATTCGGCATCTACTTAACTTTACAAAAATTGAATAAAATTAAAGGAATAAGTGTTGCTCTCGTAATCACCATTCCACTTTAGTGCTTACATAATACTGGAACGATCCCTAAGAGCTAGTCGGACCGGAGATCGGTGCGAGGCACGATGTTCGACACCTCAAAAACTTAACAAATTTAAAAAATCTGTTTTTTGATTTACCAATTTCATTAGTAGTTGGAATCCCCACAGACAGCAAGGCAACTTTACAGTACTGCAATATGACAATAGTAACTAATAATAATTGTAAGTCTTACCGCTGCCTTTACGGCTCTGTGGGTAGAAGTCAAGATGTGTCGGTGATGAGCAGTCTGGTTCTGCCACGCCGTCTTTGCAGAGTGACGGGCATGATGTACTTAAACGACTAGTGCCGGTTGCCTTTTAACAAAAAGATCAGTTTCAAATGGTTAACCTGTCAAGGAACACTAAGCAAATTATTGTGTATTCTACAACACGATTAAATGTATTCTTCATAGTTTGGTTTAGAACCTCTGCTCCTTTGCAATTTTTGATTATTTTTGTACAGTGATAAGAGAGAGGCAATAGTTACGAATTTCAGCATGAAATTCTAATGACTTATTTTTACAGTTGTAGCTGTATTTGTGATGCCTGAAACTTTATATTATATATTGAAATATGTAACCTTCTATTATATAATGTGTAACTTTTTGTTATTCCAAATAAATAAATAATTCTAGAACTGTAACAATCACTGATAGGCATAATAGATCACTCAGTAGAATGGATTATGACGGATGATTCAGTAAGAGCAGGAAAATAGCACATGGGAAGTGACTGGGTGTTAGTAACTTATTTGGATTTAAAAAGTACTTGTGTTAATGACGCAGAAATTCAAAGAATCTTATTATCAAGGTTAAAAAAAATAGTACGGTACCAGTAAAGGTAACGGCGCAGTTCTCATGCGCTGAACAGCTGCATGTAGCCGACGCAGTTGCTGTAAACTGTCTTCCAGAAGCCCGGGACTGTGCGGCGTCACCGATATTGTCGGTACCTGGAAAATAAACATTTATGCCCAAATAAATAGTAGTTTGGTATTTCATTTATTCTTTATATATAGGTATATAAATGTAGGATATGTTATGTTATGCGAGCTGAGCCCAAGTCTGAGTTTTCTTCAAGCGAACCTTCATAGTGAATAGAGGATAGCAGAGAACGTCATTACGTTCTCTTGCCATTGCCGTTGCCATTGCAAGTCATGTGTACTTAGGAATAAGTAGTAAAAATAATATAATTCAAACCAATACCCACATCAGTCGTCCGTGTGGTGACGAATTAAAAATTACGTAGTGTCACCTACCCTATTCATCCCGTGGGTGTCGTAAGAGCGAATTTAGGAAGCAAACTACAGCACTGCCAAGAGCAGGAAAACTTGACGCAAACCCCCTCTGACCAGCGTGGCATAGTAGGCCAAAACCTCCATTCTAAGGAGTGAAATATGTCCAGCAGTGGACTATTAAAGGCTGTTGATGATGATGACCCACATTCACATTTCCACATCCTTATCGATTGTAGATATCGAGTCTTGACTAAATATATTTACACCAATATGTGTAAAGGTGTATGTACGTTTACACATATGTGTACCTATATCAGATCTCCAAACGTGCGTAATTTTGTATTTCCCTGCTTTGTATACAGATGAAAGCCTGCACTATAGTTTGTTTACCTTTTCAATAAAATCCAAAGACTTTTAAACGAGCAGTTCAATTACGACACACCAGATTTCTACTTGAATAAGATCTTCGACTCACCTAGATTTATAGAATAGAACGAATACAATACGTACTTGTGCCCTGGCGGCGGCCATGTCTGGTGGTGGTGTGGAGTGGGTCACGTGCTCAGTTACCTCGTCCTCGCTGCTGTCTGAGGAGTCTGAGCTGCCGCCGCCCTCGTCTGCAAAAAAGAAAATGTGTTTTTTAAACATTATTAGATAACACGTTAAAACGTGTAAGATAATCAGGTAATTCTTAAAAGCTATTATATCACAGGGTTGTGTCGCTTGACCGGGGAAGTAGGCGACAGAAGAAAGCTTGGTTCGCCTCTCTCGAAAGATACAATCAGGCTCTAGTAAAATAACTCTTTACTCGTAATATTGGACTCAAATTGATAGCATTGCGAGGGAAAATTGTTCTCTACATAAAACAACTCAAACTCAACTCTCAACCACGGTGGTCGGTACGGCGATTCAGCCTAAATAGGAATGTCTGTACGATACGTATCTTTGCCTCACTGAAATTTTAAATCCATACAAATAAATAAAATTGAAGTGTCTGTTTGTAATATCAAAATGATAGGTTTTTTTTTCACACATTTATTAGCACGATACCTATGCCTAAAAACCATTTTTTTTGTCTGTTTGTTCCGGGTAAGTTCTAAACGGCTGGACCGACTTTGATAATATTTTACTACCAGGTAGTTATCTATATAAGAAGTAACTTTTTTTACTACACAGATGGCGTAGTGATTTAAGCGGTCGACACGCCACTCACTACTACTGAGTGTTGTGGGTCCGATCCCCACATGGAACGACACTTTGTGTGAACCACAAATTGTTGTTCTGAGTCTGGGTGTTCTTTGTGTGCGTTTCATGTATGTTTGTAAAGTCCCCCGAGACACGGGAGATATTCCTAATGCAGGAGAAGTCTTTTAAAAAAAAGAGGGCAAAGAAAGAATACCTATATACTTTTTATGTATGTATGTACTATGTAAATACATTCATATTATACATAGAAAACACCCAAAACTCCGAAACAAATATTTGCAAATCATACAAACATTTAGAAATTTAAAATAATGCGGACGTGCCACCTGAAAGAGTATATTTACGATTTGTTTACATTTAGTATATATATCTAAACCTTCGAACAGCTGTTCCGATTGTGTTCGTGAATTAATGGCGTTTTTATATTTGTTTTCATTTGCATATCTAACTTTTGAAGGCGAAACATCGAGGTAACGTGAATACGACATATATTAGGCACATATGTTATTGTATTACGTTTGCTAGAAGCCAAATAAGAAGTTAAACTGCTCGTGATGTCCTTTCCACACAAAAGGAGAATCCTCTTGTATATGGAAATTTTTGACGGGCCTATTTGTCTTTTAGTGATTCTGACTGCTGACCGTGGATAAATAATTGCCCTGACCTGAATATATAGTTAATCTTTAATACGTTTTTTAGCAGTCTGGTTATCATAGTACTACTATAGCTCTACCTAGTTTGGGATGAGATGGCCGTGTGTGAAGTATTCATATACTGGGTAAGTCGACATAAATACTTTAAGGAGTTGTAGTTGCCATTATTTCTGATAGAATTTACTATGAAATACCATATCACAAAAATAACCATTTTCAAGATATTGGCAATTGGCAATTGGCAAATCAACAGGAATAACGTGCTGTATATTGATGAATATACAGCACGTTATTCCTGTTGTCTAGTGCCAGGTGTTATTGTGTTGGACGGAAACTATCGACAAATTAGAGTACCGGCTCTGTTTCAAGGCGACGATCTGCTCTGGGTAGATCACGTGTCTGATTCCAAACTAGGCAGAGCCTGTACTATGGTAACCAGACTGCTGATAAACATACTTATATATTTCTAAATACAAACATATTATAGATAAGTTACACCCAGACATAGAACAAATGCTCTCCACACAATTACTTGTCCTGGGTGGGAATCGAACTATGTACACTTTCGTTTTTCTTTTTAAAGACAACGCCCGCATTAGGTACATACACAGGATATATACGCGGGGAACTTTACAAACATACATGAAACGGGCACAAAGAACAACAATTTGTGGATCACACAAAGTGTCGTGTGTGGGGTTTGAACCCACAACATTCGGCATAGCAGGAAGCAGCGTGGCGACCGCTTAAACCACTAAGGATATAGATTATTTCTTTGAAAAAAATATATATTTCTTTTGTGGTATAAGACTTTAATCGATATAATCCGTAGTAATGCAGTAGTTATGATAAGCCTTATTTATCTGATGAGAAGTTTGAGTTAGGATTCCTAGTGCCTTGATTCTTTGATGCAGCTGTTTTTGAGGTCATGAAAAATAAAAATTGCATATTACGTAGCCCGGAAAAAAAATCACCTTTCTTAGAACCAAAGGACTTTACATTTGAGGTTTTAATCTCGACAGAACGATTACACAAGCAAATAATTGCCATAAGCATAATCGATTTAATAATGTATTATCAAATAAATTTAGCTTA
The DNA here is from genome assembly GCA_902825455.1 of Arctia plantaginis. Taxonomy (NCBI): domain Eukaryota; kingdom Metazoa; phylum Arthropoda; class Insecta; order Lepidoptera; family Erebidae; genus Arctia; species Arctia plantaginis. The sequence goes on along the minus strand of CADEBD010000226.1, from coordinate 18,444,030 downwards.
TCTTGTAAAACAGCCGGCCAAAGAGTGCTTACAAAATATTTGTTTTTTTTTGTAATTCGCTTCGTTTCGCTTACAAAGTATCTCGTTAAATAAAAATACTCTGCCGTCCAAAGTACATTTAAATAAAAAGTTAGTCATTTATCTTAAAGAGAAACATTCAACTAACAGGCTACAACAGGTGTAAACAAAGGGAACTTATTCAACTCCGGCCCCCGCAGCCATGGTACGGTATATAACAAATGTATATTTTGACCTCAAAATGGGTCGGTATTGTGGTGTGAGGCTTCCGGCCTATCTGTTGCCTATTTGCGACTTCGTCTACTTCGACTAAAATCAAAACAATCACTTGTCTTGATTTTTGTCTACATTTTGCTGTAATATATTTTTATAATCTTTTATCGACTTTTTAATACAGTAAGGATGGACATAGCAGTTAAGAGAGTACTTTTTTAAATAATATTTTGACACATCTCACACACGGCCGTCCTAACTAGGTGGAACCTGTGCAACGATAACTAGACTGCTGATAAACATTCTAAATATTTCTAAATACATACAGGTTATAGATAAGTTACACAAAGACAGAACAAATGGTCGTGCTCATCACACAACAATTTGTCCTGGTATGCACTGCAACTCTTTCCCGTAGGTTTATTCGTGTGTATTTTATGGATATAGCATATCTCTGTGGATGCAAATGCGCCTGTTACTCTGAAAACCATAAATTATACAAGTAATAAACTGTTCAAATGCATGCGAAATGCAATCCTGAGTGTACATGTGTGCAGTTTACCAAATAAGCCAGATGTCAATTGGCTCTTAATTCATGTGGGGAATGTCTAGTCACAACCTGGAGTAATGATTTGTAAAAAATGTCAACTGCAAGCTAGTTTGAACTTTATTCCTGGTTGACAGTCGCTATATATTTGAGTGTCTTCAGTGACTGAGCCATCTGCACATAAGTATACTATTATCTTTTCTGTGCAGACAGTAAAAAAAACATTTCTAGTATCTCTATAATAATACTACTCTCTTTCAATCGTATCGTAGATGCACCAATGGAGAGCACAATGCGACTGGATCCGAACATCATAACAACGAGAGAGCCTCCAGCTTATTATTATTATGATGCAAAAGAAATAATTATCTCTATTGTGATATAAAGGTGCATGCTCCTTGATGCATATAAATGTGTATTTTCGTATCACGAATTCTACGTTAGCAATTTTGTGTAAGTAAAGGTGGCAAATATAGAAATTGTGTAATCCTCAAAACGCTCCAACTATTAAACTGTACTCATGATCATCTTTATGTCTCTTAATTTTATTTGAGGTCGGCGCAACTAGTCGCATTGGTTTCTTTTATGCTAACGATCATGGGTACTAAAAGGAACTTAGGGTAAATGATACCGCAATTTAGGATGGGGAAAAGGGGCTGAGACTGCAGTAGCGTGAAGATTATGTCCGTCCTGTGTTTGAAGTTAACGCTACTGACTGAGTACATGACCATTAAACTTTATCTACTTATTTAAATCAATTTATTTTAAATCAAAACATCAGTATTAGCTGTACGTCTGAGGTTACCAAAGCAGATTTCTTCACCTCGATCCCCAAAACCTATATTTATAATAGCAATGATTCAAAGTATTTTGGATAGTAAAATAAAGAACAAAGATACATAACATAAAACAGTGAATATAAAAAGGAACAATAAAAAGGGAAGAAATTAAGTTAGAAACCAACTACGCTAAGCTTCTTGTATGTTGGGAGACAGGGTGTGTGTCAGTAAATGTTCGTAAAATAATTAGATAAGATTATCTGTATAAAATAAATATGCGTAAAGATTTGTCATTCAGTTAATCAGTTCAGATACATTACTGATATTGGGTAATTTATATGCAGCTAAGGCATGCCAATGAGATGAAATCACCACTTGAGAAATCGCACGTACGTGCTGGTTTGAAATACAACAATATGTGTATAAAACGACAAATTTTTGAAAGCGTTTGTTATTTGTATAGAAAATAACTAATATGAACACGAAATTGTTTCAAATTACAGCTTTACCTAAATTGAAACACAGAGAGGACCGTCTTTCATTTTAATCAATTTAATACGGTATCCAATAATTACTTTAATAATCATCATCATCAACGGCCTTTAATAGTTCACTGCTGGACATAGGCCTCTCCTTAGAAAGGAGGTTTTGGCCTCCTATACTACGTTGGCCAGAGTTGGTATAGGGTTTGTGTCAAGTTTTCCTTCTCCTATTCTCTATTTAATAATTAATATAGAAATGAACGATTTCCACGATAATTATATACAAGTAGCTTAGTTTAGATACATATGCGCAAACACACGCACACATTCACACTAGTGCAAGTCACAGTTGTAGTTACACTATATTGTACACACGACACAATTACACACCCCATAATGTCTGCTTGATTGTAAATAATAAAGTTAGCTTGCTGTTTTGTAATTAAACAAATTTCTTTTCTATTTTTTTGTTGACATATCTATATAAACATGTAACAAGGTGAAGTCACTGGGTCCTATAATACAGTTTACACTAGTTTAGGAGTCCGTGTATTTTTATACTATATGTTTATGTACGTTTATGTCAATAATTATTTCATTTCAAAAAACAAAATATATTTATATTCAGAATAATATATTTTTATAAAATTTTCCCCAACATTGACTTCCATGTGTCTTAGAAATGTGTCATTATGCTTAAAGCTAGTAAGGCTCATTGGCAATATGTAAGTTTTGTAATACAAGGTTTTTCAGTGCCAACAAGTTAGTCTTTGAACTTGTCTCGGTTGTATTTTTTATGTCAGTGTCTTCAGAACTCGGTCATTTATGAATAAACTTTACATAATTTCTTCTTTTAGTATGGTTTATTTCTCGTTGGATCTCATTTAAATTTGATAAGAATTAGAACCCCTAATTCTACCTAAACCCGTAAGTTCTATTAAAAAACAATTAGGGATAAAAACACAGTTTAATTAAAAGGCATAATGATATATGTGCATTATTTAAAGTTGAACTCTGTTAAATATCTTCAGACAGGTAAAAGGTTCATAAATCCATTACGGCTTCGAAGTTATCTACATCGACAATGTTCTACGGAAATGGAAGTAGGTTTACCGCCGGACATCCCCGTCTATACGTGAAGTGAAGACAAGTGAAGCATCACTTGTCACCATTTGTTATATTATTATTCTGATTTCAATTTTTATCATCATTTTAACTGAGATGGTACCGTTATATCTATACTTATATTATCTGTCTGTTAGTTCTTCACGCTTAAACCGCATAACCGATTTAGATAAAATTTAGCATAGAGATAGTGCGAGTCCCGGGAAAGGACATAGGGTTTTTATCCCAGAAATTATACTTGAGGGTGAAAAGAGGGGTGGAAGTTAGTATGGGGAATCTAGAACCACTGAACTGATTTAGGTGAAATTTGGTATGGAGATACTTTGATTCTTGAGGAAAGACATATACTACTTTTTACCGCGATAACCGCCATTTACGACCCCTATTCATCCCGTGGATGTCGTAAGACCCGACTAAGGAAGCAAACTACTTAGGACAAAAGCACAGCAAAGAGAAGGAAATCTTGACACAAACCCCATACCAACCCGTCTGGCCAGCCTGGTATAGTAGGCCAAAATCTCCTTTCTAAGGAGAGGCCTTTATCCAGCAGGGGACTATTAAAGGCTGTTGATGTGATGCTGATGTTGTTTTTTAAAACAAATATTACAAATGATTATTATGGTTTCATAATGTTGGGGTAGTATTCTATCCTATGTATTCCGGATGTCGCACATCGTGTGGTTTTAGTCGGTTCGATTCTGACACACCGTCCAACCACAAACCCTGGTGGGATGACAACCCTAGGGAGTTTCTATACGAACATAAAAGTATAATAATTAAGAATAATTTACAAGTAAAAGTAGGCGCTGGCTTAATTCTTAATTTGTTACCATATTAAAATAACTCTCACATGTTTTATAAAATATAATACACATGCTAACTATAAATAATAAAGACCTACTCATTAAACCAAGGCGGCAAGGCAATAAGCACGATTATACAGCTTACATAATACCCCAGCAAAAACATCGTGTTGTCTCGTTAACACAAATTTCCCTTTATTCGCACGCAAAAAAACGTAAAACAAAGCCAACGTGTCCTGCGTTTCCCCATTTAGCTTCATAAAAAATGCATAATCATCCGCAGACGGGGCCGCCCGCACTGACCTACTTTCTCACGATGTCAAGGTCTTTACAACCAACCCTGTCCGCAGCTATAGCCAGTCTAAATGGAGATCGACTGCGTGCTGACACCCAAACAGAGGATTTGGGAAAGTGCAAACTTTAGGGACAAATATAGCTCTACTGAAGTTGGACAATGTGCCAATTGTAACTGTCATGTTAGCTTGTCAGGTATTTTGTTTGTCAAATCAGGTTCCAGAGAATGGATAAGGAGACGATCCTATCTTGAAGGTTTGTCACAATAAACTCACAGGTACTACAGTGCCTCTGAGCTTATGTAAAAGATTATTTACAAAACAATTGGCTTATATGTCATATTTGGTGTACATAAATAATGGATTTCGTAATCTTCACGAACAATAACAATTAAGATTACTAAGCTTACACAAATCGATGTCTAAATGAAAAAGAGAAGGTTATTTTGCCTTTTGACAATTAAATCCCTTTGAAGTCGAAACAATCAGATTTTTGTTTGTTCATGTGCCCTAAGTATATGCACCAAACTTAAATGTGATAATTTGTCCTTTCTCATGAAAAATATATTTCCTGTCCTCTTTTTAAACTATTTTAAGTCCTATGGTTCTTTGAGCGAGTAGAATAGCTACAGCTTGCATTAAAACCTTAATAAACTCTTAATATCTTTTCAGGTACTACTTACAGACTCATGAGGACTATAAAATATTGATTTTATCTTTAATGTCTAACAGTTTTAATATAATCAAACAGAACATTCTAGTTTTATTCTATGTGTATTTATGATATGTAGTGTTGTATTTGAATATATATACATATGTATGTTTATGTATGTAGTGAACCGCATATATTTTCATTGTACACTTAATGTAGGTAGAACTAACATAATTGTGAGATGATTGTTACTAACACATTTATGTGCTAATGTCTGAAATAAATTTATTATTATTATTAATAACAATACTACGTAACCTCTATGCACCTACTTTAAAAGATTTCTACACTACCTAAAAGGTTGACTTGCAGAGAATGCCCTGGGCATTAAGTCCGCCAATGTATAAAAGCGTATAACGTTAAATAAACATACATTCGTTCAATCGTAACAATTTATGGGTGGGTTCCTTTTACCCAAATATTTTTAAATATCACTATTCTGAAAGGAAGATACAACACGTTCATTCAGTCATTGGCTGCCATTCAACAAACACCATCTTATTCGTAGCATCCCTAGACACTGTGGGCTCTGATCACACAATATTTCAAAATATTTTCAAAAATAACAGATAGCTACTATCTTCGCAGCTCTTACATTTCCCCGGCTCCCTTTGCGTGGACGACAACCATACGGGCGGAAACACAGACCAATGAACCGACAGCGACGACGAACAGCAAAATTCTTTTCAATGACATTTTCCTAAAATAGAATTGAAACTGTCGTTACATGTTCAACAATTTCAGTGTTTAAAATGCGAATGCTGACAGCTGCTTGAAAATTAGAACGAAGAGAATCAGGACTTAAAACCTTTAGTTTGTTACCACTTTTGGCACTATTAAAAAAAAAGGAATTCTTCGTTTGGAAAAGCTTACTAAATAAGCAGTTTAATTAAACATTTTAAGTGTATTTCATACGTGTAAGAAAAAAACCGGTCAGGTACGAGTCAAACTCGTGCGCCGAGGGTTCCGTACCTACCCAGATTTTACGTAGATTTTCCCGAAAAAGTTAGGAGAAACGTACGAAACGCGAACCTTTTTTACCTTTTGAGGTACGGAACGTTAAAAGTTCATATAAAAAACAAATTTAAGTACTGAATCGGTTAAAACAACTTTCATTTGAAAATTTTAGTAGGTATCTAAACACAAAAAGTTTACTTTTATTTCTACTTTAGTTTTTTCATGAGCAAGACAGAGCGAAGACGAGATAGCAACGTTTTAGTTTTATGCGCCGTGTAGGTACATGAATTTGACTCGTCGACTGTCGTAATTCCTATACTATAGGGTATCTACACGTGAAGCTCTGGCAGTTTTAGCAGAATACATCCTATAGTTGAAAATACAATGACGACGTTTATAACCCACGCGACTTCTATCAAGGCTCTTCATCCAAGGCTATGATGTGCTACTCTAGCTGTAGTTGGAATGTCTCTTTATTATTATCGTACAACACGACAATATCATAAAAAAGAAATAAAATTTAATTTATCAAAATCCCTCTACGTAGTTCCATTGACAAAGTTTAATTGGTTTTCTGTGATAAAAACTGTTGTTTATCTTAACTTCAACTGACTGCAGTTGATTTAAATTTGAGTATATTCACAGTTATTATCGATTACAGGAATTAAATAGTACAGTTATGGATATTTTAAAGAGTATTTGCTGATTAACGACTTTAATTATACACTATTTAAATATATTTTAAACATTGTACAAAACTAGATTTCGGACTACGAATCTTTCGAGGCAGATGCCGAATTTAAGTATCTATTTAACACTCTTAAAAACTCGCAATTTTAAATTGACTAACTACGTAAAGGGCAATAACATGTGATGCAAATTGATATTATACCCAATTAGCACACAAGTATAAAAGCATGTTTTGTAACGGTTCGTGGAACATTAAAGCTTGCCAGGATCAGGAGTTCATTGTTGTAGTAGAGAAGTTAACGCGCACCCCTTGGGAACGGCGAAAATCTATTAAACTCTTTTAATTACTTTTTGATAAACATTTCGACCTGTTTTTCCTTGGGCAATTTGATATAAATGGATATTTTTCAGCCTAAAGACTTTTGTCACTTAATATTTCATTTCGATTTCAATATCAGCTTATATCTTCATTTTAAAATACAAAATGGTACTTACCTGCAGCACAAGAAATCGTAGATTTAGCAAGCCACATGCAGGCGATATGGACACAAAGTTAAAAAGGACGCTTGTTAGTCTGTATATGGATGACTATGGAAGTATAGCCATCGGTCACTAAGTACAGAAGCAGCAGTACTAACAGTAATAGCAGAAGAAGTAGGAACAGCAACATGCTGATTCTTAGAGTCTATCTATCTCTTGCTAGGTACTGCCGACAACTGACGGTTACCAAAACCCGTGCAGTACGTTGCATAGGCATCTCAAGATTACGTAAAAGTATCCAAAAGATATAAGCGTGTTTCTTCATTGTATTCGTTTTTTTGTCGAAAACAGTTCTATTCTTTAGGCTCTTCATCGAAAACTCAGTACGAAGAGATGTTTATCTTTAATTTGCTATTCACAAAATGCAAATAACACCCAGTCATATATTCAGAAAGTTTCCTTTTGTTTCCAAACCAAAATATTATCATTTAATTAAGGTGCGTACATTTACATTCAGCAACATCTAACAACGTTAAGTATATTTATCATGACATGACTCTAAAGAATTATTATGTGAGTAAAGTGCCTTGAAGGTATGTTTCAAAGATAAGGTTCTAACCGTTAACCGTTTAGAAATATGGATACCTCTCACATCATTAAACAATAGATACTACTGACCGATAGAATCATGAGGGTGCTTATGCATTGTTCTTTTGTGTTATACAAGGACATGGTGCGTGAGAACTCTTACCGGAGGGTAAAAGTCCTTACTTCTGATCGACTTAAAAGCAAAAAGTATTTGAATTTTACTTCGAATTATTTAATCCGACACCACAGTTTTCTCAGATGTCAACTAAAAGCAGGTTATTAGACACCCTAAAGTTGAAGCTCTATATTTTAATCAAAAATTATTTTCCAAAGTTATCTTATACCTTTTTAATTAGTCAAATAATATATAATTATGTAAAAAGATGATATAAGATATAATTATGTACGTTTAACAAAAAAATAAGATTTTCGTGGAATGTAAACAAATCCCGTGAAGATACAGTTTTCTTACATATATTCTTGTGGGAAAGTAGAACTCAATATCAGATAACGCTTCTCAGGTAGGTATTGTGTTTCACAGAAAGCGGTTAAGCGTAGACGCGAATAACTAGATAAATATTATCGCTGTCATTACTTCGTCGTAACCACAATGAAATCAGGTTGTACTATTAACGAGGCATGCCACGGCAGGCCGTAGATCAAATTATCCTCTGAGCCTTTTTCCCAAACTAGTCTACTACTACACGGCTGAACATCCATTTTTTACGTGGGAAGACCTTCACAACCCGATAGGTGATATCGAAGAATCTGACTGCACGGATGGCGTAGTGGTTACTACTGCGCTAAGTTGTGTGGGTTCGAACCCCGCATGGGACAACATTACGTCTGGGTGTGTCAGTTTCATGCATTTTTGTAGAGTCCCCCGCGACACAGGATTATACTCCTAGTGCAGGAGTTGTCTTTAAAAAAAAAGTCATGAAGATAGACTGTTCTAGGACTTTTTAGGGCTCCAAACTACTTGTAGCGATTTTTACAGATGTTTGTATGGCAAACGGGACTGAAAGCTCAACGTGCTCTCCGAGGCAGAAGAAAAAACAAAACAGCATTGTATGTCTGAGGCCCTATACCATTCATCGTTTATCACTTAAAGTGATATCTTAAGACCAGTTGTGATTAACAGATTTTGATTCCACTTCGATGTTTTGTAAACATAATGTTATACGGTTCCTAACTTCTCAATCAAGGGTCCATTGAGGATTTGTTCTTAGAAGGCTCTGAATTAAGAAATAACACATGCATAAATTAACAATCATAAGGCTGTTAGACAGTAGATGCAGTAATTACGTTTTAAAAAGTTTTAAAGACCTCGATGCGCCTTAGTGTGTAGATACATACTATAAACAATTTTGAAATACATATCATACGTAGATACATTAAAAATAAAATCTTCAACTTCGACGAAACAACCCAATCAAATCTTTGATCAGATAAATAATGTGTAAATGTTACACATTGCATAATTCTCAGGCACAGATAAATCTAATAAATAACTCAGAAAGTGGGCTCGATTTTACTATCATAAGATGATGTAACCAACACTATAAGATAATATTGCAGTGCAGATGGAGTGCAAACTGATTAGCTAGTTGGTGAAGATTTTGATTTAGCGATAGATTAAAACGATAGTTTGAGAGGAATTTAAAGAGATTAAGAAACAGATAGAATTAAAGATTCATCATATCTACACAGCGCTCGCGTAAATACGATGCCGGCAAACACTGACTAGGCCTTTGATAGCCACGGTAAATCCGTTGGTATCCATTGAAAATAACTATCGGTAGAGACGCCCCTTGAGGGGTTTCAACACTTATCGAAAAAGGGGAACCTATTAAGGTACCTGTTTACTTGATAAAATTTAGAGCCGATCGTTAAGAATGAGGTTACAGAAAATAATGAAGAACAGCACTTCTGGCACACGAAAGCAGAGCTCCGTAAGTCAGAATGGCTTGTATATGCTTATTTATACAATTTCCTTCAATTATAAGATTTCCTAAGAGAAGTAGTCGCATATACTTAAAGCTAAACTCCTCCCTTAAAGTAGTTCAGTTAAAATTCGTAGTGAGAATAAAGCCAGTTTAACACTCTTTGGGATGGGGCGGTTGTCATAGTATTTTTATAACGTAAGAGACAATGGAACAAAACACATTGGTGTTTGCTGCATTGTTACTGAGAAATTAACTGGCAAATATATCAGACTAGCTTTTGCTCGAGGCTCCGCCCGCGTATATGTCGATTATCGAAGTAAAGAGTAGCCTGTTACTCGCTGATAATGTAACTTTTCATTGGTGAAAGAATTTTTTTATTCAGTTTAGTGGTTAAGGCGTGAAAGTGTAACAAACAAACTCACTTCCACTTTTATTATAGAAGTACGGCAGTATGGATGTCTAAACTGACGGTTTTATAAATGACAAGTCTATCTCAAATTTAAAAAAATCCGGGCAAGTGCGAGTTGGACTCGCCCATCGAGGGTTCCGTACACATTTGTAGGTACATATTATGAATAGTTCAGAAAACGAATCTCGCAGTTTTTTTCCGAGCTTTATTCGAAATTCAGTTTCCAAAACCTATAATTTAAAAAATATTTGGCCACATTGGCCAGCCATATTAGTGGGTTGAATCACTCTGTTTTCATCAGAACAGACACTACGAACTTTCTCCTATCATACGTCGATATTAGTTAACTAACCGATTGTAATAATGTTTCCACAGACTATTAGTGCACTTGTTAGTAACATAATATGTTCCAAAACAGAAACCAATGAAACCATGTGTACCTACAGTAAAGTACTTACCACAGCCCTTTTAAGCTGTCTATACCTATTTACCCCAACCGTTGTCCTTTCGAGGACAAAGGGCTCTAATTTTCCGATTGGACGATATTCGAGGAATCTCATTAACACCGACATATAAACGGATTATGGCTGTACGTGACAACGGCAGGTTAAGTATATAGCTACACTTGCTAAAATAACGGGGATATTCTGTTTTAACAATTTTGTTGTAACAATATGTGGTAGATGGTTATCGGTAATTAGGTGGGATCAGTCGTTAACAGTTATTATTTTGACTATAATGCATTATATTAAAAAATATATCAAAGACAGGAAGAATAGTGATTGCTGCGAAATATATGGTAGGTAAACTGACATTTTTTATAATTCTGACATTACAAAGTAACTGCATAAAACTATTTGCGAGTAACAACCGCGAGAACCATAAAATCGACTGTTTTACTTTGTTGCAAAACTGGCGCCACAAACGACGTGTAATGCTGCAGTATCGTATGGGACGTAAAGCGCGTGTTAGTAAGTTGTCGCAGGTCAGATCATTGATCTCCTACCTTTGAAAACGTTACGGTTCATTTAGTAATACGAAATAGGAACCCTTGTCACGTTACACTCGAATTCCTTTTAAAGAAATAGTTTTTCTCATTCAACAATAACAGTGTTATGACGCCGATGTCTTTTATTTATAGCAGTAGTCTCTTTGATACCTTTTTCTTTTATAATGTTCCGATATCGCAGATATTAATGTTTTATTATACGACGAGATCTGGCAAGTCTCGAACGCAATAATAACATTTCGTCTCGTCGATAATACATTAATCAAGTGCGGCCGTACTCTAAGCTAAATTTTAGTGCCGAATTAGCAAACATATCTCGATATTAATTAATTGAAGGTTTGCGATCCGTTTATGTACTTACAACGTACATATTATTATACATTGCTTCGAATTGCCGACGTTTTAGGGTGTAAATTTCGTCGCATGTCATGGTGTTTTACAGAAAATGTTACACAGGACTTTGCTATAGTTTATAGTCAGACCTAAGCATCAAGCTATGTTACATAAGTACCTAAGTTATGAAAAAAGTAAAGGAAAGCTCATTCAACTTCAGATGCCTATGTTGTAATGGAACAAGTAATTTCATCAGTATTCAATTAGAATAGTTACGACTCCGTTTCAACACGTCATTGTGTTTTGTTAATTAACCAATAACCTTTATGCAAAATGTTTTTTTTTTATGTATGGTCTTGTAAAGCTCTAGCCAGCCTTATGGTTTTTCACACGTATAATAGAATTGTGTTAAAATTGCTTTGAATACACATTAGAAGGATAACAATGAGGAAGAAAAATTCTATAGACAGACAGGCGCCACCAATGGCGCCAGGAAAAAGTTTCCAGCCGTACAAAGATAAAAATGAATGATTAATTATTTCTGTATAAAACCTAGTCGAGAGCATACGAGTGTTTATTGGTTCTGCAGACATTTTTGTTGCCTAGTTTAAGTACGAAATGTGAACGAATTGTTGTGCATATTTCATTAATCCTTTGAATTTGTTATAGGAAATTGACATAGCAACAAGAAGTGTAGAGCGGTGTCTGAAACCCGGTTGGGTTTGGTTCTCCTCGCCGACTACAAAACTATTCAAGCATGTATGAAAAACCACACAATATCTCTGCCTAGCCTTCGGGAACATTCGAGGACCTTCGGGAACTTCGGGAACACGTAACCTACGTTAAGTAAAATATGGATATGAGTATTTAAATACTATACTTATAATCACTTGAAAATCTGTCATATAAATCGGTTCGCAACATTCGAAAGTTCTCGAATATTAAATTTCGGATCAAGTGTGGACATAGTGGAAAATATGCGTATTATTAAAACAAACTTGATTTTGGAAAATGTGTTGAGTGAAATTGTAAATTCTCTCATCATAGGAGGAACCCGCATAGAAAAGTATACGTTCTTGTATTGTAGAAGCATCTGCGAGGAGTCTGAATATATTTCCATTTACTTTTAACACGTCCAATGAAATCCTAACTTATAAGGACCACCTTCCAACAATTCCCTGTCACCACTGCCAAATAACTGAATACTTCATTCACCACACAAATGTCTGGGCTAAACTTATACCGATAATGCAAACCTATAATTCTACATATATAATTTTAAGAAGCCTAAATCGATCTAAGTGGCGTGCAATGGGAGAGGCCTATGTCCGTGGACTACGATAGGCTGATAATGAAGTACATTACAAAAACTTTTTCACATTGTTTGAGTCCAAACTAGTATAATCATGATTAATAAAAATCTTACAGAAAGAAACAATCAATACCGATGAACGGATAATTCAATTCAATGCACATCTGCATTAGAAATTTTGCACTTCAAATCAATCTAGTGAATGATTACAAAACTGTGTCTACACAGCTGCACTAAACTGAATTTCGCTTTCACGATTAACATTAAAATAAAACAACTAAAAGCAGTGCAGATTTGTAGCACTAATTTGGTCTTTAATAATAATAATTATCTCACATTATCTCACACACGCCTGTCTGATTCCAAACTGGGCAAGTTTCTTTTCAAGTTCTGACTAAATTCAAAGTATCTATCTTTCATAAAAAAAAAAAAAATTGTTTGAAATCGTCTTTTATGTAGACTCTAAAATCGCAGATCAACACACACACACAATAGCAACAATCTCTGTTTTGTCAAATAGTTAGGTTTTCTTTTCTATTCGTTTTCCGGCGGTTGTCCGGCACAGGCATCTCATAGAACACACAACACAACCGCCCGTTGCCCTACTAAATTGCCTCAATTTGGCAATTGAACAAAGCAAATGTTCAATAACGAAACATTAGGACAAAAACGGCACATCACATTCATAAATGTGCGTGAAGCTCACTAAATCAAGCATGACAAATGGACGAGCATTTTACTATGGTATATTATGTTCCAAGAGCCACTTACATGAACTATTGATATTATACATAGCGCAAATAGGTTGAGTATTATTTACTTCTATGCTGACTTTATAGCTAAAATAAGGACGTTTCCAACTAGATATTGGTCTGTATATATTCAAAGTAATAGAACTATGGTAACTGCCGTCTACACACTTAAAAGTAGGTATATGATACATGGACAGAGCGAGGCTCTTCATCTTACCGTTTGATTTACAACAACATTTATGTTTCGATATAGGTACGGTTTTCTGATCAATATTACCGCTATTAAATGCCAATGTGTTTTCCCAAAGACATCGAATTCTATGCTTTTTTGGTAAAGTTACAATAATTCTCTACAAATCAGAATCGCCCAACCTGGGAAAGTGCATCCACTGCACAGAAGAATCCGATTAAATAGCAGTAGTTAATCGGATTCTTCTGTGCGAATTCCGAGTTACAGGTGAGATCCTGATCTGCTCTAACTATTGCTTACATTCCTCAATCCATACGTATAAGAGGTATTTCCGGACCGGACCTTCAAACCTTTAAGAAAAGAGGTCGACAACGCGTTTGTCAAGTCACTTTCCATCAGGTAACCCGTCTGCTCGTCTGCCCCCTCTTACATAAAAAAAGCAATATTCCTTTCCTACTATTGCCGCCCTGAAAAAAAAGGAACAATAGTAACTTTCTTTCAATATACTTTCGATTTTCCCATCTTATTCATTAACTGCCGCTTGAAGGCACAGTTGGCTTGCTCATTACGTAAGTTGGACTAATATTATAGTTGGCAAATGTTGGCGTTTAATTCCCCTCTGCCTGCCCTTTAGGGGATGTAAGCGTGAGTGTACTTATATATGCACTACCATAGCGCTGTTTATCTGGTATTGAAAAGCTAAAGATATTAGGCAGGTAAGTTGCATAAAAAGAAAAACTATACCTACAAAATCTTTTAAGGTAGCGACTGTTAGAATGTTCCATCAGTCACCATTCAGGTGTATAGATCCTCTTTTTTACTCAAGATCACAGAGGCAGTATACAGATTAGGGGTAAAGTCGGTATCTTGTGAACAAACTCTGACTGTACACAATGTGTGAGAGAAACCAAATGAACAAAGCCATGTGAGGCTTTTTGAAAAATCTATACCAACTGTTGCATGCCGTGATACTGACTCAGTGTGAATCTGTGACACTGGCCAGTGAATCCTGTTCCCAAGTCAGGTAATAGGTTCCCAGGTTTAAAATAAATTATTACACCTGAATCATTAAATGTAATATCTTTAGGTACAGTCTGAATGTCTTCCATTATCCGTTGAATGTTTTTATTGTTTTGATATCTTAAAATCAATATTAAATACGATGATAATTTGACAATGGCTGGGTATTACGTCACGCCATAGTATTTCATACAAAAATGATCCGCATCTATCATTTTGACGTTTAATAAAAAGGTATTGATATGACTGAACAATCATCTACCCCATTCAAAGGTATGTATCACTTGTTACGCGATCGCATTCCTGAATAAATATGTAATGATATATTTCATTTTCCAGTTTTAGCATCTGTCCTCGTTGTGGACAATTGGGTAATTAGAAGTAGCTTGCTAATTTATTTGCGTGAATTATGTGGAACAGATGTTCGTCTTTATATAGAGAACAATGGTGCGGCCCTGGTGGTACACGAATTAGGATTTAAGTAGGCGGATTTGTAAACTAACTGTCCGCTAGGAGTTGGGCAATAGTGGCTCTCTCTATGGATTATCGATGTCATAGTGTGACTAACCCATGTCTCGATTTTGGCTACAGTGCTCCAATAGTAATAGATTTTACCTAATACTTGAGCGTGAACCTTGAACCTTTTCAATTTTAGTGCTCTTTTATCTCCTGCTCTGCCAGAGCGGGAATTGATTTATTTTATTTAGAATCTCCATTAGCCGTAGCGGGTTCAAAGACAAGTCACTTGATATTCGGTTTATTAGATTTTTTAATAATTGAATTGTAGGTGATATTTGATTCGGGTCCAAAAAATAAACCAAGTCAGATGATAAAGGTTTATTTACTTTCTGATTCTAATATAAAGGATAATATCAATAAGTACTCCGATTTTAAACTATTCTTTGTATGCGTTTAAACGAGTTTGTCCGTGTGTTGACTGATTAAGAATACGGAGTGACAACACCATAATACTTTGTATAACGGTGTAGATACAAATAAAAAGTTTTTTATCTATCAATCTAAATGGTACAAACGATGGATTGAATTCGGAAATATTTCTAATAATAAAAGTATTGCACATGCGATGGAAATGATGTCCAGAGTTACTATTGTAAATAATAAAGGTTCTGGGGGTAGGTTTCGTAATCTTTTGTGGCAAAGAACCGAGCACCACGAATGATCCTAATGCTGGCCATCCTAGTTGTGGTAGTTGGTTGTAATTTTGTCTTTAGTTTTATGTAAATTTTTACCATCTTTCATTCCATACTGATTTCCTACTATTGATCATCAAAATTAACAAGAGATAGAATATACAGAACATAATTCGAGCTCATAATTATTCGTTTAAAAACTTTTGTAAATATTATTAGTACTATTAAAATGTTTTTTTGTGATAGAGGCAACTCTTTAACGTGCGTATGGCTACTCAGTTCAATTGATTTTTAAGGTTTTCCCCATTAGGCAGGCATACAACACAAATTTTACGTTTTCAATAAATAACATCGATGTACATTTTGGGCAATCAATTATTTGTAAAAGGTTCCGTCAGATTTGGAATCTGGATTAAAACAATTAACAAACAAGAAACATAATATTATAATGCTTCATAATGTATGTAAAGGTGGTTCCCCGAAAGGTATATCTCAAATGGTATTATTGTTAGAACATGAAATAGTTGTAAATGGTTGAACTCAACTGCTCATAGCTGCCATAAAATTTTCTCAACGATAGCAAAATCATTAAACTTTATAATGTCACATTACGTAATCTGTACATTAAAATCAAGCGCAACAAGTAAAAAGAATGCTACAAGTATCATACATACCTATATGGGCGTAGAACAATCAGCTACATTTTCCCGAGTTATTCGATTACCAATTAACACAAAAAACACACTCACATAAGAAATAAAACATAACAATCGAAATATAATATCAAAAGAATTATTAAACACAAGTTAAATCAAAAAATTAATGACTTTGTCTATTTCAAAGCATTTTTATTTTTAAAAGAAGAAAACTAAAATATTTTTATTTTTAAATTATAAGTGAACGCGGCCGCGTGCAAATTTCGCGAAAATCGTGTATTATTTTGACAGACCCAGCTTGCAAGGGAGCAGCCTTGCCTTTGTACGGGCGAGGATTAAGGCGCATGCGTGGAATCGATCCCGTTGAAGCCTTCTACTGGGGCTAAAGTATTCAACACCCTTAGTCGATGTGAAAGCGTCATAGAGGTAAACGTGTGGGATGAAAGTTAGGAAAACAGGTTACGTATAAACAAAACTAAACTCCGTAATTTTTTTACTTTAATAAAACGGTTGTTACTAGTAAATATTTTCTGAGTCGCAAAATAGGATTCACTTATAGTTTATAACTCCGATTCAATTTACGCTGGTTTACTCCACTCAGCTCAAGTAAACATCATATCCAACATTTGATCTATTGCCGGCAGGAACGGAAAACCTATTCAACCCGTTCCTATCTCTTCTTGGTCAGGATTGTGAGTCGGTCCACTCACCACCACTCTCCCTCGAAATCCACGTCGACAGGCCTTTCCGGCCAAAGGGCCCAAGCCTGAACGATAGCGGCCTCCAGGAGGAGCTCCCGATCTAAGCGCATACCGAATGTATCGGTGATCCGAACTCGTCTCCTCCCCCACTACGACGCGCCAGTCCTGAACACGACGTGCTAGCGAGGGGACGCGAACGAGATGTCCACGATCGAACTGCACCTCGCCGTCACAAAAGTGGCCAGGGTCCCCCGGTTTCGGATAACTAGGCCGAATCTTTCAGCCCGACATAATCACCCACTGGTGGGTGGTATCCGAGGGGAGTTTAGCACAGAAAGAAAAAGGGTGGACCTGTGTCGTATTAGTTAATCTCGGATTTTAAAAAAGGATTAGACCTATATGTGCCTACATCATTATGAATCGGTTAAAACTACCTACTTAACAATGCATAAAGAATTTCGAAAATGGAACGATAATTTATTACTTTTAAACGTTGTGCATATATCTTTATTGTCATGGCGCGGTAACGGAGCTTAGCACTCCGTCATAAAATAACTTCATCTGTTGACAAAAGAGGACTTGAATGTCTTTCTTATATGCAACACTTTTTAATTAGTTTGCATGTCAACCACAACCTCTCTTAAGCGTTTGAAGACAAAAACTGTTGTCAATTTATTATAGATGGCTTCCGAGCGTACGACAAAATGGACGATGTAATTAACATGATATATGGTTATTAACTATTCATCTGAAACAATAAGACGACGCTTTTGGTTCTTTAATATAAGGTTTGCTGAAAGTTTGTCTCTACCAATTTTGCCTTCGCCGCCAAATTCTAGTAGGCGAAAAAGGGACAATGGGAGTCAGTGTGCAATGGTGGTCAACGTTTTAACATCTAAACGAAAACACCTAAAGAAACGATGCACAAATTAAGGCTACCGCACACTGGGGCATTTTCGATGCAATTTTACGGGTGCACAAAATAAGTGATAGATACATTTTTATAATAAATGTAAGTACTAAGAGGAGTTCGGTGTGCGCCTATGAGCCTAAATTATCGATTAGGAATCTTTTTGTGTGTTTTAATGACAAAATGTAATTTTCTTTTCATTTCTTACACATTATGTATAATTGGGTAATAAGAGTCACCGCAATGCGGCCCATGGGAGTTTTATCCCACTGCCATTAACTGTCATTGTTTATTATTTCAAAAAGTGTTCATAATTTCTTTTTTTTCAAGTTTCCTAGTTATTCCAAAGGTAACGAAACTATCTAAGGCTGATATTTCAATAATTAAACTACCATAAGAATTAATTTTCATAAAGCTTGAATACATGTTTTGTGTTTTATATTAATTATTGCTTAAGTGACTCCTATTACCCCCTTTTCCCCTAGATCTAGACGATTCTAGTAGTACAGCCGTGAGTGTCCGCCACTTCAAACGAAAAATAAACATTTCCTATTTATGTTCAAGTACTGTATTCCTGTTGGTATGCACGTCGAGGAGAATAAAGCAAACAACGTCTGATTCATACTGCGACAACATTTTTTACATCAAACCTTCAGCAATGGAGGCATTTTTCTAAGCAGCATTTTGCAAGCAGCAGTTTTACTTTGACCAACTAGACCTTTAAACATAAGGTAACAATACATACGAAACTAGTCGTTACCAAATACATGCAGCATAAGTTTTATTTTGAACACATTATTACAGTTACATGACTGAATTAATAGGCTGACTGTCTGCCCCACCACTATCGCTGTATCCAAACCCCCGGGGAATGATTAAGAATTATTCTTGCTTGCATTCCGTGTGTTTACAGCTATGGTTACGATTGACCGTATGTAAACTCTCATGCTGAATCCGGTGAAATGAAAGCGATATTTTTCAAAGGTTTTCTTCCTTATTATTATTAAGAGAAACAAAAGTTGTCGTTATATGTCAAGGTTTCGATTTATGTTGAAAGGTTTTCCAAGTTCCTATCCCAAGAAGAGGAGAATCTCAAATTAACAAACATATCGTAATGGATGGCTCCCAATTTAGTAAAATGAATAAGATTCCGTTACATTCATTTAATTTTTTCTACCAAATTCACACAACGCCATCTAGTCCCAATTTAAGCAGAGCTTGTACTAGACAACTGAAATAATACATTTATACTTTTTTTTTGTAAATACATACATAGAAACACCTAGACCAAATCAAACATTAAATTTTCATGCACACAAATGTTTGACTTGAGCGGGAATCGAACCCGCGACCTATGGCGTAGCAGTCCGTTACCACTACGCGATCTAGCAGTCAACTGACAGTTGAGTTTATCGTAGTAGTAAATATACAGTAGGTGGCCAAATTATTAGGGACAGTATCGAAATTTTTGAATTTCCTAATTTAATTGGATTTCTGTAACAAACGATTAGTTGTAGGTCTCTTATATATTTTTTCTACGTATCTGTATTCTATAAGGATCATAAAAACTACAAAAAACAATATACAAAACTTATTTATATTCTTCGTATGAGTATTATCAACATTGGTAAAAATAAATAAAATATTTTTTAATATTTAGTGATGCCACCCTTTGCTGCAATAAGAGCTTCTATGCGTCGGGCATGCTCTCAATACATTTTTTTGCATTTTCCTGGAGTTTGGAGTTGTGATGCCATTCTCTGATGAGAGTTTCAATCAATTGTCGCTTAGTGGTAATCACTTCTTTCGCGATCGCCCGTTTGGTGAGTTCCCACATGTTTTCTATTGGATTCATGTCTGGTGAATTCCCTGGCCAAGGCAAAACAGAGACATTTTTTTCAGCCAAAAATGCAGTTACACTTCTGACTTTGTGGCACGGTGCTAAGTCATGCATAAAAATGTATTCGTCATCATCAGGGAACCATTCATTGACCTGCACAGTAATCGCGTTTCTAGTACTCGCTTGTATTGGATTTGTTTCATAGTCCCTTCCACGATGTATAGGCGCCCCATGCCTTTGGCTGAGATGACAGACCACACCATGAAACCGGGTGTTTCACCTTCTCTACAAGGCAATCAGCGTAAAACTTTTCACCAGGACATCGTCTTACAAAAGAACTTTTGACAACCAAAATTTCGAAGGTTGATTCGTCGGAAAAACACACCGGTAATTAATAGAATGAATAGTAGAATAAATAAATAAATTGTTATTGACCAATTGCATTATACAAAATAGTTACACTTACTCGACTCCAGTCTGCAATAGTCATAGATCGATGTTGCCTAGCCCATTGGAGTCGTTTCTTTTTCATACTATCGGTTAGGCGTGGTTGATTCTCTTCGACCAACCGCCTCCGCATTGTCCTCTCTGAAATCTTTATGCCCTCTTCGTTTATCATAGTTGTTAAACGAGCAACGCTCTTTTTACGATTTTCGAGGCAGATGTTCCTGATTTTTCGATCGGTACGAGCTGTTGTAATCCTTTTCCTGCCATATTTGCCAGCACGATTTGCTTCAAGAGGCTTTTTATTGTCAAATTTTATTTTTATCCTATTGAGGACAGACTTTGAAACCCAAGCAATAGCTGCTATGTCTCTCTGGGAATGTGTGGAGTGCAGTAACAACGTTTGTATCTCTCTACATTTTCTTGGAGACGTGTCCAAAGTCCTACCCATCCTAAAAAGTTTAAAATTTTGGGTTATCGTGTCGAACCATTAATAAAATGTAAACTCATAGACAAAACGTAGCAAAACTATTCTTATACGGAGCATTACTTACCTTTTGATTAATTAAGACACAAAAGTCGGTTAAAACCAATGAAAAAATAATACCTAGACAATACAACAATAATACCGAAAACCGCGCTTTTTACGGGCAAAGAAGTAACGTCACACAATTGATAAAGCACGCACGTATTCTGTGTTGCCATTTGACAAAAACAATAATAATGATACCAGTAAATATATCAGATACAATAACCGCTTAAAAACAACATCATTTATTCAAAAAAATATGATAAACTATAAATTACATAAATACGAGCACTGTCCCTAATAATTTGGCCACCTATGGTAATGTTCTTCCATTCAAAGGAATTCAACAACATTCCTGTTATATGTATATCAAACAAAGTTTGACATAGATTTGTTTCCTTGCGAATAAGGAGATTAAGGTAAATGCAGTTACTGACTGTCATAAGCATTATCTTGTAGTCATCATGAATACTTAAATTATTTTAATTTAAGAGTCACGAAAAAATGGAATACAGAATACATAGTTCTCTCCGTACTTTGGCTACAACAGTATAGTGGCTTTCCCACGTAGATAAGAATATTTGTGAAACTGTCTATTGTCTTATTCTTAAGTAATGTAATAATGAAATTCTTTAAATACGAAGTTTTTATTTTACCACAATATCTACTACTGTATGGATTAGCGATTACCGACCTAATTGCAGATACGATAAGTTTGTGAATAGGTTTAGTCTTAAATAGGTAATGAAATGAAAAGCTATGGCTGTAATTGATGTAGAGCCATTCTTTGGCACGGTTTGATCGGCGACACTTTAACATAGAACACCGATGATAAGCGATTCTTCTATTGCAATTCACTAGTTATTGGTATAAATTTCAGTAAGTTATTTTGAATAAAAATTAAAAAATGGAATGCATTAAAGACAACTTATGAGGACGAGAAAATGATGAGGTCCGAAGGCCAATCTTTTCGCAAAGAGCGATTTTTTATAAGAAACCTCTAAACCAATTTTGCCTTGATTACTTTAGATGAGATTACTAGTCCTAGATGTATCGAGGTCCTTAGCAGGTGAAATTTCAATATGCACTTCTCATATTCATAATTCATCTCAGATTGTCGTTCTGAGTCTGGGGGCTTTTTGTGTCCATTTCATATATGTAAAGTTCATATAATAAATTAATTACGAACTTGTCTTTAATAATTAAGAAAAAAATTAAAATTAATAAAATGGTTCCGTTTTGCTATTTACCTGAGGAGAATATATTCTCCAATGTTGGCAAATTCATCGTAGTTGCTGTGGCTTCCATGCTGCAAAAGAAAACAATATTAATAAATATATGGAATAATATGAAAATTACATTTATTATTATATTCAATGTCATATCTAAGTATCTTTAAGATAACCTCAGGTTTTATAATATTAAAATAATTGTTTCTCTTCTCATAAATAAAAACTTTGAAGATAAAAACTTGTAATACATATCAGCTAATTGCTATTTAACTGACTAAGTTACAAAATATTTTGCTGTATTTGCTTGGTAGAGCCAATACCAAAATGCCATGGAGTAGAGGGCTAAGTTTAGAATAAATAAATCCACATTCTTTTGACAGATTGAATGATGGAAGAAGGAGTATGACCACTCCAACTGACATAAACCACTGTGGCTACATGTTCTGCTCTGCTAGAATCAGGGACATCAGAATCAGTATTGCGTTCTTCCGTTACTGTGACTGACTATCAGTCAATGACCTATTTCACTCTAATATGTTGATGGTATTACTTCTTTTGAGTGAAGTTTTGATAGTTTTTATAGGCACAACTAAATACTGAACAATAACTACACACAGAGATTCGTACATGTGCGAGTCGTACATAACTTTTTAGCCATGGGAGAGCCATATTTTGACACAAATGCAGATTGTGGATACAATTTGTGGACATTGATAGTGCACAAATTATATATTTATATATATATAATATAATATATTTTTTTTGTGCAAGTACCCAGTTGTATACAGCAACAATTACAAACATGTTATCAGGTTTCACTTATGTGATTTATTTATTTTATTGATTCTTGATTTAGGTCATAAAATATAATTAGAAATATCAACGGCAGTGTCATTTTAACTGAAGAAATATTCCAATACCTGTATTCTGTGCAAATAAATGTTTCTTTCTTTCTTTCTATCAAATAAGTCATTTAGTTTTGATCATGATATACACGCACACAACACACTGTATATTTGTATATATTTTAAGACATTTAAATGGATAGACATTGTTGTATAATATTTCACATCACATCACACATCAACAGCCTTTAATAGTCCACTGCTGGACATAGGCCTCTCCTTAAAAAGAAGGTTTAATAATATTTACTGTATATATAATATACCTTATATAAATTATGTTTCCATTAATTATTAGACAGTGTTAAATAGACTCTCATAACTTGACTGCATAAGAAGGACGGAGGTTATTAAAGAAGCTTATAAACATTTAACAAACTAGTATACTCTAGTTTGTTAAATATTTAGAACTAATAATAACCGGTAATGTCTGAAGTTATACTAAAATGATAATTTTTTTTGAAACTTTTTCGTTAATAAATACGATTATGTTACTGTACTCTTTTCACATTGCTTCTATTAATACCACCAAGAAGCCTTACAGGTGTTTCCGCTGGCTTTCGTAATTTTTTTTACTAGTACGTCAGTATTATGAACTAAACTTAAAAAAATAACAATTTAACAAGTAAATACTCAAGATAATAAGACAGTACGCTTTCATTAAATTTTAACATCGTTTAGTAAGCCATAAAAATTATCTAAATGTACTAATGCATAGCGGTCACAAACTTACCAAACACAAAATTCAGTTGCTCCTTTTCGGTAAAATAATGCACATATCACTAAAATGAGAAGACTCCTTACGCAAGTTGCACTTATTAGCGTTTTTCCCAGCGTATGCCCGGAAAGATCGAACAATGGGATCCGAATTTTATGCGAAAACACTTTCACATTGGGCCCAACTACAATAGTAAGTAGCCACCTACATGAAACAATAAACAGTTACACAGCCTTCATGCTTTAATAAAAACAACATTCACAGCACTTAATACACTAGCTATTCACATAAATATACCATAATACTACTCTAAACACAAAATTGTGCGTCCAAAAGTAACTTTAGTATAATCTTAAAACTTTGAAAAGTTAGGTCTGACGACGACGAAACTCTTGAATTTTTGACTGATAGAAAGAGATGAAGCGATACCCAACGCAACAATCTCGCTAGCCGGGCAAGTTGATAAAATACTTCCATCAAGAGTGTTCGGCCTTAACTTGAACACAGAGAATATTCATTTTATGACTATATTCTGTTGGTACGTAATAGAGTTTAAAATTGAGCGGCCAATAACTTTGAGAGTTTAATCTTTTACAGCTGGAAATGAGTTTTTGGTGTTGCCCACATTATTTGCAATAACATATTTTTCCTATCGAATGTGCTGTAATTTCCCTCACGATTTAAACGTATTGAATGTAAGATCTAATGTAGCAGTAATACGCCTTATCACGACCTAAACCCAAATTCCAAATTTAATGTTACAATTAAAAAAGTACTATATTTCTGAAATCTTAGTCGGAATAAAAACATCTTATGCAAAGTTCCTTTTTAAACGGTTGGAGTTTCAATTAGGGAATGACTGCTTTACTCCAAAATTTAAACTTATTTTTTGTTACTTATTTTTTACAGTTAATTGATTAGCTATTTGTGCTTTATCTTCATTTAGCATAGATGTGAAATTTCAATGGTATTATTTATTTTAATTTTTATTCACCAATTACTTATTATTTCCCGTATCATATCCCGTATCAGCAGTCTAATACTCAAGACGTAATATAACGTATAAAATAATAGTTACGCTTGGTTACGGGTAACAACGAAAGAGGACAAATGGATACCCCCAGCAGTAATATAACTCATCGTAAACCATACAGAACATGCTCATTAAATGATTTAAGTATTTCGGATAGTAGTGATAGTAGCATGTTAGACACAACAATGTTTAGTATACCGGACAGTTTTCAAGAAAACACTGTTCCGAATGAGCAGATTGAACAAATCAAAATACTTAAAATGCAATTGGAGAGTGCTCATCAAGAAATTGAAAATTTGAACGCTGAAAATTTTAGACTAAAATCTGATCTTCAAAACATGATAGGCAATATAAACGCTTACAAAAAGATATGCTCAACGCCTGACAGAAAACTCACTACACCATCATCAACACGTAAATGCAAATTAGTACAGATCAAAAAGGCTCAAAGTTGCCAACACAAATCTGACAATGACCCACAACCACAGGAATACGTTCAAAACATGCTCCTTGTGCATAACAAAGAGACACAAACCTGCAACACCTTGACTCAAATACCCAATGTAACTAATGAAGTATCTACGTTGTTAACACAAAATCGCGAAAAGCATATAAACAGTCAGTCAAGAAACAATACATTCGAGTCGAGAAAAAGGCAATTGTGTATTTTGAGTAACGACAAATCTAGCGGATCTTTGTCTTCAATTGACGGTGTTTTTTCAAAATACTTCAAATACTGCCGCTACCTAATGCCCAACAGTACAGTAAAAGACCTGTTACAAAACTTAAATAATAAATTGAAAGATTTCACTTCACATGATTACTGTATTATCTTTATTGGAGAAAAGGATATAAAATCGGAGAGCAATCCCATAGGTATGATAACAATGATAAAAGAATGTCTACAAAAAGTTACCCACACAAATAAAATAATTTGTGCACCAACATATATAAGAGGTGCACCAATATACAATTACAAAGTTGAAATGTTTAACAATCTCCTGCAGCTGGATCTACAAAACAATGATTATGCTTACTTCTTTGACAGCAATGGAAATCTATCCTTAGATATGTTTTCCTACACGACTGGTAGAATCACTAAAGCCGGTATAAGAAATATCTACGACAGCATAATGGATAATATGCTAATTGATTTCTCTTTATTCAATCAGGATTACAAAAAATTATATATTAATGAAAACCAGATCACTTATGACTCATTTTCTTCGAAATCTGTACAGACTAACGAATCGAAAATAAATACAAAGTTTTTTCGAGAATGAATACATACATGTCCTACACCAAAATATTGCGGGGCTGCTAAACAAGGCAGACACATTAACAGTGAATTTGGAAGAACTTAGTGACAGGGGTAAAAATGTAGATGTGGTATGTATAACAGAACATTTTATTAAAGAGGGACACGAATTATACTTGAATATACCTAATTATACCTTGGCATCATTTTACAATCGAAGCAATAGTAAAAGAGGCGGATCATGCATTTTATTGAAAAGTGAACATAAATTTAAAATACTCTCAGAAATCAGAAAATTTTCTCTTGATCGTGTGTTTGAATGTTGTGCTATCGAACTTATAGACTATAAACTTATCATAATTTGTATATATAGAGTACCTGATGAGAGTAACTTATATGTATTCTTTAATAGACTCGAGAAACTTTTGATACATGTTTCGAAACTAAATTGCAAAAGTATTTTATTAGCAGGGGATTTTAATATAAATGTCTTAAAACGTAATAATATTACCCTGGATTTCGAATGTTTGTTATTGAATTATAATATTAGATTAGCATTGTATGAACCTACGCGACCAGCTAGTGGTAGCTGTCTAGACAACTTTGCACATAATTTTAAGCGAGGTTGGAAAACTGAAATTATAGAATTGGCCCTTTCAGACCATATGGCACAACTAATTAAACTACCAATTAAAAAAATATTGTTGTTAGAGACTTGGCATATACTCAAACACGATTATAACCCTGAAAATATAAGTAAATTTAAAACTTGCATTAGAAGCTTAACGTTTTCCAATATCTATCATACCTGTGATCCAAATATAGCCTATAAATCTTTTATAGAAAATTTCAGGCTATTTTATGATTTGTGTTTCCCACTAAAAAAAATTACAATAAGAGTTAACAGAAAACCAAAATGGATATCGCGTGGGATTAAAATATGCAGTAAAAAAAAGAGGCATTTGCTGTGGAAATATAAATTGCATCCTACAAAGGAAAATAAATTAAAATATGTTAAATATTGTAAGGTTTTTAAAAGAATAATTAAATTTACAAAACTTGCCCAAAACTGTCACAAAATAAAAACTTCTACAAACAAGTGTAAAGCGGCATGGCAAGTTATTAGCAAATTGAGACTAAATTTACCAAAAGAAACAATTACGGACATAAAAATTAATAATAATAAATATATTCATAATCCGAAGGACATAGCTAATGCATTTAATGATTATTTTATTGAAAAAATCACCCCTATTGTAGGTGCTGGTCAAAATGTGACTAATTTAGTGAAAGAACGCCTTAACTCAATGTTCCTTACGCATTGCACACCCGTTCAAATTAATCAAATCATAAAAAAGTTAAAAAACACTAATAGTGTTGGATACGATGGTTTCTCTACTAAAATCATTAAGGCGGTTAATGAAACTATATGCCATCACTTAAGTTATATTGTAAATTTGTGTATTTCAACTGGTACATTTCCAGCAGACCTTAAACTGACAATAATTAAGCCTCTATTCAAGAAAGAAAATAAACAATTAATGGAAAACTATAGGCCTATAGCATTAATATCTATATTTTCAAAGATAATTGAAAAATATCTTTATTACAAAATTAATGCGTACCTCGAAAAGTATGATATTCTGTGCAATGAACAAAAAGGCTTCCGACAAAATAAATCTATAGATATGGCTGTCTATGAATTTATTGAGAATATCATAACACAAATTGATAGGAAAACACCTACTTGTGCAATTTACTGTGATATGTCACAAGCGTTTGACTACGTTGATCATGGTATACTATTCAGTAAACTCAAAGCTTACGGAATAAGAGGCAATATTTTTGATTTGATCAAATCCTACTTGACAAATAGGCAACAGATAACTCAAATAACTAGAGTAAACCCTAAAACTAAAAATGAAGAAACGTACACCTCCATGAAGCGTTATGTTTCATATGGTGTTCCGCAGGGCAGTGTCCTTGGGCCACTTTTATTTATTATATATATCAATGACTTACCAAATGCAACGATTCAACCGATGACCCTATTCGCTGATGACAGTACGGTTACTATTTCATGCAAGGATATCAACAATTATGAACTTGACATTAATAACTCATTGACATCTATTATTTCATGGCTCACTAATAATAATTTAAAAAATAATTTGAATAAAACAAGTATAATGCATTTTAATCAGAGAATACAAAATCCGTTGCAAGTACAATTAGTTTATGACAATTATACAGTAAAAGAAGTAACCAACGCTCGATTTCTTGGCCTCATTATAGATAGTAAATTAGCTTGGAAGGATCACATTGAAACATTAAGTAAAAGAATCAGCAGTCTATCATATGCCTTATTTAAACTTGCTCCAATAGTTACTACTGATGCACTTCTCTCAGCATATTATGGCCTTGTTGAGTCGGTTCTGAGATATGGCATTATTTTCTGGGCAAATTCGACTTGTAAAGATGTAATCTTTAAAATGCAAAAGCGATGCATTCGAGCCATGTTCGGAATCCAAAGTAGTGAAAGTTGTAATCCGCTTTTTAAAAAATACAAAATTCTCACACTACCGTCCCTATATATATTGGAGGTGGCTACCTTTGTAAAAAAAAATCCTCACTTATTTCCTAAGCTATCGGACCATGTAAGCCGTAATCGCCGCGACAATGATAGACTTTGTGTCCATCCAGCAAAAACAGCCCTGATGCATAAAAGTGTCGTATGTAAGGCGCCGTTGATATTTAACAAAATTCCCAAATATATTAAGATCTTGGACATGAATGAATTTAAGACGAAATTTAAAACATTATTAGCTGAAAATTGTTATTATAGACTAGAGGATTTCTTGAATGACAACACTTTATAACCATAATGATATAATGTATCATTGATGATTTTTTGTATGATTGATGGATTATTGATTGCAGTAAATATATTTATGTTGAATATTGAATGTTTTAGATTAAATAAATTAATGTAGACGGTTAATAGTTGATAATGTATACCTATAACCATGATATTCGAGTCCTTTCGTTGTAATTGTTTTTTCTTCTTTTTTTGATTTTTTAAAATGTTTTTAAACGATTTTATGTTACATGTAGAAAAATGCTATTGTTAAATTAATTTTATATTTGTACACCGGTAACGGTCAAACATGTCGATCAGGCAATATTACTTAACATCTTTAATGTACACATGTTTATGCAAATAAAATATCTTGTATCTTGTATCTTGTATCTTGTATCTTATTTACTCATATTAAATTAAAGGAGTATTGAAACAAAACCTGGCAACACGCATACCTGAAACGTTTTGTTAATGCTCAAAATTTTTTTTTTCATCTGGGTTTTTTTTGTGAAAATATAACTTTAAAACTATGTATAACGTTCTCTTATTTACCTGTTGCAATAAATTTGGAAAATAACATTGTTCAATTTTAATTAAATGAAATAATATCAATATTGATTTAGAATGAGTCCGTGATCGATGTTATCCATTACACGCACTTTAATAAAAATAATATGTGATGTAGGTAGTATAAGAATTATGATGATAAAAGTATGTCTTTTTAAAATTACAATTTTAATCCATTCTTCTATTTTTGATTAGCATTATAACTTGTGGCCTTAGCCATGGAGTGATACAATAAAATCATTGTGAATGTTATAAAAATAAAGTAAATTATTTTTATAACATTCACCATCGTAATCCCAATGTATTAAAGTTAATAACAGGTAAACATTTAAAATTTATTGAATTTTATACATATATATATATATATACACATGTATAATAAATCTTCCATAAGAGCCATGCTTGCACCGGCTCGACTAGAATAATAGCAACCTTAGCAACTTAGTGAGGCGCCCAGCGCCCCTCACCGCCAAATTCTGGGGAAGGGGAGGTGACACTCAAAGGGCGCCAACGCACTTCTTCCGAGCAGGGATGGAATAAAATCACAATCACATGTGATAAATCACATGATTCATAAATCATATAATCAAAGGTGTACCAGGTGTACTTAAATATTATGAACGGATTCGTATGCTTAATTTTTAAACAAGACACTTGCAGCAATTCTAGCGAGTGCGAACGATTATCAAAGACAATTGAGGTGTTTTTATATTCCTACGCTCATCATGCTAGCATAGTGTAGATTTGTTCTTAATTTTTTATGCAGTGATAGGCCTCGAATTTCATAATCATTTTCGTTTTAAGGCTCAAACTAAAGACAGAGAATGCTGTAGAATAAAATCCTATCCACACCTTTAGGTAAATGTTTTAGTTATAGAATAATAACATTTAAGTTTTCTCGACCGATTATCATAATGGCACATGAACTAACGATTACAGTACCTAGTGTAATTTTTATAAATGTTCAAAGACACGGCCAGCGATGATTGTTTGGTAATTTGCTTCACAATTTACTTACCCATGGCTGGTAGTCAAAGGAAGTACAATAACAAAGGTTGTTGACAAACGATACTACTCTCGCAAATAAAGATACTTTATAACTGTTAGAGCCTAAATCAGTGAGTAATTCAACTTTATTTGTTATTTTAGACAAAAAAATAGTATTAAAACAAACTTACATGAATTAAAAATAAGTCTATGAAGCTAATAAAACCAACATACATATATTTATTTTAACTTTAATGTACCGACAAATGGTGATAAGACTTAATGCTTGTTACTAGTTTCGTACAACACATTACATAAAACTTATGCAAAGATTTCAATAATGTATTTAAGTCCGGATCCTCTTTCACTTTTTAACTTAATGTTGACGAAACCGAAGCCCAATCCGCCGCGGGTGATAGACGCCTTCGCCCCACTCTCGTGTAAATCCTTAATGGCAATGCCTTTTATCTTTTGATCTCCTGATGGATACTCGAAATACACTTCCTCTTCCCTCCTGAGTAACGGGATGGCTACAGATTCAACAATTTTCTCGTACACTTTCCTTATTATTCCAGTGTGATCAAAAGTTTGACCAACAAAAACACTGCTAGAATGTGCTAAAGCTATAACACTCAAAAATATTATTATTTTAAACATTTTGACTGATGTGGTCAACTCGATACATATGTTTACTGTGATACTGTATAAATGAGATTGTTGATAAATTTATGAGAACGTGCGAAGGAGACGGAATCGTAAGAAGGAAAGGTCAAATGGTTAGTAAATCTGTTCACTGCCAACGTCGTGTGCGTGTTAGGGAGTGTTTACATGGCGCAAGGTAGACTATGACCATTACCTTTTTTTTATTACCGACGTTGTGGTTGTACCTGCCTCATCTCGTGGGAATACTTTATTGTTTCGAAATTAAAAGTAGCCTAGGTATTAACTATTTTAGGGTGTCTGCAAGTTCATACTAAATTTTACCAAAATTGATATACAAACACACACACTGACAAACTTTCATCTTTATAATATCAATGTGATTTTTTATTCACAAAAGGTCTTACATGTTCCTAAATAACGTAGCTAAAATGCGTTCTCAATTTGCCAACAGATGC
This sequence comes from Arctia plantaginis, assembly GCA_902825455.1. Lineage (NCBI taxonomy): Eukaryota > Metazoa > Arthropoda > Insecta > Lepidoptera > Erebidae > Arctia > Arctia plantaginis. The sequence goes on along the minus strand of CADEBD010000226.1, from coordinate 18,412,466 downwards.
AATGTTTTCGTTATTCTGTTCTAACTGCGTGCTTTTGACTTTAACTGGTTGGAAGCAATACTTTTTATTAAGCCTGAAACCCCTTACTCCTCATCACATCATCGGAGTGTAGGCATTTGCCCCATTATGTTCCGTGAAAAGTGATCTGTGTGTTGTAAACATTTGGTGCTGAATACTAAATGAATTTATGATGTTTTGATGTACGTGCAATAAATTAATGATTCGTTAATTTATTGCACGTACATCATCAACAATCTCAATAAAATTGAGTAGCTATTGTTAGTACCATAACACAAAAGTTTTACGCACACAGTTCAGTTTTGTTCTGCATTGGTCGCCTATGGTTCCAAGAACTTGTTGGAATGGATGCTTGAGGTAGTAAAAAATCTGATATCCGAGACACCGTCATGGTGCCATTAATAATTCTTATAATTGCCTGGCCTGTTGGTCTAATGCTTAGTAATGGGTCCTGATGAGTCAGTGGTCGTGGGTTTGATTCCCACCGAGCACATTTAATTTTATTGTGCGATGAACACAATCATCTCTTTAGTTTTTGGGTGTATTTTATCACCATACCACTTATTACGATAATACGGACTCTGTTTAGTTTTGCATCAGACGGCCTTGTGAGAAATGAATCTAGTTTTTAAGTAGGATTACTGAGTGTATATAGTGATTAATAATAAAAATATTTCTTTGAAGTGACAAAAAGGACATTACATATTAAACTTAGACGTTAGTAGCTTTCCTCACCTGGTCACCTGATGGTAAATGACTACCGCCGCCCAGGGACACCTGCAACTCCTGCAACTCAAGAGTTACAAGTGCGTTGCTGCCCTTTTAGTTCCTCCTCAGATTTAAGGAGATTCTCGGGGAAGAGGATTTAGGTCAAGGTAACCCACACTCACACGGTGAAGAGCAATGAAAGAATTGTTTAACACCAACGATATTATATAACAACGCACAAAACGTGAGGGTCCTAATTAGGATCAAAAAACCGCGTGCACATACTAATTTATTGGAAAAAACTCATAAAATGCCTTCTGTTACTGTACTGATAACAAGTAGCTGTCACTTTCACTCTTATGGTTTTCCTATTTCCTATCGCACTAGTAGCGAATGTTTTGTTCTAAAATGCATTAATAGATGTATGTATAGTGATACGTTGTTACGTATCACCATACATACATATAGAGAACTGCTTAAATTTGTTAATTTAAGCAGTTCTCTAAAGGTATTTGTTCTAGTTTTCGTTCATCCATGTAATACTTCTCTTACATTGTTTAAAACTCACACATCCGCAACGGCCTAAGGTCAAATATCACATCGCTTTACATACTAATATAGTCGACTTTTTAACTGTCAACCTTACGCATTGGGAATAGGATTTAATTTAATGAATTATTGTGATTAACATTGTGATAAGTAATTAAAAAATAAATCGATGACTAAATGTAATAAGTATGTGGACTAAATACCTAATGTATCTGTTTCTTTGTCTAGGAAATCTAATAGTAAGTATGCTATTACAGATCTTAATAAATATTATAAATTGAAGCAAAGATTCTTCTGTGCAGTGGTCATCGCTCACTCATGAAATATAGTAAAGCGTGTAATGTTGTTGTTGTTTACAAGAGTAGATGAGGTCCGACGATAACATGCATGGACTGTGTGTAAAAGAAAATACTTATAGCTAAAATAGGAACAAAGCAGTGTAACGAATAAAAGCACGTATTGCGCCTGCCTCAAATGAAATTGGGAGAGAGATACACAAGTGATGACATCATTTATAGTTGTAATAATTCTTAATAGGTGATGGCGTAACTCTGATTATTGCTCATATAGGGTTAGCTCGCTTTTGAATCATTGTTACTCTTCTACTAGACCTACTTAGTACCTAAGTAGTGTGCGTCGTCTGATTAGAGCTAGATGAACAGACGGATAAATCTTTGTAAAGAACGTAGTCCTTCCTCAACTATTTTTACTATATTTGTGCCAAATAGAATTGGTAAAATTGTCTTTCAGATGACACGAACTCCCGCGGTTCGTACTTTTTAGTGGTTAAGATGCTAAAACGTTTATGTAATTGTAGTGTTTTAACGACTAAAATCAATGTTTTCTTAGAGATGTCGACAATTTGAACTTCTAAATCCAAAGTAAACTTCATTTTTATTACATTTTAAACATTACAAGGCGGGTAAATGTAAGTAATTCTTAAAGTGATGATATTTGTAAGTAGGAGTTGGCAATATAATATTTCACTTCCCTCTTTAGCAAAGCGGGAGACAAAATAAGTAAAATAAGCACACACTCTTTAAACAGGGAAGCGTGGTGCTTCCCTGTTTAAAGGGTTTAAAGCCACAAAATATTATGTGTTCTAAGTGAGCTATATTTGATTTCTATAATGTGTATGGCAGAATCGCCTAAACGCACGGCAATTCACCCTAGTTGACACAAGATTCCTACAGTATATCGCTCTAGATGTCACCTGTAAGCTATTCAGCATTATATTACGTTCATTATACCAAAGACTACATTCCCAGAAAATATGATGAACAGACTGTTTACACTTAGAGTTAGGTGTTGAGCATTGACACAACGATGACTCGACTAATTTAAATGAATACAGTTTGCTTTTAAAGTTACCATGACTTGCAAGATATTGAGCGACACAACGATCCAGCTCAAGTTATGTCCTCGGCAACCGTTCGCGAACCACCACCACCAGCGTGCGCCCAAAAAATAGCATTCCATGTTCTGTTGTGTTGAATAGTACACATGGCTGTACGTCTCTGCACCTTGAGATCGACCGGAAGCACATCCGCCAACACCGGCAAAGCCTCAGTGTTAACCGTCCTATATGCCTTGAGCGAGAATATCAGTGCAAGTCGTAGGCCTTGTATCAGTTTGCGACAGACAACGTCTACGGTTTCCATATCGGCTCATACAGGTGCACCATAGCACATAGATCCTAAAGTAGCTTGCACTGATATTCTTATGCAAAGCATATAGGACGGTTAGCATTGAGGCTTTGCCGGTGTTGGCGGATGTGTAGCCCTGTGTACTACTCAACACAACTAAACATGGAATGCGATTTTTGGGCGCACGGTGGTGGTGGCACACGGTGGTGGTGGCGCACGGTGGTGGTGGTGGTTCGCCAACGGTTGTCTATGACATAACTTAAGGACATAACACTGTGTGTTTTGCTTCACTTTGTCTCCCGCTTTGCTAAGGAGGGAAGTGGAATATTATACTTCCTACTCCTATTTACAACGATCATCACAAGAACTACTTACATTTACCTCCCTTGTAATGTTTAGAATGCGATTAAAATGAGGTTTACTTTGGATTTAGGACTAGATTAAGAGCTTTAACTTTGAAAGCTGGATTGACTGGCATAATTCGTATCATGCTTTTTTGTAAATACACACACACATATATATTATACATAGAAAACACCCAAGCTCCGAAACAAATATTTTCAGATCACACAAACATTTGGTCCGACCCGAGACATCAGCACAGCAGTCGCCTACCACAGCACCACCGATGCAGCCAGCTTACATAACATTTTAGTAAATCCAATGTGCAATGGATTTCAAATGTCAGTTAAGAAATCTATAGTAGGTAGGTATAGTTGGCATTATACAGTTAAATAAAAATTAAAATCTGATATATATTATTAAGCCTTAAAGCGCACATAACGAGGCTTAGTTTTCCGATGCTGGGTTTAGTGTATATTATGTGGAGTAAGTTGCTGCCATCTCGTGCTTTAATCCCACAACCCTTTACGAGAGTAGATTACGGTTACTTGTATTCAAACTGACTTAACTTAAACCACATTAAAGATAAGAATAATTAAAATTAAAGACTTGGCATATTAAAGTTAGAAGTGCAAGGTCTTAGTCTCATCTTCCAAAGCGTAAGGCCCAATCACGCCGCCTGACCAACATCCGCACCAGACAGTTGCTCGTTATGGGTGCATTTATTTCTCATGGATTGCATGAGGATTTTATGAGCACCGAATTCGACAATTTTGTGTATTCACGTAGTCATTCAGATGGAAATGCGCTTCATCGGAGGAGACGATTTTTTCGAAAAATTGGCATCGAATTCACTTTGCTCCATTCCCTATCGAACGAATTGCCGGCGCTTTCCATGGTCTACTGGTTTAAGCTCCTGAGTTTGCTAAATTATTTTTGAAATGAGTTTTTACAGTTATAACGCGTTGTTCTTTTGGATAGCGCTCCATTTTTAATAATCGAAATAAACATAGGTCTCAAATTTCAGAGTTGCCACTTGCACAAAAAAATGAATCTAAATTGAAAAGTGCACTCTTACTGAGACACCCTTTACAAGTCATGAAAATTAAAAAGTAAATTACTTTGTATGTTGCTAATTACAAACACGATAAAGGGTTACTAAGTATCTTATTTTAATATGCATTTACAAAGTTTAGAAATTATAGAATGGTCTGGAGAGGTAGGCCTTTGTCTATCGATATATGCCCCTGTGCGGGGTAAGCGGTGAGCGGACGGAGGGGAGGGGCAGTCCTGGTGGGAGAGTGGACAGTATCGCGTGACAACGTGTTTTAAAGAAAAAGAAGAAAGAAAAGGCCGAGACATGTTAAACGTCAACATTTTGAAAGAAATAAAGTAATTGCAATGACCAACCACCCCTCCACCCCCTTCGGATCTGTCCATTAGACCCTGGACTAATACATATCTATTAATTACTAGCTCTACTCTACCAAGCTTCGCCATGGTCGCAATTATAAGAAATGAGAAATAAAACTAGAACAAAAATAGATAAAAAAACAGCTTTGAATCGGGTTGTCGTCTTTTTGAGTTTTAGAAGCATACACAAACCAACTTAACATTTTTATATATCTAAATGTAAAAATTACTCGAACGATCTCAAATTTGACTGAGTTATGTTCAGTAAATGATAAGTTCCTACAGCACCTCCTGGATCTATCATGACACAATGTCTTTGATACAGCATACCCCACCACCACACCACATATACCACCTAAGTGAAGTTACATAATATATATACTTATTCATTACAGCTGCCTGTTCAATCAATTGGGTTGGAGAGAATTTGGCCCACACACAAGGTAAGGAAAAGCTTGTACAAAGAAAAATAAACGAAACAGGGAAATTAAAACCTGCCCCTTATTTGGACTTCGCTATATATTTCGGCATAATTAACTGGGAGGGTGTTTTAAAGCAATAAAAAATAGTATAATAAAAAATATTTCATTTATTGGTTCAATTTATAAAAAATAATGACTGTATTTACCATCAATTATTATGAATGATATCTGCTTACTTGTAGGTACTTATAATTTACAGTACTATACCTTTGGTTAATTAGGTAACTACACTATATATTTATAATTAAACTACAAGTTACGTATGTATATATACCTAATTTAATTACTCCTATCAAGGCATCATTCAATAATTTCATGGAAAATTAATTAAGAACAGCTTAAAATTATTATTATTACATTGATTTATTCGTACCTACTTAATTCTACTATGCCACACTTAAAAAAACTAAATTTCTACTGACAATTACTTGACAGATTTACACAGCAAGCGGAATTAATTGTTTTTCTTATTATATTTTCGTTCTTCCCCCTTCATTTGATTTTTCTGTTCCCATGTCTATGATAAGGTGGTTTGCGAATGAATGTTGGCATCCATTTTGTATTAATATTTGATGTAAATAAAAATTACTAATGACATCTAAAGCATCAATACATGACTATGTAGGTAGAAGGAGCAATGCGTTCGGTTGACAAAAAAACATCAATGAAACAACTATTTATTTTATGGATACCTATGAAAATGTTGTTTGATGATGGGTTTACACCAGCTTTCATATTTAAATTTATTATCCCTAAAACTAAAATAAAGCTTTGTCTTGTCTATCTGCCTTATCGCTTTGCTAGCCTGCATTGCTTCGGTAGTAACTACACTAAAACTACAGCTACATCTAAGTGGGATTGAACGTAGAAACGCATATTTTCAAAGGATTCTATCTTCATTGTCTTATGTATTCCTTGATAAGATGACACCTCATTACTTGAAACTAAAATGAAGTCCACGAACCTTATTTAGAGATGTATTAAGCTACTTATTATATGTATATAAAGCACCATTTTGTTTAGGTTCGGAACTGTTTTAGTATATCGTTTCCGGCACCGCGAGTTTAAAGATAGGAGATCGCTTTAGAGTTTAATAATACAATAAGTACTTTACAAAGCTACGTCCTTGTACTTAGTCAGGTCATCAGATTCGTTACCTACAGAAGCGTGACTGTTTCTAATACTCCCGGTCCCTCGACCCGCTAAAGTGTAATACACCCGGTCCCTCGACCCGCTAAAGTGGTACGGCTCATGTCGGAGAAGATTAACTCCATACGCTGAATCTTCTCTTTCTCTTTTATAATCCGGGTAAAATCTTGGATCATAATCTTGGGAGTAGACTCTTGGGTCGTATGGGTAAGGACGGTAGTAGGGATATGCGATTTCGCTTTTACAATCCGTTCTATCATCGTAGGTTTCGTAACCTTTTGGTGGGTATTCGTCAGTTTGGAACGTTCCAACGATGGAGTGTCTTCTCTTGTAGGGGTTATCGTACGGCCCTGACCGAGGACCAACCCAGGTACCGTGCATTGATGATGCTTGGTAAGATTTCGGGTAGCCTCTGAGGCTGGCTGCGTACTGTCGGTCAGCGAGGTGTTGCCAGTACGCAGGTGGTGGCTGCGGCAGCATGTGTGGAGGGTATCCCAGGCTCATGGATTGGCGACTAGCGAGGTGCCGTCTGAGATCCGGCATGGAACCGGATTTACCTGTAAATTTGATAAAATATATTTGAGAATAGAAAAAATCATTGTTTTGATTAGCTGTTATCCTGACTTTTTACCTTTTTGTTTTTAGATGTTTTGGAATTTCTGGATTTAACTGTGAAATATAACATCTAATTCTTTTTGACAATATTACGTAAATATAATGGTGCATATTGTCCGTGTGGTGACGAATTAAGAATACAGAATGTCACCACCCCTATTCATCCCGTGGGTGTCGTAAGAGCCGACTAAAGGAAAAACTACGCAGAACAAAAGCACTGCAGAGAGAAGGAAAACTTGACACAAACCCTATACCAACCCGTCTGGCGTGGCATAGTAGGCCAAAACCTCCTTTCTAAGGAGAGGCTTATTATGTCCAGCAGTGGACTATTAAAGGCTGTTGATGATAATGGTGCATATAGATTGAATGTATGAATGTGGTAATCAATTCATTATAATTACTTATTGCTCTCTAGTTGATATTGATTATAAATGTGGAGCCAGAACAGATCGTGCGTTCGATACTAGTACAAATAATTATCTTCAGCGCACCTTCATTTGCCCTGTCTGCATCCAAGCTTAGCCACAGTTAACAGAAAGTATAGCTGCCTACCAGATTTTATGTGCTTATGTTACTGATGATATTACCATTATCGGGGAGGAAGGCATCGTTGGTAAAAGCTGAGGGCGCGTCAGGCACGAACTGACTCGCATCGAACTCACTCCCACTAACTCCTCCTGTTCCTGCGTTATAACCCGCTTGCCTGAAATTAGCAAAAATCATAAGAGAAAGGTAAAATCCATTCTTAAATTACTGGGAATGTATCAATTAAAAATTGACTTAATTCATATTTGTATATAGTTCATTTCATGAAAATGTTCATTAAATGTGATTTTTTTTTTCCTTTGGTACTGATATTATTATATAAACCTTATCCATTTTATTGTGGCGTACCTGGTTATAGTTTAAGATTTTAATACATATTGCTCGGTATATTATACGTCAAAGTTATGGGCTCAGCCTTGTAAGAGATGTTAAGTATCGGATATTATTGTAAACATCCAGTTTTTGTATTATTAGGTTCATCATCAACAGCCTTTAATAGTCCACTGTGGTGCTTCTGCGAAGATGTCATCTCGCAGAAGGAGGCGCGGAGAGGGCCCGGGAGGATGATCTCCACCCGGACCCAATTCGCCGCCGACGAACCGGGCAGCGGGGGCGAGCTCAACAGCGCCTCATGCCACCCTGAGTGTGGCCGCGGGTAGACGGGACGGGCTTTCCCCTCAATCTACCATAACGGCCAGCCGCGACGAGGGGGCGACGTCCGCGTGTGCTGGACGTCGCCTAAATAGAGAATGCACCCGAAAGTGGTGCCCGCGCCGTTGCGGGCAGGCGCTAGGAGGGGTCCGGACGTCCTAATAACAGCAGTCCCCGGATCCCTCCTATTACAGGCGCAGAGTGGCACACCGCGTGGATTTAGTCATTCCGATTCCGACACACTAGCCCGCCGCAAACCCCGGTGGGGTGACGGCCCGAAGGGGTTTAAACAATTAAAAAAAGAGTTTTTTCGAGATTTTCTTCTCTTTGAAGTGCTGTGGTCCTACGTAGTTTGTAAGTTATTGTAGGTCAATCCCTCAGGGGGTAATTTGTGATATAAACACTTCTAACACACATAAATTGTGATATAACAACAGAACGCTTGTAGTTTCGATTCGACTAACAGCCTGTTGCTAGTATCCATAGACAAAGCGGTTATTAGACCTGCGGCTACGGCAGCATGAGCTGTGTGTGTCAAATATTAGTAGGCCAGTGTAATCTGGTCAAGAACGTCAGGATGTTCCAGAGCACGTACTTAAACATATCGTTAATATAACAGCATAATATTGTTGTGGAGAGGCGAGATATAATTATGATGATAAACTTACCTGGCCTCTCTTAGTGCGTAAGCAGATTGGACCAGAACAACACCACAAACGATTGCCGGTAATCGAGCTACGTAACAAGCTAACTCTGCGCCACCATATACTCCTTGAAGACCCTGTAAATACACATAATTTTTATGGATCTTAAAAATGTTATATTGGTTGATTATGTTTATGAAAGGGATGTCAGAATTGTAGTGGGCTGATTAAGAAGCGGCGAGGTGACCGCTTAAACAACTGCGCCAAGTTATTACGAGTAATAGTGTTAATTAATTGGAATAGAAAGAGTAAAGTTTACTACTTTGATCTTGGCTTTTCAGGGCATTTTAATTCTCCAAATTGAAATACCCTGAGAAATTATAATATTATTTTATTTAAATTATCCAATCCATCTTGCTGTCGATAATTACACCAACATACCGTTGCAAGTATGTCAAGACACTTTAAAATCGGACATGCTCGTTTTTTAAATCAAATGTTTAGAGCTTATTTTTAAAAATGTTATAGTAAAACTCCTGTTCGAAAATTCTACATAGACTTCCAGATATAAAAATTTGTAATAAATTAATTTACTCACTTCAAAAAAAGGAAAAAGAATCTTATCTACGCTATTTCCCAGACCCCTTAAAATACACGTAATAAGCGTTTAATATTCTTCGTAAATGCTTGTATTTAAAAAGGTTTTTTTTTCGTTATTTCAGTTTTTATTTGTTTACTCAATTTCACCATGACATATGCAAACTATTTTTATTGCGACAGCTTGCTTGATATGTATTTTAGTAGTGTATAAAAACTTAGCTTTAAAATCCTTTCATTTCCTTCAAATGCCGTTCCTTAATAACTTAAATTAAAAAAAATATTAAATGAGGATGAAATGAAATGAGTAAATTAATCAATTTCAAATTTCTAGAAAACTATGTGGAATTTTCAAGCTGGAGTTTTACTGTAATATTTGTAAAATGTCTCCTAAACGTTTTATTTAAAGAAACGAGCAAGTCCGATTTTAAGGTATCTTGACATACTGTGCGTTGATGGTCAATATTTTTGATGGTGGGGCAATCACATTTCTGTATCAGCGGTACATGTCAGCAGCTATGAGAGAGGTCTATTGTGTTGTTGAATGGGGAATGTTTAAGATTGCATTTGTAACAGTTGTGTCTTGTCTACAATTAAAACTAACCTAGAGTTGGACTGTATGCTGCGACCTTGACATAATGTGTAGTTTGTACACTGGTAGCATGTGCAATATTTTATATTGTTATCCATACGAAAGAAAATGAAGAAGACTGAATCGATCCTTATGCTTTTCCCACAGTAATGGCTTTGAAATAGTGATTGTGTATTATACGTACAGTGGTTCGTATCAATCATTTTAACGTGGAATTTATTAATATCTGATTAAAAGAGCGACAATTAGGAATCTGAATGTCATTGAAATATTCAAATCTTTCCGCTCGATAGCTGATTTTCACGTATCTTTTTTGTGTGTGTCTGTTCATGGTATTGTGATGTGATGAAATGTATTATAATTGTAATTTCCTTACCCAATGACTTATGGACATATAGAAGACTAGAGCACATTCTGGTATCAGAACAAGAATGACTGCTATCAGCCATGCCAATAGACATCTGTTGTTTTTCTGAAACATAAATAAATTTTATCAGGCGTAATATATAAGATTGACCAAAAGACTCTAAGTATAGCATCGGCTATACTTAGAGATCTTTAGCTTCTTAGAAAGACGGTCCACGTTGTCCTGGACGAAATCCGTGGGAGAGGTTTGCATCGGCACAAAAGGGCCAGGCTAGACCAGAGTGATACCACGGCCTCACAGAAAACTTCTGTTAAGCGATTTTTTCATTGTTCTTCACTAATTAAGGTACCGGAGCCCAAACTCTTTGGGGGTGGGGGGATAACTAAGGGGATGCACTTGTGACTCTTGAGTTGCAGGAGTCCATGAGCGGCGGTAGTCACTTACCATCAGGTGACCCGTCTGTTCGTTTGCTTTTTCTAGTAAGGTAGTGGGCTCAGACACGTATTCATGAAACAGATACAAAAAACACTCAGACTCAGAACAACAATTTGTGGATTACACAAGGTGTTGTGCCATGTAGCAGTAGGAAGCAGCGAGTTGACCGCTTAAACAACTACGCCATCAGTGCAGTGATAAAAGTAGTCCCTACACTTATTAGAGTTATGACTTATATCTCTTATATATGTACACTTACAGCTATAAGTCCATGTACGAGAGTGACGGTAGCAGCGATAACCACGCAGTAGCACACCATGAGCAACGCGGAAGCCAGTGGCATCCCGCCCTGAGACTCGAATATCCAAACTATTTCATATATTAACGCTATCGCGTACGCCACCTGGAACATATATTTTTGACAGTTTTAGATCAATTTTATTAAGTATCTACTCTGCACCGCTCTGGAGGTACAGAGCTAAATTGCCCAATATATCGGGACACAGTTCAAATAAAAGATACGAAGTGTTTGGTTGCACAGACCTTTTGTAAGCTAAATGTAATAGTTTAAAAAAGCTTACTTGACTTAAATACATCATGAAGTGAAATCCGTACTTCATTACCTACTTTGCCATGTCAAGAGAAAGAATGTGGAGTATTGGTTGTCAGATCACTTGTTACGCACTTTTTACGCCTGTCTTATTTTGACTGACATCTGCTCTTTGCAAATAAAATGCATACGTAATTAATTATCTTTTTTGTTTTTTTTTCAGACAATATCTGTTTGTACGCATTCTACGTATATATAAAATATACGTAGAACATACATTCTACGTGTATACGTATATAGTTAACATGATCAATAAAAATCTATTTTAAATGATAAAAGGCAAATTTTACAATATCTTATTAGTCTAAACATTTACAAGTCAGCGAAAAGTTAGGAATCGGACGTTCAACTTGTCACAATCTTTAAAAATCAGGAAGTAGTGAAGGCAAGGCAATCGGGTCCGGTAAGTGAGTAACATAACGAGGTATATGTCGATTAATTAATTATCCAAAGATGGATAATGCATTAAATATGTAATATTTCATATAAAGCATTCTAAACACACGAAAGCAAGACTAATCAAGTTTCAAAAATACCTATCTTTATCACTATGGTTATGAAAAAACTTATGACAAAAACTATATTTGTCAAAACTCGTCGTTTGGTTAAAATTATTCGACCCAAATTACTGTGATTATTATTAAAACAAAGGTCCCAAGTGGTTTTTGATAACATCGTTCAAATAACAGCCAATAAAAAACAGATAAATATCCAAGAGAAAAACGTTCTGATTTCTTTGTCTTAGTCTGTTTATGAGTACATATTATTCACAAAATTTAGAAACAAACACGTTAGGAACAACAATAAGAATACTTTCACCATTACGTCTCGTGGTTTCGTCATCATGAGAGAACAGCATAGATAACCTGTCAGACAGGATCCTAGTTCTGTGCACAAATGAAGTAGATACTAATAATAATATCCTGAGACATATTACACATCGTTACTTAGACCCAATTTTGTCAGACCAATCAGAACTTGTTTTATAGGTTCTTGAAGGCTATAAACTTTTGTAAAAACATGCATATTACATATAATAATAAATACCAATGCTAATTGACAGTCATGCAAATATACATTGGCATAGAGCGGGAATCGAATCCGTGACTTCGGGTAGCGTAGGCAGTATTTAGTTTTGAGTAATTGAATTTTCACATAAATTATTATGAGTCGTTAGTGTCAAAATATTACATAATAATATTAATGTGTTCTTTGTTAAATCTGATATTATTTCTTTTTTAATAACTTCACTTCTCTTTATACGTTACTGTGTGAACAAATAATCATTTTCATCACAATCATCGCACAATTGTTTGCCCTAGATAGAAATCGAACTTACGACCTATAAGCTTGGCAATCAGAATCACTATCCACTAAACCAGACAAACAAGCAAGTTGACAACACCTCTGTGAAAAAATAAGAAGAGCGACCTCTATGCTCTATGGTTGCAATACCAGTAATCAAATCACTCACTCAAACGCAGTTATATGTAAAAATTAGTGTACTGTATCAAATTTTATAATATTTTAGGCCTACGTATTACTGCTGTGTTACTTAATGGCAGGGTACCGCTAGGTATAATTAGTTTGAAATGTATGATTATGATGTAATAATGACATTCATATATTATCATATTTTCGAAAATATTTCAAGTATACAGGCGTCATGCTGTGTTTTATTCTAGGTATTACTATAAAAAGAACATTGGTAAGATTATTTTTGTATAAGACCTTCACTAATATGGCACAGTATCGTACCACAGATTTTTAAGCCGGAGTAATTTCTAACAAAAACCTCAAACAAAGAATATGATTCAATAATAACTATGTAGTACTGGATGAACTTCAACCCTACAGCAGACTATGGTTAGACAGCACTGCTAACGTCATCATTAGAAATTGGGCATGCTGAGACATTTTTTTTACGTGTGGAAACCCCCTCGGGCCGTCACCCCACCGGGTTATGCGGCGGGCTGGTGTGTCGGAATCCAGAACCATATAGTGTGACATTCTGTTCCTAAAATTGGAGGGATCCGGGAAATGCTGTTATTGTGAAACATCTGTCACTACCGGCCATGGCGTTACTGAGACCTGAAGACCTTGATCATATTGTTGATAGATCCATGTTTTGAGTTAGCTAACTCAAATAAATTTTACATTTAAATATAGCCTATCTGCTCATGACAATTGTACGGGTATATATTATTTACTCAAGGTATAAGCCATAAATATATCTCATTAATTTGGAAGGTGCAATAAACAGAGAACGTTACAAAACAACCGTTATTTGTAACTTGTTACTCAAAATGCGCGGCAATATGGCTACAATACAGTTATTTGTCATAGACTGTATTCTACGTGTTCTGTATAATAATAATGTATTACTTGTTGCATGTTTCAACTTCGAATTAGAAACAATATTAATTGTCTGTCGGTTAGGGGATTCGATCTTGTCAGTAAATAGCCTGTAATTCGAGTTATAGATATGCTACCATGACGTACCCGAGCTGCTGCTTATATTCTTAAACTCATTAGTATAAACTACTTTCCGATTTACGAAATACAATTACTCAATGATTACATGGAGTACGTAATTAATATAAACCGAAGTTTTATTTTCTGGAGAACATGCAAAGCCCGTGATTACCTGCAAATGGTATTACCTACCCGCCTTATTTATTCAAAATAAACAGAAAAAGAAACGTTGTATTCAGTTTAACGTTTACTTTTAACATTTGTACTGTCGTGATTTTTGTAAGTACACAGACTACTTGTAGCATTTACTACAAACCTTAGTGATTTAATGCTTAGTGTACAAACTATACTTACTGGATAATTATTTTCTAAATAAATAAAAAAAACGGCGTGAGGGGTCTATTGACCCGTGGTCGGAACGAATTTCCTTTCGCTTTTTGGTAGACGTTTGCTATACAGCCGTTATAATATATTTTATAAAATATGAAGTAAAATAGAGTTTTTGAAAAATTTATGTTAAAAATATATTTATTATGTATAAAATAAATAATGATAAATTAAACGCTGAATGATCTCGGATAATTAAGTAGTTAATATTAAATAAAAATTTAGGAAATAAATCAGCGTGAGGGGTCTATGGACTCAGTCAGAACGAAGTTCCGCAAGAAGTGTCGGGAAAAAGTTACACATTTTCAGTCGCGCTCGATTTCGCTCAGAGCATGGGACGCGCGATAAGGAACTTCGTATCAAAAGCATACTTTTTCTATGCTTGCCGTACCTTTTTGTATAAATTTCTTTAAGTGCCAGGTTGACGCCAATAGGCTTCCCCCATAACGTGAGTGTGACTAAAATTATAGTTGGCAAAATATACCTATTCCTTCTGAGATTTAGGCATGAATGTATAGGTATATGATAAGCTTTTGGATCGTATCACTGACGTATCTCCCGAAAGGAATAGGATGTTCGGTTACTATTGGAGCGGATGGGAGCGGGGCCGAAAAATGTGAAACAAGATTTTTTTCCTTTACTTCTCATATCTTTTTCATATATATATATATCAAACGTCTACCAAAAAGCGAAAAGAACTTCGTTACGACCGTGGATCCATAGACCCCTCACGCCGTTTTTAATCGCAGTGTGTTATTAGCCTATGTTATATCGTTAAATGGGCTATCCAATACTTAAAGATTTTTAAATTCAAACCAGTAGTTCCTGTGATTAACGCGTTCAACCAAACAAACAAACTCTTCAGCTTTATAATAATGAAATGAAATGTTTTTCAGTTTTATAATAGTAGTGTAGTTTATGTTCTCGGGAATAAACGCGTTTAGAGAGCTATGAGACGAAAGACCGACTGACAGCCAGCTATTTCAAAGGTTTTTTTTCAAAATTTTCGTAAATATAATTACATTATTATGCAACGCGATAGTAATATGTCTTTATAATGAGTCTTCGTACTTCAAATTCACTGTACACTCGCTATTATGTGTCTGCAAAATATACTAAACTGTTAATTATTATATTTTATAACTATTTTAATTTTTGTACATTTTTAAATATTTAAATTACTTTTGTTAATTTTGCCACTTATTCTGCATTTTGCTACACACTACATACTGCCATAAATTACTACGTGTAACATACCTATTATAGTTGAACTATGAATATTTTATTTTATGACTGTGGATATTTATAAGTTCTCGTAATGGTAGGTTTTATTTTTAACAAGAACGGGAAGCGAATTTATTTTATACTATGTAATGGTAACTGAAAGAAGCAGTGTGCATTTAGGGTTCCCCTTCGCTTTGTATTCAATGTGTACTCGTTATCACACCTACAAATTTGATAAGAAAATTATCATTGGATAAGGTGCTAAGAAAATCGTAAGCTTTACGGTCTACAAATTTGGACTATTTGTAAGATATATCAAAATATAAAACTAAGGTGCAAAGGTGCTTATTTATAGCAGATGCATCACGATCCACCTCACCAGCATTTTGTTAAAATTCAGTTGAAAGTTACTGTTATTGTCTTAGCTTAGTTATATACTATTGGATAATGTGCCAAGAAAATTGTATAAGCTTTTCTGCCAAGAGAAAATTGAAAGCCCTAAGTTTATGATATTGGAGTGAATGATGCTTATGAACACAAACTGCATATATACAAATCCCTCTGCTATTATAAATGCAAAGAATCTTACGTGCGTGCATGTGTATGTTAGTAAGTTTGTTACTTTTTCACGCTAAAATGATGTACGCTACTGGGATGTAATTTTTCACACAGATATTTTCTATCCTGAATGACTGGGCTGATGGTCCATTGGTTTGTGACTCTGACTGCTAAGCCGGAGGTTGTGTATTCCAGGACAAATAATTGTGTTATGAGCACGATCACTTATTCTGTGTCTAAGTGTAGTTTATCTATAATATTATATAGTAGAAATATTCAGTCTGGTTACCACAGAACATGCGCTGCCTAGTTTAGACTTTCACATAACTTGTTTTCCCTCATTCGAGGAAAAATCATTAAAGTCTACATATAACCTGAAGCTGCTGAATCTAAAAAAAAATATCTCACCAAAGCATATGCCGCGATAAATCCAGAGGCAGCAGTAACACTGCAGCAAAATATTCTGCTAACTGCTGGCTTCATACGCAGCTTCGGTGTCTCCGGATCGCTCAGCTCATTGCTCGAAGACATCTTTGCTGACGATAGGATCTCACTTCAAACTAAGCCAAAGCATTTCTACCGATCGTGGTATTCAGTCTTATTTGACGAGTTAACGATGCTGGTGAAATACTACATCTTCTCAATGGAATGAGATGACGGTTTTCTTGGTGAAAATGATGACGATGATCTGAAAACAATTAAATTAACACTTTGTAAATATTCCTTTTTTTAGTTTAACTAAAAACTTAGTATTTTTTTATTATCATATCGTATCGTAGTAAAAATTGGCCTATGTTACTCACTGATGTAGCTTTCCATTGGTGAAATAATTTTTTAAATCGGTTTAGTGGTTTAGGCGTGAAAGCGTAACAGACAAACAAACTCACTTTCCCATTTATAATATAAAAGTATGGATTATTAAGTATAAAATAATAATTGTAAAATTTGTGAAACATTATAGAGGAGATTGTAAGTGAAATATGTTTTAACCGTGGAAGAGCCATGCTTCGGCACAAATGGGCAGGCTCGACTGGAGTGATAACCCGGCCTCACAGAAAACCCGTGTTAACCAGTTTTTTAGTTGCTTTTCACCAAGTGAGTGAGGTTACCGGAGCCCAAATCCCTCCCCCCTGATTCTAGTGAGTTGTGACTCTTGAGTAACTCCATGGGCGGCGATAGTCACTTACCGGTGACAAATCTGCTCGTTTGTTACCTTATATATCATTAATAAAACTTTGTCAGCAGTCTTCCTAAAGAGCGTGTATTTATACATTTTAGAATTTTAGTAACATTCGTTAGCTTTGTATCACATCAACAGCCTTTAATCGTCCACTGCTGGACATAGGCCTGTCCTTAGAAAGGAGGTTTTGGCCTACTATACCACGCTGACCAGACGGCTTTGTGTCAAGTTTTCCTTCTTTTTGCAGTGCTGGTTTCCTGCATTGTTTTGTGCCCTTAGTCGGATTAGCCCTTAGACACCCACGGGATGAATTGGGGTGGTGACATTCCGTATTCTAAATCCGTCACCACACGGACACAACTTAATATACATACGTTATAGCTTAATAGTTTACTATCAAATCAAATGACTTTATTTAATGTACATACAGTGAGTTCAGTGTAAACTGGTATAAAATAACTGCTTGTGATGTCATAATTTTTAAAATAATTATAATCATTTGACAATAAAAAATAATAACAAAATTAAAAACAAAAACATAAGATATTATTAAATGTCTCTCTTAATGCTTGTATTATCGTCATCTTCATCGACAGCCTTTAATTAGTCCACTGCTGGCCATAGGCCTCTCAATAGAAAGAAGATTGTAGCCTATTATACCACGCTGACCAAACGGGTTGGTATACTCGTATAGTTCGTTTCAAGTTTTCCTTCTCTTTGCAGTGCTGTTGTCCTGCGTGGTTTGCGACACCCACGGGAAGAATACGGGTGGCGACACACTATTCTTAATCCGTAACCACGGTCGTAAGGTCTGATAAAAATATTTTAACTGTAGGTAACATCTCAATTCTGTAAATACAAAAGCTAACTTTTTAAGTCTGAATATTGAAATTCGCCCTCATTGATGGTCTTAGCAAAAACATTGAAGAGCACTTAGACAGAGCGTCCGTATAACATGTGTAGTCGTACACTCAACTATTGGCTTCACGGGAAATAATCTCGGAAACAATAGTGGGAACTCGTAATAGCGGAAAACAAGAAGGTGTCAATCAGGCACTATTCAACCTTTAGTATAAGGCCGCGGTAATAAGAAACAACGTAAATAATAAAACAAGCTATTGAATTGCGCGTCTAAGTGAGTGTAGAAATTTCTCTTGTGCAAATGTAAAATGAACATTTTCTCAAGGAACTTGGTAGGGATACAAAAAAGATTATTAAGTAAAAAAATAAGGATAACTTGGATGACTGGGAGAGAATACCTAAGGCCAATGTACTACTGCTGTACGGTTTGCTAAAAGCAATCGATGCTACTAGATTGCAACATATCATTGATATGTAGAAGAAAGAGTGTGGGTGATAAAACACAGCCTTGCGGGATTTACAGATTTCAAGTGGGAGCATGCACTATATGTAGATGCTCCAAGGAAACTGGTGAATCAGATACAAAATTTCTCGAGAAGCCCATATGAAGGGAGCAATGAGAGAACCGCCTTATGCCAGACCCGATTGAAGGCTTCGCTATGTCCAAGCTTACCGCACAAGCCTCTCCTTTGGTCTCGATCGCCTGTGTTAGATAAACGAAAACATCACTATTGGTCATTGAGTAGCTGGTGATTTTCTTAGTACCGGGGAGCTGGCAATTGATTACGGATTTCATAATCTTAGAGAACAAGGCCGTTATGCTGCTAGATGGCTATGAGTTTAGATACATAAAAAAATTGCTACGGCTATGAAAATCCCGTACCAACCCAGCTGCCATGACATCCTTCGGAAAACCGTTAATACATCGTTTTCTGGAACGTTTGAGTTATGTTCACTACTCGGTAACATGAAGTACCCTTAATAAATTTTCAAGAATGATAATGATATATGTGATTGTAAACGCTCGCCATGAGTCAAATTCCTTAGTCGTTTATGCTAATGGGGACTATCGACCTCGTTGCGGATATTGTGAATGTTATTTACTTACTAAGTAGTACATTTATTATAAACATATAGAGCATTGCAATTTGATAAATGCGAAAACTTAAAAGAATTGCTAAGTAAGTATGTGAATTGACGAAAAATAATAATATTGTTGGACAGGTTGGCCCCTTGTTCACAAGTCGTGGGTTCGATTCCCACCCAGGATAATATAATTTTGTAATGAGCACGATAATTTTGATCTGCGTCTGGGTGTAATTGATCTATCATATGAATAACAATAATAAAATTTCGGACATTTAACACAAACAGAGATTATACTATGAAAGCAAGATTGACTGATACAATACTTTTATACTTTTTTTATAATACATATTATACTCGTACATAGAAAACATTCAAACTCCATAAAAATATTTGCAGATCATACAAACATTCGGTCAGAGCCGAGGACCGAACCTACCTACCTACGCTACCACTGCACCACTGAATGTATTACCTAAATATTATAAATATGATTATCTGCAGCCTGATTACCATAATTACAGGCTCTGCGTAATTTGGGATCAGAAGGCCGAGTGTGAGATATGTTATCTAAATTATAATTTAAAAAGAATATCTTAAAATAGGTAGTTGATTTCTGTTACAGGGTTCCAGGCTGGATAATGTTCCAGTCCTAATAAGCTTTTACACGTCATACCGATCTCGATCTAGTCTTCGCGCATCTTTCGGTTCCATTACATATCTATTAAAAATAGCTATATTGTTTTGAAATGCGAATTATAAATATGGACATCATGTACGATAAAAATGTTGTTTTGTAATTTTAAGCAATAATAAATAACGTAATGAAAGTCGAGATTCTAACTGAATTTTAATCTCAAAATAACGTCAAAGGCAATCAAAATGGCGCTCCTTAAAGTTGAGATTAAAGGCAATATTAGAATATAAAGGAAACAAAGACTATATGAATGTGTTGAAATATTTCCATTGACCTTCAACTTTTTTTAAATAGTAATCTATTTAGAAAAACAAAACACTACAACATTGTGTGCTCTAAAATAACCGTTTACATAAAATACAAAAAAATGCTTATAATTATAACCAGGTACTTGATTCTTTATAATTATACTAAAATTAACTGTCGTATTTCATGATTTCTACAGGAATTAACGCAATCATGTAATTTTTAACCAGTCAGTTTGTGAATACAACCAGTGCACCCTGAAGGCCAATTCTCGTAATGAAAGTTCGGTCTCAATTCAGTTCCGATCAACTTTCGATCTCACAACTGTCACAAAAGGTATTTTTGTAGTAAATTATTAAACATCCAACGTTGACTGTAATGTGATTACATCGTATTTCAATCGAAAATTGAATCGGTAATCTGCTAGTCTTAGTAATACTTTAAAATTTTACTACGAAAGTACCTTAAGTACCGACAGTTGTGAGATCGAAAGTTGATCGGAACTGAATTGAGACCGAACTTTTATTACGAGAATTGGAATTCTGGTCGAAACGTCGGGTGATTGAAAGGTTAGTCTAAGTACTAATTTTTATACGTTAATATCTCTCATCCTTCGAGCCTTTACCCAAACTAGGTAGGGTCGGCTTTCACTCTACTTCTTCGTTTTTTTACGTGCAGCGCCTGCTATCAGTCCTCCACAACCCAAGTACGAGCGATATCGAAGTTCTCTAGATAGACTGTTGTCGCAAGGGTTCGTTACGTTACCCGCAACGTAACGTCTCAATGTGGTAATAATGGTCACCCATCCATAGACTAACCTGCAATGTGCTGACCTACTCGGTTACTACTTAGCCATGAGCCTTTATACACGCATAATTTTATCTACGAAATCATTATACTAATTTCAGAATTAACGCAACCAAGGCGTGCAATAATATGCAATATTTGCATGGGCATAATAATGAAACATTGTTGTGCCAAGAAGTGTTAACTTTTTTCCTTTATTTTAAGAAGTTTTGTCTATGACAATGTCACTGAGTAACTTAATCTATATCTATGAAAGAAGAAACTGATTGATTGATTTATTCGATTGATTGATTCACTGACTGACCGATCAACGCACAGCTGCAACCGCTGGGTCTAGAAGCATGAAATTTTTCGCAAATGTTCCTAAGGTGACGTAGGTGTGCACTAAGGGAGGTGACGTAGGTGTGTACTAAGAAAAGATTTTCAAAAATTCCACTCCTAAGTATGCAAAATAGGGGTTGGAAATTTATGTACAAAACTGCGTTGTTTTTGGTAGTAAAGTTTTCAATCTACTAATAAACACTCTTTATTAAAATTATCAAAAAAGTTGCAACTAATTTTTCAAAACTACCCTTAAAAAGGAGTGCAAGTTTGTATGGGGAACTATTTTTTTTAACTTAGCAATTCCAAACGTTCAGTATAATTATATTCTATATCAAAAAAAAAATTGGACACCTATTTTTTTTACTTTTCAAAACGTAAGTATGTTTGTAACTCAATCACGTCAAAATGGCTTCTGGATCTGGACAAGATTTGGCACCTAGATAGATTATGTCTAGAATAGCACAGAGGCTACTATTTAAACCGGCCAAATTTATTGACAAAATTGTGATTTACGCGAGCGAAACCGTGGGGTAAAGCTAGAGAACACATACATAATGGCTAAGGGCGATCGTTAACTTGGGCCGATCAAGATCTGATATATATTTTGTCCATTATCTTTCACCGATTGAGTGAAGTTACTGGAAGCCCCTACTCACTCCCTAATTTTGATGGGTGGGGGGTGAAGAGAGGTTACCATCTGGTGACCAGTCTGCTCGTGTGCCCTTTCTGCCATATATAAAAATCTAAACTTAGGCAAATTGTCAATTTGCAAAAGTAGTCACTTGGCAATATCGACAAACGGCTGGACGTTTCATAATAATAATATTATATTTTGCCACTTTACCTTATTTATGGTATATGGTATATATTACTAGACACAAACCCTATACCAACCGTATAGGGTTTGTGTCAAGTTTTCCTTCTCTTTGCAGTGCTGTTGTCCTGCGTAGTTTGCTCCCTTAATCAGCTCTTACGACACTCCGTATTTTTAATTCGTCACCACATTAACAATTTATGGTATGGTATTTATGATAAACGACTCTAAATATGACCACACATGTGTGAAACACTCACATATGCATGTACTAGTATGTAGGTATAATTATAATTACAAACCGTTCACATGCAACATGTGAAGGACATCACTAGATCTTAGATTTGATCGTGGATGTATTCGGTCAGGGTTGCGATGGCAGGTAGGAGAATTATTAAAGCCCCGCCCACATTCATATTGTTTCCATCTATTGTGACTCCTACATAGTGATTAGAACAATTAAATCTGATTGATTACCGCAAAGGTTATCTTGAGTTTCAAGAAATATATAATTGCTAACTTTTGCCCGCGTCTTCGCTCGTTTTTATGTAGATTTTGATAATATTTTCTGAAAATGTAATGATCGGTTGAGTAGTTTAAGGTAATAAAGTTTTTTTAAAGTTTCACAAAATCATAATTAGTTGTTGTAATAATTTGTATTCCTTATCTGTTCATTTTTTACTAAAATATTCTAACTGTGGCAGATTTTTTTTTAAAAATATAAATGGGACCACCTTTATTAAAATCGTTTTTTTTTTAAAACAGTCGAATTGAGAACGAGAGAAAATCATTTTGCATTTTTTATTTTGCTAAAACTATTTTTAATTATTTAGGTAGTCTGTATGCGAAATAAGTTATTATAACAGTTCTACCTACTCATAGGACTTGTTTAAAGTCACTGCAGAACGCAGCAATAGTTACGTAAGATTTTTTATACTTGAACTAACTTTCTTTCTTCGAGTTTTGGCAGCAGTATAATATTTAGCAACGTCGCCGTCGGCCGATTCGGGGCAGTGACTGGTTATAAGATATAGCACTAATTTGCAGTCTGGAATACTGATTTACATACTCGTAATTGTCCTTGGTCATAGGGCCATTGATTGCTAAGTTATGGTAAACAAAGCAAGGTCAAGAGCAGTCACCACGTTAACAATTGTCTTGCCATACCTACTCAAAATGAATCATTGTTCACACCTACTAATAAATGAATATCTATTTAATCAATTATAAAAATACCCTCTTGAAACCTCCTTTCTAAGGAGAGGCCTATGTCCAGCAGTGGACTATTAAAGGCTGTTGATGTGATGATGATGTGACGCTCTTTACTTTTGCTATAATTATTTTAAAAGGAAGTCAACGTAGGTACCAGGCTCGTATAAGAAACCTCCTTACAGAAAGAAAGGATGCCAGGAAAGAAATTTATTTTATTCTAGGATCTACTAACATTTAGACAGCGTACCTACTGTTTTCAAATTGGTAGGAAATCTGCTCTAGCACACTTTCAGCAGGAACTAAAGCTTATTTTAACTACAATGTTTGAAAGTTTACCACATAGGTATACGCTTTCTGTAACATTTATTATTCCTATTCTATAAAATTGGAATCATCATCATCATCAGCCTATCGCAGTCCACTGCTAGACATAGGCCTCTCCCATTGCATGCCACTTAGATCGATTTTGGGCTTCTCGCATCAAAATTGGAATATAACTACTAAATTATGATTTCTAATCTTTTTGTCTGTGTCTTATGTATATGTTGAATGAAAAAATCATCATCATCATCATCAGCCTATCGCAGTCCACTGCTGGACATAGGCCTCTCCCATTGCACGCCACTTAGATCGATTTTGGGCTTCTCGCATCCAGCTCCTGCCAGCCATCTTGCGCAAATCGTCACTCCACCTGGCCTGTGGGCGTCCTACACTACGTTTGCCGAGACGCGGTCTCCACTCAAGAACTCGTTTTCCCCAACGGTTATCGGTTCTGCGGCTAATATGGCCAGCCCACTGCCACTTCAGCTTGCTGATCCGGTACGCTATGTCGGTGACCTTAGTTCTCTGCCGGATCACCTCATTTCTGATGCGATCCCTTAGAGAAACGCCGAGCATAGCCCTTTCCATAGCACGTTGAGCGACTTTGAACTTGTGGACCAGCCGTACCGTAAGTGTCCACGTTTCAGCTCCGTATGTCATGACGGGTAGGACGCACTCATTAAAGACTTTCGTCTTAAGGCACTGTGGGATCGACGATGAGAAGACTCGACGTAGCTTCCCAAACGCTGCCCAACCCAACCGAATTCTTCTGTTCACCTCGTCCTCCAAGTTGTTTCTACCTAACTGCAATGTCTGCCCGAGGTACACATAATTTTGAACAACTTCGAGAACGGCACCGTGTACCGCAATCGGTTCCGGTGAAAAAATAAATATGTTTGTCTTTCATGTTTTATATAATAGATGTTTGTCTGCATATTTACAATTTTTAATTTTTATGATTTTGTTACATATTGTTTTTCTATGTAACAATAATCGTAACCTTTTCTTTAATTCGAAGCACTTTTGATCATATTCCTTCAATTTATAAGCAAAAACGAATTCATTGAACGTAAGCATTTACTTTCTCCTTAAACAGGTACAGTTCACGCTGGTACTTAAGAGACAGGAAGCTTCGCTTTACACCCATTCTAAATTATGTGCTTCGCATTCTAACTTACAATTAAAAAAAATGTTTGTACAGTTGCATACGCATGTCTATTATACAATAGAGCACGTAGAAGAGACTTTTCACGTTTAAGAATTTAATTTGAAACAACTTGAATCACGTTAAATAATTTAACAATAGGTACTACTTACATTATGTTGCTAATATGGGCAAAATAAATACAACTTAATAAAACTTATACTTAATTAATTTTACTGAATATCCAAAAAAGATCAGCAGTGGCAATACATCTTGTCTCTTCTGTAATAATGGTAAATTTAAGGCCTTTTTTATTAACCCAAGAGCGTACTGCAACAGTATACAGCGATATGATTTTGATTTTCTGGGTAAAAGTCCTTATCTGAGCGCAACGACCTAGCGCTTGTGAAAACGTGGAAATAGAGATAAATAGTACGAGTGCGTACGGGCTTGGAGAAACTTGGGTACCAGTAATTACAGCAGTTGGAAAATACAGATTATATAAAGGCTTCCCTGTTTAATAGGTAATCTTACAAGTTGTAATAAAGGGACTTTACTTATCTAAAACCTATTATTTCAGTTTCTCCCCCAGAATTATGGACAGGGAGAGGATTAAGGTCATGGTTGGGCTGGCGTGGGAGACCATTTTATTTTATGATGTGTAAAGGAAGATGTGAACCAATCGATGAATCGGGCCAATCGAGATTATCAGTTCATGTTAAGCCGGCATTTCTTTAGTATATACATACCAAATATACACTTTACACAGGTGAAACTTCAAAATTTAAAAAAATGTAGTTATGATTGATGGAGAGCATTATTCCAAATGATATAATCATAATTAACTTAGGCCGTGCGTCTCGACCCAAGACCAAACATCTGTACCTTCCCTTTTATATTCTGCAACAAAAGAAACAATGTAAGTGTGGTCTCTCACACCTGTGTAAACTGAAACACCGACCTACTTGGTGCCAACTCATTTGTAACAATAGTTTCGGCTCTCTCACAAGCGCAACAAGTTTTAATTCTTATTTAACCGATTGCGTTCATCCTTCCGCGTTATTTTAATTAGATTTCTTTGGTTTTTGCGATGTTTGCGGACGAGTAAGCTTACAACCATCAAGGAAAACACGCAACATCTTTTAAAGTGTAATGTAATTGTGTGGCTACTGTTTGCTGCTATGGATTCAGTAAAAGAAACATTTATGTATTTTTGTTACGATAACGAATCGACAAACACGGTTTCATAAGTTTTTAAGTGTGTATGCGTGTTCGAAATATTTATTTTCAAATTTACGACATTCAATGAAGCAATTTAGCATTTTTTATTGTTTATGGTTTTGAAGAATTATCAAAACACAGAAAACGCTATTTGAAGTACTGATGCCCTAAAAGGTGAAATTGAGGAATGACAAAACCACTTTGTTAAAATTCACCACGAATATACGCACATTGAAGTCGGCTATACTTTTTAAAAGATAATTATTGTTATATTTTTCGTAACTACGAGTATAGTGGCCGTAACGTAATTTACGGACAAAACATTATTTTATATTACATTTTTACATTCATAAGTTAGTCAATTTTTATTTTTAAATATCATATTAGTCAATAAAAAGAAACCACAGATCTTATCATAAAAATTGCACAAATCACAGTATAAACTTTAATAGAAGAATAATAAAATAAAATCTTTGGTATATTTATTAACTAAATAACTTTTTGTTATTGACGGCCTACCTCATAGAAATGCTAGTATAGACGACCATCCCTTGAAAATTGGATTACAAATCTTAATTCAGAAAGTGGAAAATACAACTTAAATTAAGTAAAAGCTTCTAATCTAATACGTTACTGATTGAATCTTTAACGTCACTATCCTACTATATTTTCAATTTTTTTTTCAATTTTTAAAGACAACTCCCGCATTAGGAAAATATCCTGTGTCACGGGGAATTTTACAAACATACATGAAACGGACACAAAGAACACCCAGACTCAGAACAACAATTTGTGGATCACACAAAGTGTCGTCCCATGTGGAATTTGAACCCACAACACTCGGCGTAGTAGGGAGCGGCGTGGCGACCGCTTAAACCACTACGCCATCCGTGCAGTCATATACTAACATCTATTACTCTATTGACATCGAATTTTTGTTTTTATCTGAGAAAACAAACAAAACATATGAACATCAGTATCACCCGTCATATTTGATTAAACAATTTTTTTTGCTTAGGTTAGGCGACTTACTGAGAAAAGAACATGATACATATCGTCATGCTACGACTCTATAGAGAGCGGAATAGTAAAAGCAATCAATGTGATTGATTGTAGGAAAGTACGCACGAATAATTACATAAAACCTCAGTGAACAATAAATATTCCTGACCTTATACATGACTACAAATACCTACTTATTATTCTAAATTCTTATTTTCATATTTGGAATAAATTAATTACAATCGGAAACAGATAAGCTTAGGAAACTGTTACCACTAACCTGAATTTTCAACCTAGTTTAAACTTTTATAGAGTGCAATTCACATTATGGTGGAATACAGTTAGTACCACTTCCGCGTAGGCGTGACAATATGGGTACGCACGTGAGCTGGCTGTCAGGACGACGTGAGTTCAATGGTACGAAGCACGAAGCAATGGGGACTGAAAACGTGGTCTGAATATATTACTCTAAATTATTTACAAAAGGCGTAATAAGGCGGGTGGAAGCGATTTTTCTCTGTTACAATTTTGAAATATTCTTTTTTCAAATCAATTTTCTGACCTGATTTTGATCGTAATGCTCTAAGTATCTTCCAAAAAGACTTGTATCTTAGTGTGCCATTGATTTCGGGAGAAGTATCTGTAAACAATTACTTAAAAAGATGGTAAGAAGCTAGTAAACAACATGAGTTAAGGACTATTTTCTCATGATTCATAAAGCTCATTGTTATATTACAAGAAAAAAATCAGTAAGTGACTTACGAAATCTAACTTTAATTATAGGTAGTTACTAGCGGAATTTCATTATTAAAGTTCATGGTGAATCTGGAAATAATACTTTCGTTGGCGCTTTTACATTCACTAGTGGATTGCCTTGAAAAAAGAGTAATAAATAAAGTTGATAATTGTCATGTATCGCAGAGATACGTTGTTCAATTCACCGAAAAGATTAATACTCGTATAATTATTATGTATACGAGTGGTAAGGGAGCCGATAACCACTACAGGCCACGGATCATACACCTACTTAATTAGACCCTATTTTATATTTAAAGTAAATATGTAATTGAGCCATTAATGAAATAAGTAAATATTTTTTGAGACGCTCTCAAAAAGTATTTAAGATTCTTGGGAAACTAGTATACTAAGTGCATACTTAGAAAGACGATTTGAAGAAAGTAGCAGGGCATGGATGCTGACTGCCTAAGACGGGGGTCGTAGGTGCTCCTTGTGAGAGGTCTTCGTTTAGCAGTGGACTTCGAAAGGCTGATGACGATACTTTGCAGTTTGGCTAGAAATTTAATATAATTCATGTCTAATGTTGGGGTTTAAAAATTCAAGCTTACTGTAAAACAGCAAATAAAAAACTAGATCCTCTCTGTATAGGATGCTTTTTGACAGAAAGTTATCATTATCATCAACAGCCTTCAATAGTTCACTTCTGGACATAGGCCTCTCCTTAAAGAGGAGGTTTTAGCCTACTATAAGATGGGTTTGGTATAGGTTTTGTGTAAATTTTTCGTTCTCTTTGCATTTCTGTTGTTAGTTAGTAGTAGTTACGTAGTTTGCTTCTTTAGTCGGCTCTTACGACACCCACGGGATCAATAACAAGAAAGCTACATAACAATGTTAAGGAAACCAGTTTCTTGTTCGTATTTTAATGATCTTGAAGTCATAACATATACTGTTAGTCACTAATATACCTACGGTTATATTTTCGCTTTCTTTATTCTACTAAGCTACAGTAAAGAAAGCAAATCATGTGAAACTGAGGTTGTAAAATAAAAATAGGTAGACCTTGCACCTACCGACCATTACTTTTTCCAAAATTTAGACAACTTTTTAGTGGGTAAAAAATTCAATTCCCGAGAGGCAGTACAAAATGCCTTTGAAGAGTTTGTTGCCTCCCGTCCAGCTGATTTTTACAAGAAGGGCATCAATAAACTGCCAATGCGTTGGCAAAGATTCGTCGATTGCATGGGTGATTACTTCGAATAACAGAAATTAAAAAGTTTGAAAAAATAAGTACTTTCACTTATTGCATACGAAACGGCAATTTCATAGGTTCACAGTTTATACTGCTAATCTAAACTAATATGAGAAAACATAGTTTTTTTTGTTTAAATTTTCCAATTCCTGGGTCTGAGAATACAACTTCAAATTTTGCTATCATCATTATCAGCCTATTCCCATTCACAACTGAACGTGGGCCTCCCCCAAGGAGGACCACCCATCCCGGTCTTGGGCAGTACAAATCCATCCGCTGCTAGCTATTTTCTTCAAGCTTTTTTTTGGAATAGGGGGGGTAAATGCTCTCTTACAAACCAAGATACTTAAGGTTCTAGCTTCTATATCTAATAATTTTCTGTCTACATTGTTTTCTACTAAAGACATCATGTTAGGAAATATTTAGTGCACTGTTGCGAATATAAACGGGTTTAAATGCAGTACGCACATTCTAAATGCTAATAGCACTATATTTTATACAACTTTATCATCCTTTCAGACACCTCGAATGTTCGCCAGCATTTATATACTCGCGATGTTGCCGATAAAAAGCTTTTTATACTTTTGTGAAACCTGTTGTGCGGACTTTTGTGTGAAGAGGTAGTGCTTTTAAACAGTAAACTTTCATAAAAATGACACTAAAATAAAATTATTATGGAAATCACGTGGCCTAGATTGTAAAAAGTAATATTTTTGGTTTTTGATCATTCATTTTAGATTTTTGTAGTGCAATAATGTTATGGTATAAAAGCTGTAGAATAAACAAAACGAAAATCCAAAGGAAAACATCGCATGTACGTTAAAAAATAAAGAATTAAGTAAGTCAAGTCAAACAAACATAAGTCGAGGCTTTTCTTTCTGTTCGTATGGTACTGACCTAGCCACCAGTAGGATATTAGTATATCAGTAGGATGAAATTCTAATTAGCAACATGTGGGTGTTTAATACGACTCTGCCTACTCCTTCGAAGATACAGATGTGAGTGTATGGTGTATTTTTTTTAATGGAAGAATGGGCAAACGAGCAGCAAAGTAAAACATTAGCCCCAAAAAAACGCTGTCAAGTTCTCAAAATAATGAAGTCTGATTCCAGAAAATAAGAATTAACAAGAGAACCTACATTCAAACAAACCAGTGTTATTGACATTTCGCCGCCCACGCGGTTCGCATGTTAATACCATGAGTCAAGCATAATTTACATATTTATAAATGCGCTGATAATACTATGAAAACCGTTCGTAAATTACGTCACACGAATGTTTTTATCTTAGCTTGTCTATATCCGGATTGTATCTTACCTACATCACCAATATAATAATTGGACGTCCTCTGGTTAATTCGTACAATAATAATCGCTAATATCGTTTATACGTAAAAAATCATACCATAAGCGGTTATATTTGCAAAAAATGCAAAAAAAAATTAAGGAAAATCAAGTTGGAACTTGAAGTGATTAGTAAAAAAATGTAATAAATAGTTCTTTTCTGGGCTCTGGGCTTGTAAATCAAGCAGCTAAACGTAAGATATTGAAGATATCTTTTGTTTGAGTTCTGTCCAAAGATCTCTATTAGAATAAATAATAAAGTAAGTAATTATATACAAAATAGTTTGGCACAGTGATATTTCTACTGAATGTTTTCGTTCAGTTCTCTGTCTCCAACTATATTCTATGATATTATTATGATAACTTAGCATAGCTTCATCAAGCAATTGCTTTTGTACGGGACTTGTAGCACAAAGACAACGAAATTACTTGTAGGTTTATAAAGCTAAGATTATTTAGTATTTAACTACAAACCCAAAACCAAGTACCTATATAATAAAGTTCACAAGTACTCAATTAATTAGGTATACCTATTAAATTAAAATCTGAAAAAGCCATTTACAGTACATCTTCGCTCTAAATTGAATAATTTCCCTATTTTCAATATCGCTTTTGCTGTGATTCGCTTTATTTTTTATCCCCTTTACATACCTACTACTTTGTAAAACATAATCTCACTTTTTGAGGAATTGACAACAATCATCATCATTCCAATAATTTAAAAAAACTTGCATAAATAGACTTAAAAAAACGGCATGAGGGGTCTATGGACCCCGGTCGGAATAAAGTTCCGAAAAAAGTGTCAGAAAAAGTCTTGTTACACATTTTTCGGTCTCGCTCCCATCGAGCGTGTAACGCGCGATAAGGAAGTTATTAGAAATTATTACTACTTTTAAATCATATTCTTTTAATGCAATGATTGGTTTTAGTCACAGCGATTTCAAATGTGATTGTGATTTGTCATAGACAAAGATAAATGCCATTAAAATCAATCAAAATTCTTGTTTTAAAGATTACGCCCATTCTATTTTTTAGATTAAGACCTTTCGCTAGTCTTGCGCTAGCGTAATAATAATAATAAGTCGCAGTGCTTTTGTAAATTACTTATAGGTGTGATTATATGATTTATAAATCATAAGATTTATCACATGTGAGCACAGCTATAACCTATAGGGGAGAGGTGGTTGAGCTTTGGTCACTCACCCGATGAAAAGTAACGAAAGGGGTGCTCAACGCCGGTTTTCTATGAGGCCGTGGTATAACTCGGGTCGAGCCAGCCTATTATAGCCTATGATATATTATACATTTAAAAAAAATGCCTTTATTCTACTACCATTAATCGATAAATACACAAATTATTTCTATCATGCTCTGAATAATATCCACAATCAAAATACTATGATTATTATACTATTAACATTTCTATAAATTATCAATAAGAAGTTATAAATACTCACTCATTCACACGAATTTCATATTTTTTTTATTTTATTTATTATATCTTTCTATTTATTGTGTTAAAAAACTATTAAATATTATATAAAAAACTATTAAATATTATTATATACATGTAGTAGGTTAAATGAGAACAATGTTGTAACATAAGTGTGTTAATTACTCAGTTTAATGTTTACAAAATATTAGGTGCGAATTAGCGGAAATCCCTACTTAGTAGATATTTGAATAAGTTCATATTTCCTCTTAAATTATCTCAAATTCAAGTTACACAAAACTGTGAGCGACTAAGAAATCGTTAATACACGACTCAATACCATTGGCCAATATTACGCTTTTACGATATCACAATTTCGAGCAATTTGTGACCGGCCATGAACATAATTGGCCTAAAAGTTTGATTTATGATTGTTTTCGACTATATTTACGTACAGTTAGTACTTTTAAAAAGTAGATAACACGAGACTCCATGTTTAGTTTTGTCTTGAAAATATTTTTTTTAATTATATACTGAAAGTCTCTGGATCTATATAGCCACTTACAATAAAAGAATGAAAAAAACAATTATGGAATTCGAAAATGGAACTCTTTGGGAATAGGTTACTTTTTCATTTGCGAGACTGTTATTTCAGCGAATGTAAAAATGCATTCATTGTTCTGGAAAGTCACTTACGATACATTTATTGTGTTTCCAAGTATATTGTCTCATACTTGGAAACACAATAAATGTATCGTAAGTCTCGTATCTAGTCTTATTTATTAGAATCCAGAAACTTTAGTATGCCCTAAGTAGGTATTAAAACAGTGCAAGACGTGTGCTCTGACTGCCGCGGCATCACTGTGGAGTGACTCGGGTTACACGACAGCTTTTAGGTCCTAGGTATGTTATTGCCGTTAGTATTAATTTTATTTTCTTGTTTTTTTTTTTTAAACAACAACTCCAGCAATAGGAAAGTATCCTATGTCACAGGGGACTTCACAAACATGCACAAATAACACCCAGACTCATAACAGCAATTTGTGGATCACACCGTGCTGTCCCATGTGGGGATCGAACCCACCACACCACTCACCACTTCCTCTGCGCAGTAGGAAGTGGGGTGGTAACCACTTAAACCACTAGGCCATCAGTGCGGTCACAGTCTTCTTTTTATTTCAACTTTCACTTTTAAGTTCTACAAAATATATATTATGTGTCCCAAACCTACATTTTGACATGGCATTACATGGCATGTTTTGTATGTGTTTACATAATTTCATCTTAAAATATAAATGATAAATGAACAAAAATGTTTTGTAGGTCTTGTCCTGAGCTCAAAGAAGTCTTAATACACAAATAATAAATAAAATAAGGAATACCTACAATTTCTTGATCCTAAATTATTTACAGAAAACCATGATCAATAAATTTTGTTTCCTGAATTTGAGTTTGAGTATCAGGATATGAAAATATTGTGTAAAAGATTCAATTTATTTATGAAGAATTTATTAAACAAATACTAATATTCTGATGATATTATAATTAATAAAATTTATACAATTAAAATATCTCAAATGTGGATATTAGTAAAGAACACAAAATATTCTTAAACTTGCGTACCATGATTGAGCGTTAAATAGCCAAAGATTTATTACTTCCTGTGTGCCTTTCTACAAGAACGGACCAAGGACCAATCTGCCTAAACTGTATCGAATGTGGGGAGTTAATTTTACAAAAACTATATATGGTTATTGGTATGGTGGGGAAGACCTTCTACCATCGTAAAACTACGGTTAGATGCAGTAGTAGGTGCCATTGGCGAAAAGAGATTCTACTCAAAAATGTCCTGAAGGATTATTTACGAAAATCTAAAGTCTTAATGAGTAAGCACCCAGCTACACTAAAAACTATACTTTTTATGATATAAATACCTATATACTTTTTTTTTCTAATTACATACATATTATACATGTAAACACCCAGGCCAAATCAAACATTAAATGTTAATGCACACAAATGTTTGATTTGAGCGGGAATCGAACCCGCGACCTTTGGAATAGCAGTCCGTTACACAAACAACTACACCATCCGGTCATATATAATATAATAAAAATAATGTTTTTACGCATTACCTACGCAAATCAATTGCTTGTAGTAGATTCAAGGCCGTCTTAGGCCATGCCGGGGCCCCGAGCACACAAGAATTTAGGGCACTGTTAGACATTAAAACAAAAGAATAGAAAGGTACATACATATAGATACATATATACAGGTAAAGCAGGGTAAAGCAGGCTTGAATAGATGGTTTTAATCAGTTTCGATTACGACAATGATTTCTGCCTAGATATCTGTTGTGCAAAATTTTCTGTCAGAGGCAGATTAAGTATCAAGAGCGCCCTAGTCAAGCTTCTCATCGGTGCCTCCCGCATATCTCTATCGCCCATATTATATTATTAATAGCTACTAGTTGACGTTACAAAATGTGTGATAATAAAAATTATCTTTGTTCTTACCTGTCATCCCCAGGTCTGCAGTTATGCATGACTGAGGTCATCTTCCTGCGCCGCCAGCAGTACCTGTCCTACAAGCAATTTGTGGAACAAGTTATCGTCTGCGGTATTTCTGAAACCGATACGACCTTCAAACTTTAAAAAAAAGAGGTTACTCCTTCCTCAAAGACCGGCAACACGCTTGCGACTCCTGAGGTGCAGGTGTTCATGGGCGGCGGTAGTCACTTTCCACAAGGCGACCCGTTTGCTCGTTCCCGTTCTTCCATAAAAAAGCCAGTAAGTGGAGCCTCCAGCCGGGACGACCGACGATTCATCGTGGCTCGGAGAGCTACCTTACGCCACTCATTACCGTCTCTAAATTCCATGAGCGAGTTCCGCCACCACCCTCTGAGGGTGCTAGATGCGCGCTTCTAGAGCTTCTGCCCACACCGATGCTCAGTAAAGTGTCATTAACTCGACAACCCTGGTCTATTACTACAACTTACAGAGTAATCCTAATTACAGCTGCAGGTGTAGCAACTGCATTTGTATGTACACGCACTTAGCCTCAATTTTTGTGGGTCAGAAAAGGAAATCAAAATGTAGTGGCAATTACGTAATATAGACCTTACTCATTGATGTCAATCTTAGACAGACATCTTTTCAGAATTAAAGAATTGTTTATATTGTATAATTGTGTGACTACTTACTGACATAGTTCTTTTTATGTTTGACATTTTTTTTTCTTCTTTATTAATCTTATTCTGCGCGCGGGGCTACAAAGGGGTTGCCTTTGTAGCCTCGCGTCCCTAGGCACGTGCCTACTTTGCCTTTACAAATTCCTTGTAAACTAGGCCAATTTCAGTGTGGTGTCCGCAGGGTTGTCAGATAGAATACACTGTGTGGTCGCCCTTTACATAGAGCGACAGATCTGTGCCGGTGTGCCACAGGAAAACTACCTGTCTTCGGTGTGCTCCTCTTGGTACATAGACGACATCCCCGTTACCGACGGCGTGAAGCTCGCGCTGTACGCCGACAACACCAAGATGCAGCGTACTCTAAACGCACTTCCCGGCTGAAGGACCAGATACTGACGGTCAACTTGGCGAACGCTCAGGCGATCTCCATAGGAAGCATGACCCTATCACAGCTGAAACTCATGGGGGAGAACATCGAGTGGTTCACGACGGTGAAATACCTTGTCGTGACCATCGACCGCACCCTCTCCATGAAGTCCGATCCGCCCGAGCCGTCCCGATTGTCGCTCCGTGCGAAGCTCGTGTGTGCAAGGCGTACATTCGCACCCGACTCACCTAAGGTGGGGCACCTTGGCTTGGCGGCTTGGTTCGCGCTCGTCTCCGAGACAAACGCGAAACGACGGCTCGCAAGTCCGCCACCGCCGCCGGACAGACATGCTCTGCCGCAAGAGCTCGACTCCGTGGCAATCCCCACCGGACCTCCCTCAACACCTGACTTGGTGGTCCCCACCCCTCGGAGCTCGACCTCGCCAAGCACAGGGGGTGACACTAGACTAGGCCCGGGCGTGGCTAGCAAGCTGGTCACCCGCGGGACAAACTCGGGCTCGTTAACCACGCCCCCCTCCTACTGGACTGACACCCTGGAACTACCGAGCAGGCCCATCTAGGCCCAACCGAGTGACCCGCACGCAGTGCCAAGCGGCGCGGAGCACCACTTTGTACACCCTGAGATGTCACCCCAAGACCCTAGCTGGGGTCTACAAGACGAACCACGAGTACACTTTCTCTTAATTTTACTTTAAAATTATTTATCTATTTGTATTCATACATTTATCATTAATTTAAATACTTATAATATTCTTAATATTCAAATTTATTTTCTGTTTTACATATTTCATTACCAGTTTATCCCCACTTCTCAGGTACTCCTAGAACGGAATCTACATGCAACAACCAAAAAAAGTTAAATGATTCTTAGTTGTAATTATATACATACAAAGAATTACTGAAAAAAAAAAAACAGGCTATTATTAAAGCAATTTTACAATTCAACAAAAAATTTACAACGAATATGTCGCTCTATGTATTCGCTTTTCGGGGCCCCGTGATGATGGGGCCCTGGGCACGGGTCCTGGCGCCCTTATGGTAAAGAAGGCACTTATGAGCTTAAAAGCTACTGTAGCTTTTAAGCTTATACGTTCCTTTATACATAATTATGTAATCACCTAACCGTCTGGCCAGCGTGATATAGTAGGCCAAAATCTCCTTTGTAAGATGAGGTCTATGTCCAGCAGTGGACTATTAAAGTCTGTTGATCATGATGAATTATGTAATCCCGCACCCGCAAGGAAAACGTAAGCGTAGCCGCACAAAGCCAACTTGGCAAAGCACTGTCACAGATGAGGTGAAGGGAATCGGCACGTCGTGGAGTGAGGTTAAGTGTGTAGCTCAGGACCGAACGCGATGGAAGACTACTGTGGACGCCCTCTGCCCCATCTCGGGGACATAGGATATTAAGTCAAGTCAATTATGTAATGAATTGCTTGTATTTGTTTGACGAAGACTAATTATTTAGTCGGTTACATTCTGTTTCGGAGTTCAGTTATTAAGACATTTCGTTACCTTAATTAGCTTTGCAGTTTCTTTTCAGTTGCTTTAACTTTTATTTAAGAACTTATACTCGTACAATGATTTTATGCACACAGTTGGCGCCAATAGCGATGGTCCATAAGCATAACTGTCAAAGAAATACTAGCATAACATCAAAGAAAAGTTTATAGTCATTTCGAAAAAAGAAAACGAGCGTGCTACAAAGCAAGGCTACGAATATTGTCTCATATGTTCAGTAATAGCTTTCCATGGCTTGTAATTTATTATCGAGTTTGATATTATGGCTTGATTTACTTTGTAATTATGATCAGAATGCTGAGTCATAATTAAAATTGTAATTAAATTTGAATCTTTTCGTCAACGTTCGCTAACATCAAATATATAAATAGATTAAATGTTTATTTGTATTTCTTGTGCTATCGTGCAGGGATATCGCTGTATAATGATTAAATGTTAATAGTTGTCATCTTTATCTTACAGTGTATTGTATATTCAAAAACGAATGTGATTAACTTAAAAAAGTTTTCAAAACTAGACACACCACTTGTTCACACTCGATTTTCCAATGAAGCCCTTGCAAACCATCTTACAGAATACATACAGAATCAGAACGTGTTTAGTAATTTTGTTACTTAAATATTTATTTGATTATTTACTGACTTATGGTTCGTAGAATATCAAAGTGATCCTAAGTCAGTATTGCGACAATATGCTTGCATAACATTTCTCATAACTGTTGCCAGACACGATTGATGAATGTACCTACCTATGTCATTTTTATGAAGCTCTTGACATCTTGTAGGTATGTAATAGTGTGAGCCGAACCTTGCGACACTTCTACTCACGTCCATCCAAATATAAAGTTACCGAACTAGTTAAGTACCTCAGTCCCACAGATGTGGTTTGACTAGAAGTTTGAATTATTAGAGCACATGATGACAAACTCGTAGTAATTAAAATGCAAATACTCGCAATTATGGCCTATAAGTGTTAAATCGGGCTTTTTAAATAGACTGATCTTTGTTTGATCTCAAATTCTTATTGTATTTTCAGAGATTAGCATGATCAAGCAAAAACCAAAACTGCTTTTGGCCATTGTTTGTTGCTTATACAGAGTATATTCAAATATTTGTTTGTATTATATTATATATTATATTTTGTATTATATATTTTGTAAACCAAACATCGTAAAAGTTTGCAAGCACGTCGCAAAGGATATAGGGTGCCTTTTATCCAGAAAAAATACGTCCCTGAACATTATAGTGTACCGTTCTAAGTAAAATATAGGTAAATTATAAAAGCTTACAATACGATATCTTACAAATCGACAAGAACAAATATTTGTTATTGTTTAACTTCACTAGCAGAGAGTGTTCATAGTCCGTTAGGACAGCCACAGAGCAAATAGAACGAAACTAGATCAAGGATGTATACTAATTGCTTACGGCAAGGTACCGTGTGAGAAATAGCCTCTAGGGTTTGTTCAGGTATGCCATTTTGACTACATACTAAGTTTCATATTATAAATACACTAGCATTTCATGACGACTTTGCTTGCTTACTTGAATAAAAGTATTACTGTCACAGTAACACTTCTTATGATAGTCGTCTCAAGTGTTTAAGACATTAATAAATACTTATTTGTATACAACAATTAACGTGATCAATATATTACATACCTTGAATTTTTTGGCTTTCGAACAGCTTGCAGTGGCTGTGGAAACAGCCTAAATGGTTCTTTATCTACCCCCTTATTTTTGATATTCTTTATTACCGTTATGTGATCGCGTCAATTTTCCTATATCTGTATATAAACGTGAAAGTTTAAAAGTTAGTATTTGTATTTAACTAGTTTTACCTAATACTAAGTTTTAAGCTGTTGTCATCGTAGAGGTGTATAAGCTATAGATAATTACGCTTGGGACTTTTTTAGGTTCGCATATGATTTTATGTATGTGTAAAATTCATCTGAAGAAAACCTACATTAAAGAACAGCAGAAAGACTGTTCTATAACCACTCTCTTGCGGATTAAAAAAACTATTGACAGTTAGTAAAGAGTTATTTACTTGTCTCGAACTGGTCTGATATGATTGACGTGTCTTGATGTTTGCCTGAACATTAGATACAGTTAACGAATGGGGCTGGTTGTAATCGTCATGTTATCTGTATCTGCAATGGTATACTAGAGATAACTCAATTTTATGTCAGGAATAGATTCTTACGTACCTGCATAGAATGTGTAATCCGAAGTTTGTTGGCTAAAGTATCGGATTCGCGATCGAGTGGTCGTGGGTTCGAATCTTACCGAGTGCATTGTCGACACCTCTATTGCAGAGATTAATAAGGACACTAGTAATCAAAGTACCATTATTTCAGATACACAACTACAAACTCCAATGAGTCTGAAGGATACCTCCTGGATTACGATGGGCCTCCTAATATCTGCTTGAATTGGTGCTGATCGACTCAGGAAGTAAGATAGGGTGGAAGTCAGAATAGTAGAACGGTGAAAAATTAAAAAAGGGGAAGGCGGATGAGGGTTCATAGACAGTGGTGATCGCTTTCCTTTACGGTGTTATACCGCCAGGTGCGTGTTTGTCCACTTAGAGTTATTAAATTTTTTAATAATGTATGCAGTAGCTCTATGTTAGTCAATAACCTACCTCAATAAACGTATCTATCAAACAAGCTTTTTCCGAATTGTACTGATAATTTTTGAGATAAGATTATTCAAATCCACAAACACTTCCGCATTAATTAAATATATTTTTAAGATAAAATCTGATTACATCTGATTTCGCATATTACCTTAATGTAATTAACCTCAAAAAACGACTACGTCATACAAATAAATGCACATAAACTATACTTACTCATATAAATTCACTTAAAAACTCAATTTAACTTCTAAATGTGTAAATTAACTATTCATAGCCACACAGTTACGTGTCTTCGAATAACGGAAGCAAGACAATAACAATGAGCCGTTGATGCCTTTTCTATGCTAATATAGTTGATGTACCTTTTAAGTCAACTATTGTTCGTATATGTAACAAGAAGCTCACCCCAACAGCATCAGGGTTGAATGCAATATACAGGAATAATCCGTGTTGTGACCAATTAAGAAGTCAATTAAGATTGTCACCTCTCGTATCCTCCATCCCGTGGGTGTGCCGACTAAGGGAGCAAACTACGCAGGACAACCACACTGCAAGGGCAGAAAAACTTGACAAAAACCCCATACCAAACCATCTGGCCAGCCTGGTATACTCCTTACGCAAGAACGGCCTATGTTCAGCAGTGGACTATTAAAGACTGTAGGAACATATTAATTAATACTGTGGAAATGCGCTTACAAAGAAGTATGGGAAAGCCGTGATCGTGGGTAGGACATGATTTGGTAAAATTGGCAGCAATGTTCACCACAACATCAACATCATTACATCAACAGCCTCTTATAATCCACTGCTGGACATAGGCCTCTCGTTAGAAAGGAGGTTTTGGCCTAGTTATTGGTTGGTTGGTATAGGGTTTGTGTCAATTTTTCCTTCTCTTTGCAGTGCTGTTATCCTGAGTAGTTGGCTGCCTTAGTCGGCTCTTACCACACCCAGGGGATGAATAGGGGTGGTGACACCCCGTATTCTTAATCTGTCACCACACGCAGCAATATTACCGGACAGTAATCCTGGGGTAGCATTTAAAAGGTGGCAATGCACTTGTGTCCATGAGCGGAGGCAGTCTTTTACCATCATTTGACCCTGTGCTCTTTTGCCATCTATTTCAAGATTGGCGTCAGTAGTCGAACGACACATATTCATATAGAAATTGTTTTCTTGTCATGATGATGATGATGT
Source organism: Arctia plantaginis (assembly GCA_902825455.1). Lineage (NCBI taxonomy): Eukaryota > Metazoa > Arthropoda > Insecta > Lepidoptera > Erebidae > Arctia > Arctia plantaginis. Next base: position 18,371,846 of record CADEBD010000226.1, on the reverse strand, counting down.
AATCCGACCGATTTCGGCCATGGCGACCACTTCGACCCCTTATGGGACCTGGCGCTGATGCGCCCGGAGATGGCTTATATAGCCGATTTTCGCAGCAAACTCCCTTGCACAGAGTGGGCAGGTGAGCTTGCCGCTCTCATAATTATAGTGAATGGCGGCGAGTGGACGGGCTTTGAGATCATCGCGTTTGGCATCGAGTTCAGCTAAACGCTGTTCCTCAAATTCGCGGATTCACTTCTTCGTAATCTCGCGCTATTCCGGTCGCTGTGCTGCCAAACAGCTGATGGTGCGCAGGCATTTTAGGTGGAATCGGTCGAGAGTGCGTATATGGTGACGATAAACACACCAGGTCTCGGAAGAGTAGAGAAGGTTTGGCAGCACGATCGCCATATAAACCGAGATTTTAGTAGCCAACTTGAGGTCGTGCGAGCAGAAGACCTTGGAACACAGCTTTCCAAATACTGCAGCTGCAGCACTTATCCTGCTGTTGATCTCGGCATCACGGTCACACTTAGGTGTTATAGTGTTCCCCAGATAACGAAATTTATCGACCTGCTTCAGCACGTCCTCACCAAGCTTAATGGTCAGTGTCTCACGACCATGGATGTCTAGGGACATCACTGCCGTCTTTTTGACACTGATCTTTAGGCCGAATTTGCAGCATGCTTGGTGGAAAGCGGACATCAGCTGTTGCAGGCCGTCTGGGGATTCTGCCAAGAAGCACAGGTCATCAGCATACAAGTAGTTGATTAAAAACGTCGTCTGTTGACAATAATTGTCAAATCTAGGTAAAGAGTGAGGAAAGAAGATGTACGTAGTGACAAGAACTGAGAAACATGTCATATGATAGTCTCTGCCTACCTTAGACGGAAATGAGGCGTGAGTGTACGTATGTAGGAATATTCTACATGTCAAATTCGGTTATGCAAATGTGCAAAGTATAAATTATATGAATAAATCACCACCCATTTTTGACTATCAGTCCATAAACCTAGTGTTAGTGATTAAATTACTCGTATAATAAATAATTAAAAGCTAAGTTTGACTGTAAGAGAATGCCTGAGGCTATAAATCCGCTTATGCAGCAAATGTGCATAAAGTTTAAATTAATAAAAAATGAGTCTGATAGTAGTAAATGATGTGTAACATCTGACATTTCACCTACCTATAATGGCCAAATGTGTGGTACAGTGGGCCGTCAGATGCGCGCGCTTATTGGTCAACTCAAAAAGCACGCGTCCTCCTGTTACATACTTCCGTACCTTTTCACGAAATCGCTCTCAAAGATTACAGGCACGCAAAATGAAAGATGTTAACATCAATAAATAAAATAAAATATTTTATAATTTTTATTTGACGCTCAATCAGAATAAACTTTCTAACAGTCGTGTATACTCGTAGACTGTGTGAACATGTTTCAAGCGAGGATTACAGAGTTATTTGTAATTTTGTTAATAATACTAGAATTAATTAAAATCTAAGAGAATTTGACTGTAATCCGAATATTTGTTGTTTGTTGTGTGAGTTGTATTTGTGTGTAGGTGTATGGTATTAGGACACTCTAACCTAGGGAAGAGATATTGATTTTTCTTACTAAATTTTAATGATATCAAACTTTAAAAATGTTTTGGTAAAAACTTACTAGGACTTTACTTAATCGCCAAAATATATGCCTCTGACTAAAAGTAAAGAGTAATATATGACAAGATGAGACAAGACGCCGATTGTAATAAAACTCTATAACTCATTGTGATTAGGTACCTAATATTTATACAATCCAATGTTGAGGATTGCCTCAACAATAAATTGGTTTGGATTGAAATCAGCCAAAACCTTCAATGTAACGCGTATAGGTAACGCGATACATTGCAGGTTTTAGCGGAATTCCTTTAAGGCCGGCTTGTTGCCTGCGAAAAGTAATTCTTGGGGCATGTATGTGGGTATATTTATTAATTAAATGGGAATAGGTTTTTTTTTTATTTCACATAATACGTAGGATCTGTGTCTTTTAGTATCTATTTGTAAAACCGTGTTTGTTTTTCAACCTTTTTAAGGTGTGTAAAGAAACTAAGGTCATTTAGATAGTGTCTTAAAACTATAACAAATTTCCAAAGATTAATAGTGAGTCAAGGTAATTACGAGAACGTTATCCGAAGAAAGGTATCAGTATCGGAGCAACAGAATTACTTCTTCACAATCAGGGTTTCATGAACCAAATTAATATTAAAATGGCTCTTTTTTTCTATTTTTGTATCATATACTATTTTCATTCGACTATGTATTATTTTTATGAATACCACGAATTTAATAAAAAATTGTTTCCAATTGGATACGGGTTTTATTTTATACAAATAATTTGACCGGTATAAACAATTAATCAATACGTAAATAAATAAATATTTGCGCTAAGTGCGAGATTAATCGCAATCTTTGGTGTTTCTAGGATGTAAATAGAAGTGACCATAGAGTTATAAGCATAGATCAGATATATTATCCATATATCAGAGCCCCGATCTTGCAATAAAGGCAACGAGAGAGATGGATAATACATAGTTCCCTCTATCTCTTTCTAGTTGAGCTCCGTGGTTGGCTGGGGAAATTTCTTATCTCCCGCCTATTCTAGGATCAGAACCATGCTCACTTCGCGGTAGCCAATCGCAACTTAGCTAAACAGACAGAGAGAACTATCGGGCATCCATCTCTCTCATTACCTGCATCGCTTCCGTTTACAGGCAGCTGTACCCCGTGTTGTCTCTATGCTTATATCTCTATAGAAATGACTAACATCTTGCCTCGATCCTTGTTGATCTAACTTATGTTTATGCATTTGTTTGCTTACGATCGTAAGGTCAGGGGTTCGTTTTTTTGATTTACTTGGAATTTTTTTTATAATTTGAATAGTCAGCAACACACACGTAATACTAGTAGTATTATTTTTTTCTTTAATTAAAAGCAACAGTAACCAGTCCCGGGTATGATCATCTGGCCATGGTAAAATTATTCGCCTAATTACTGGTGCAACAAAACTTATACCTAGGTATGTTCCTTTTAGGTCATTACTAGTATGTAGTATGTATTTACGTCTTAATAACAAGTTTTTTATATCTATAGTTATATACGATTACAATATCAAAAGTTAAAATATGTCTTAAACAACCTTAACCAAGAGGCTTAATATTACCACAGTGACCCAGTGACTGGTATCACAACAAAATATTTTGAAATAATAATAACCCGGAATAACTTATTATTTACTTAACATTACCTCACCATTCTGATCAAATAACTAAAATATTATACTAACCTTCCAATTGCTGAACTATTCCAATAGAAAAAATCCACAATTGAGTTAGTATTGAACACCAAACATAATAACACTGATTAAAAATATCACTTGCTGAATTAAAAAACGTATATTTTAGAACGTGATTTCAAACTTGAATGTAAAACGCGTGCGCCTGCGCAGGCTATCAGCGCGATACTACTGACTGACTGCGTGATTGGTGTTAAAGCGCAGGAACGCACATGTCAAAGTGACGTTTGAAGAACGGGTTTGTGTGAGCACAAGAATGGCGCAACTTTTACTGTAACAGCTCAATGGTCTTGCAGTTCTTGCACATTCGGTGAATAGTTTATAGTTAACATTTTTGAACTACTTCATAAAACTCTTTAATTACTCCAGACACATCAATCATCATCATCATCAACAGCCTTTACTAGTCCACTGCTGGACATAGGCCTCTCCTTAGGAAGGAGGTTTGGGCCTACTATACCACGCTGGCCAGACGGGTTGGTACAGGGTTTGTTTCAAGTTTTCCTTCTCCCTGCAGTGCTGTTGTCCTGCGTAGTTTGCTTCCTTAGTCGCCTCTTACGACACCCACGGGATGAATAGGGGTGGTGACACTCTGTATTCTTAATCCGTCACCACACGGACGCAGACACACTTCATTAAATTAACATGTTCGTTCCTTTTATAAAACAAATTCTAATTGATTTTAATGTGGCTATATTACTTCTATGTATACTTAATAATAATAAATAATAATTTAATTTCTCACCACAATATAGCATACATTACATTTGAATAAAACAAAAAAATACAAATTATCATTTCCAGAATATTGTGGGAGACTGGTGCCTAAGCTAGGCTCGAGGCCTGTGTTTCAGGACACCAGGTCTCCACCCCGTGTATATTTACATTTTAATATTTTTTTATTTATTTTACACAAGCCAGCACTACAAAGTTGCATGTTTTACTATATTTAATAGTTTATTTCTAGTAGCATAGCATATTAAGTGAGGTACATAAATTATTGTTGCGTGTTGCGTGTGAATGATTGTGTGTGTATGTGTATGTGTGTGAGTGATTAATTGTGTGTGTGTGTTTATGTGAGTGTGCGTGTGTGTGTGTGTTTATGTGAATGTGCGTGTGTGTTGTGTGTGTGTGTGTGTGTGTGTGTGTGTGTGTGTGTGTGTGTGTGTGTGTGTGTGTGTGAGTAGGCGTGAGTATGTGGATGCGTGAGCTTGTGGGCATGGGTTTGTTCATGTGCATTCGTGTCATTAGCAAACTCTAAACTATTACCGAAAGCATCGCTTCAGTATCGTCATAGTTTAACCCCTTCAAATAATTAGTAAGCGTTCGCTTACTCATGGCCTTTGTGAGGTGGAATATCGGTACAACTCTGTTGACCTTATTGTACAGGAAGCCGCCCATGTGGCAAAAGAACCGTTTGGAATGTTTTGTTAAAAGCTTAAGACGTTGTACAGGATTGAATCTTCTTTTGACACTGGAAGGAGTTTGGTTATAGACTAGTAAAGAATGCTGTTTCAGCAGAGTATACAAAATGAACAGCTGACGCACCGTCAAAACTTCAGCCTCCCTGTACAGCAATGCAGTAGGAAAGCGATATGGCTTACAAAGTGCCACCTTCAAGATAGCCCTTTGCGTTCTCTCAAGGTCAATTAATCTAATTTTCGGCGCTCCACCCCATATGGTGATACAATAGGTGAGAACTGACTGAACAAGGGCAAAGTAAACCGCTTTTAGTCGTTGAGTGTCTAAGACGCATCTAATCGCTTTAAAAATATACATTAATTTACGTAACCTACTGTTGAGGGCGTCTATGTGTTCATGAAATCCTAAATTTTTATCTATGATCACACCCAAGTATTTGACGGTATGTGCTTTTTGTAAAGGAGTGCAAGGGCACTGACCTCTGTGCGGTTCAGGACACGTGTGGGCCAGTATTGTATAAGGTGGGGCTTTTGAGGTTGAAGGATTGCCTTTCAGAGAGAATGTGATGTAGTGTGTTTTATCGTTATTCAGGGTCAATAGGTTACTTCTTAGCCATTTAGATACAATATTGAACCCCGATTGAGCACGCTCGTAGACTTCACTCCACGTATTACCACTAAACACAAGAGCAGTGTCGTCAGCAAACATTACCGCCCTGCCTTTAGGTAGAGTGAGCATACCTATATCATTGACATAGATAAGGAAGAGTGTAGGGCCAATTACACTCCCCTGGGGCGTGCCATATGTGAGTACACGCTCATCACTGAGATAATCGCCTATCCTAACTCTCTGTGTACGCTCACTTAAATAATCTTTAAAGAGATCCAGTGGCACACCTCTGATTCCTAGGCTTTCCATCTTTGACATAAGGTTGGGTACGGAAACCGTGTCAAAAGCTTTGGCAATATCTAAAAAGATGCCTAAAACCTTTTGTCCACCATCCATTTCTGTGACTATATAGTCGGTGAGTTCATGTACCGCGTCTGAGGTTGATTTACCAGCTCGAAAACCAAACTGTATAGATGAGAGAAGCTGGTTTCCTTCTAGATAAGTAATGAGTCGGTTATTCATTATCCGCTCAATAATTTTTGAAAGGACTGGCAGTACAGCAATCGGTCTATAGTTGTTGACACGGCTTCCGTCGCCACCCTTGAAGATTGGGTGTATGATGGCTTTCTTAAACGCCTTAGGGAATTTTCCTGTAGAGAGTACAAGATTACAAATGTACGTTAAAGGTGACACCACAGCTAGTTCGTGTTTTTTCAAAATTCCACTCGATATTCCATCCCAGCCAGTGGAACAGCCATCACGAAGTGACCTTAAGATCCTAGCAACCTCACCCTCATCAGCAGGCAACAGTACCATAGAATGCGGACTGTTGTTCGCAGTAATTGGCTTAGCGGGTCCGCTCTGAGCAGTCATATTTTTTTCCGCTAGGTGTTTGCCGATGTTTGAGAAATAGTCATTTACGAAGTTTATAGAGGCCTCTGGTGAGGTAAGGGTAGTCAACAACCGGGTCGAAACATTCACTTTACCCTTGGATCTGCCCGTCATATTATTTATGACTGACCACACCTGCTTAGTGTCATTGCCTGCTTTCTCAACCTGTTTCTTTTCGTAGTCCATCTTAATAGTTTTTAAAAGTTTGTTGCAATCGTTTTTATATCTTTTGAACGTTAGTTTTATGATGTCATTATTAGGGGCCAATTTACTTTTTTTATGTAGTTTGTCTCTGTGCCTGATACACCTAAGTAAGCCTGGGGTAATCCATGGCTTTATAGTTTGTTTGCGATTTGGAATTTTGACGATTTTAGAGTTCAAGTCAATAGTATTTTTAATTAAATTAATCATTATCTCTGCTGCATCATTAGGATCCAGCATCTTGTATACCTCACTAAAGTCTAGACGTTTGAAGTCTGCATCTAATTGCTCATAATTGATGCGATTTACAAACTTTTTTGTTTTGATTTTTGATATTCTGGTTGATAGATATAGTAAGACAGTGTCGTGATCAGTAAGAGATGAGTTAGCGACTAGAGTTGTAGCAGGTTTACGGGTTTTCAATATAATGTGATCAAGGCAAGCATTTTGTCGGGTGGGTAGCGAATGCGCAGGTAGTAAGCCATGTGATGCCAATAAGTTCAGATAATTATGTTTAACTAGGTCCTGGCATTGCTCGTGAATATTAATGTTAATGTCTCCTGCAACAACTATATCGCTAAAATGATCAATCTTAGTCAATATGTCGTTTAGAGAGGCCAAGAAGTTGGTAGCGTCTCTATATCCTGGAGGTCGATATAGGGCAAGTAAACTAGTGTTATTATTAATTGTTACTTGGAGACAGTTTGCATCTAAAAATGGGGGTTCCACCACCGTACATTGTAGGTTTTTGTGAACGTAAACAACCACACCTTCATTCTGTGTAAGGTTGTTGGTAGTGAAAAAGTAGTTGTAGCCGGGTAGGTCGGGGATGTTGTGTGTATTAGGAAGCCAACATTCAGTCAAAACCAGAATGTCCCAGTCAATATTGGTTCGAGCAAGTGTGGTGATAAATCCTGGCATATTCTTTGTAATACTTCTTATATTTTGATTAAGTATTTTAAGACAATGGTGAGGCACGAAGTTAGACGGGGCGCAGCGGTCCAAATCGCAAGTTGCCGACTCAGACACAGAGACAGAGTCTATATATTTTGTACCACCTTAGAAATAAATATGTACCAAAAGGTACAACTAAAAATACAAATTACCCACCGTGGTACAACTCTGCTCTTATTAAGTGTATAAAAGAAAAATTTAAATATTTTAAAAAAATTAAAAATTATAACAACCGATCTGATTTACACACCTTCAACCTGCTTCGAACTAGAGTGAAAAAACTGGAGGAGATTTGTTACAAGAATTACATTACGAAAATTGAGGATTCCATCACTAAAAACCCTAAGCTTTTTTGGTCACATGTAAAGAGCAAACGAGGTAATAGTAATTATCCCGCGATGATGACCTACGCTGACTGCTCTAGTGACAATGGAGCAGGTATTAGCGAGCTATTCTCGGAATACTTCTCTTCGAATTTCCTCTCTAATGACAACGCTACTACTTGCTCGCTGATTAGTGTTCCACTAAATGTTGGTCAAGCCTGTGACATCTCCACGGTTGAGGTTAAAACTGAACAAGTCCTAAAGCTCCTAAAAGGCCTTGATGTTTCTAAGGCGGCTGGCCCGGATACTGTACCGGCAACTTTTTTGATATCGTGTGCCAATGAACTGTCTACTCCCATTACTCTGCTCTTTCGGCGTTCGCTGAATGAGGGTGTCATGCCTTCCACATGGAAGTCTGCACTTGTCACACCTATACATAAAAAAGGATCGAAGAGCGAAATTGTTAACTATAGGCCCATCTCTAAATTATGTCTAATAGCAAAACTACTTGAGCGTATTGTTTTCAGTCAACTATATGAGGCAATTAAATCTGTGTTTATTCCTGAACAGCATGGTTTCTTAAAGGGTAAGTCAACTGCTACCAATCTGGTGGTATTTAATGAATACTTAACCAGCAACATGGACAGTGGCAATCAAGTTGATGCGATCTATACTGACTATAGTAAGGCTTTTGATCGTATAGACCATAAACTCCTACGGACCAAACTTCTAGATCTTGGTATCCATGGTAATCTATATAACTGGTTATCTTCTTATCTTCTGAACAGGTCTCAGGCAGTAGTGCTAAATGGTTACACTTCATCATGGGTTAATATACCGTCTGGAGTTCCTCAAGGTTCTCTGTTAGGCCCGCTCTTATTTGTTATCTTTGTTAACGACATTGGTTCCTGTTTTATGCATTCCAATTTTCTTTTATTCGCTGATGATATGAAAATTTTTAAGACAGTTAACAACTTGACTGATGCAAAATTATTGCAAGAAGATCTTCAGCGACTTGACACATACTGTTGCTATAACAACTTGGACCTCAATGCTTCTAAATGTTTCTCCATGAGCTTCACACGTAAGCGTCAAATACTCCATTCTAATTATGTTATCAAGGGCCATATATTGGAGAGGAAAACTGTACTTAGGGATCTGGGCGTGGTGCACGACAGCAAACTTCTATTTGACAGGCATGTGAATCACATAGTTGACAGGGCTTTTAGAGCACTGGGTTTTATAATTCGTTGTTCCAGTGATTTCAGAAATATGAAAACTATCAAAGTTTTGTACTGTGCTTACGTGCGGAGTCACTTGGAATACGCTGTTCAGATTTGGAACCCATATTACAGTTGTTACTCCAATGAGATTGAGAAAATACAGAAGAAATTTATTCGTTACCTGGGTTTCAAATTTAAACTTTGCCACTTGGTCGATCTTACATATGAGCAACGCTGTGTAACATTACATCTTCTACCCTTGTATATTAGGCGTAATATTTCAGACCTAGTATTCCTGCTCAGTCTTGCTCAGGGCAAGATCGATTGCCCTAATCTACTTAGTATGATTAGGTTAAGAACACCCGTTAGAAGATTGCGTGACAACTCTTTACTTTATCTTCCGTCGAGCCACACCAACTTCAGAAAAAATGGCTATCTGCCTAGAGTTTTCACCGAGTTGAACAAGCTAAATAGTGACAGTGGTTTTGATCTTTTTAGTACAAGTACTGGAAGTGCTAGATCCTATTTAACCGTCAGATTTGCTGATAGTGTTGCCTGCACTACTGCAGTGTGAGCTGTGACTCTTGGTTCTGCATGTGTTTCAATTTGTTTTCATCTATTTACATCTTTAGTAATTTAATTAGAATGTAACTTAAGTAGAATGTAACTTAAGTAGAATGTTTCTTGTGTATCTGTGGAAGCTTGTTAATGGCTTTTCAACAACTAAATTACTGATGTACTTGTACTGTAGCTGTAAGCTCCCCAAATAAAATAAAATAAATAAAATAAATAAATAAAATATTGCTTATTGTATTTTGTACACCATCGAATGTTAAAAAAGAAAAATTTTATAATATTATATTTAGGTTTTAAACCTTCACGAAATTTCAATATTACGTACAAAAACCAAAAAAAGAAATTTGAAACTTGGCGACACGGTGCATACTCATATGATAGTTGACAGTGAATTCTCACCGCACAAAATGTAATAAGTGCAAGTAAGTTTTCAAAACAGATTGTCAGTAAGGAATGAGTGTAGTGTGTATTCAGTTTTATGAATGTTACTTGTAATATGGAGTGTATATATTTATCAGTATAAAAACATTGTATATTTATGTGTAAAATAGTTGTAAATGTGTAGGTAAGTTGAACATTACAGTGAATTAGAATAGTCACAATAATAGTATTAAAATAAAATAATTTAAAATAAAAAATAGCTGAAAAGTGCAAAACTAGTCACATTCTTCTTCGCAATCCAACAAGATCCTCCTCAGTCCTTATAAGATACTTAGGCCTACCTTCCTTCTCCCGTATATATACTTTACCGTTGGCGGTCCAACATTGTTCGTATTCACTGCTTTTAATAAATTCTCGCGCGAGGTAGTATAGGCGCTTTGTCATAGCAGTGAGTGCCTCAGATACGTATAGCGGTTGCCTAGGCCCTACGTCAGACAGGTGATAGGAGTTAAGGCGATTATCTTTGTTTTGTTTGTTGTAGTACTTAGCCGAACCCAGGAAGCGCTCCTTAAGCATTTCTGTCGAGAACTCCACCATAACTGTACCTGGTGAGCCCATCTTTCCCTTCAAACGAAATATATTCTTTATGTTAGCGTCAGTTACCGGCTGGTTGATGACGTCACCCAATTTTTTAATTGACTCAGTAAGTGTTTCACGAGTTTCAGGTATTGAGGGCGGTAGATTTTTAAATTCAAGGGACGCAGATTTGATATGTTTTTCCAAGTAATCCACCTTTGATTCCAATGCTTTTACTGTTTTTTTATTGTTATTACACTCCTCTTTTAAGTTACTTATTTGCAACAGGGCATCATCGTACCTTTCTGACAAGAATATAACGGTCTTTTGGATTTCATCGTTTTGCTGACGAATTTCTACATTCTGTTTTCGTATAACAGAGTTTTGCGATCTTATTTCATCAAGAGCAGAGTGCAAAGAGTCTATTTTCTCGTTTTGCTGGTTTTGCTGTATTACTAACTGAGAGAACATGCCCTTCATCTCATTCATCATTTGTTCCATCCGTTCCCAGTCGTTCTCACTACGCTTTCGTTTTCTCTGAGCAATTTTTTTATTACTATCATTAACGTTCTCCTTGACATTCACTGACAAGTTAGGTTCAGAAGCGTAAAGGGTACTCGCTGACTTATTTGGTGGGGTTCGCGTGAGAGAAGTGGTCATCTTTGTTTTTAGCTAATAGTGTAATAATGGTATAAGGTTAATGTAGGGTAGGTTAATAGATATTGTGGTTATTAATCTCAGCAGCAGTCAAACTTCTTGTTTATATTGCGATGAGAAACAAAGCAGTAGTACTCACACAGCGGTGTTTACAGTGATGATACTTTAGTGCGCAGGAGTAATAATAGTGCCCGTATAACGCAATAGAAGCACTGCCGAGTGTAGCCGATAACGTGCCGAGGATACGTCCTTGAGGCACGAAGTTTGCCGAGCCGGTCGGACGTTGCTCGAGTTCGCTGCTTTGATTGCCGATGACTCATGCGCCGCCGTGTTGAATTCAAATATGCTTGTGGCCGTTGTTGTTGAAGTTGAATAATTCCGTGATATCTTCGTTGTTTATTGATGAATTTAGAAACTGTTTAGTTCACCGCAAAGTCCACACAATAGGTCACACAACAATACAGTGTGATAAACTAAAAACAACTCATTACACTAGTTATGATCTTTTATATAGGAGTGCAAAAAAAGTACGTGTTATCGCCCTCAGAGCCGGGGGGGGAGTCAATTATTGGAGGTATTGTTGTTTTGTTTAATATATTCTTAATGAACATTTACAAATAGAGAGTTTTATAAAAAGATGTAGGTATGGGTAGGGGAAAAAGGGGCAATGGTGGTCAACGTTCTAACATCTAAACGAAAAAACCTAAACAAACGAGTATTGTCCTAAGAGATTCGTTAGGTGACAGCTCGAGATCCTCCGATTACTTGTTTAGTACGCGTCCATAATTCACTAATTAATTCAACTAATAAATTTAGGTACGGGTGCACGAAATAAGGGATAAGTACATTTTTATAATAAATATAAATACTTCGAGTAGTCTAATGTGCGCCTATGAGCTTAAATTATCGATTAAGAAATATTTCTTTGTGTTTTAGTGACAAAATATATTTTTCTTTTCATTTTTACACCACAGGTATAATCGGGTAATACGAGTCAGAGCAGTGCGGCCATTGAGAGTTATATACTACTGCCCGTATTATCATTATCAAAAAGACCGAAAATATAAAACCCCTTACTTGCACAAATAAAGCTTAGTGGTTGTCTATCACACTTTCAAAAGCAGAAAAACTCATGATTAAAGCCGCTAAAGCCCGCCCTAGTTGACTACCTGCAATCATAGCAGAGATAGAAAAAGTTCTAGCAGACCGGATAAAATGCATTTCTTAACATTTTTAAGTAGGGCAGCATATTAATATACAGAAGAAGAGTTTCAAATTTCACACAGTTTTGCCTGCAATGCTACGATTCAAGATTATGTTAAATATTAGCAGCCAAAGATTCAATAGATCTCGAATAGAGCTCAAAATTAGATATTAGTTTTAACCAGATAGGTGATGACGACGATTTCGATAACTGCTTAGTCTGTGATGAATTTGAATTTAGCAACTTTATTTTGTGGTACAAAAGCACTTATTATGGGTTGTGGACACATGCAAACTGCACAGGGTGGGATTGCCACGAGGTTACGTACAACAATCGTTAATATAGGTTGACTCTCATTATCCCCTTAGCGATAATAATTACCCTCTAATGCGGACAATTTTGTCAAAGATGTTTTTTTTTTTTAAGTTTAATAGCTATAAATGTTATTCTAAAGGTAACAAAACTATCTGAAGCTGATAGTAGAATAATTAAACTACCATAAGAGTTGATTTTCATAAAGTTTAAATCCATATTTTGTGTTTTATATTAATTCTTGCTTAAGTGACTCCCATTACCCCTTTTTCCCTTACAGCTTAAAATAAATAAGTATTCATATACCAGATTTATCAAAAGTGTACTGCACTGCAAACTTACCACGAAATATCAGTCTCGCGGTACATGTAGAATCTTTACTCTTTAACACAGCCTCACACTAACCTATCTACTCTTGCAGCAATTTTAAGACTTGCTTATAGTTGGCTATAAGGTTATCCATTTTATTTGGCAAATAAGTAGGTAATGGATAGATAATAATAATATTAGCAATGTGTAAAGGCTTCACTTTTTTGACGATCATATTATAATAATTTATGCCGTTTGTATGTGAAGTAAGAATGAACGAAGTAAGAACGACTGCACGGATGGCGTAGTGGTTTAAGCGGTCGCCACGCCGCTTCCTATTACGCCGAGTGTTGTGGGTTCAAACCCCACATGGAATAACACTTTGTGTGATCCACAAATTGTTGTTCTGAGTCTGGGTGTACTTTGTGTCCGTTTCATGTATGTTTGTAAAGTCCCCCGCGACACAGGATTTATTCCTAGTGCGGGAGTTGTCTTCAAAAAAAAAAATGAACCATATCAGAAGTCTATCATGTTATGTGAAACTATGATAGATCGTCCGCTGCAATGCGTACCGAGTTTCTTTAAATCTAAATGGAGCGTTCAGTATTTCAGTTGTTTTGTAATGTCGATAACAAGTATCTTGGAATGCAACAACAAAGGTATATAAAGTGACCGAATATATATTTATGTGCGGATGGCTAACGCCTAACATTTCGTATACTAGTCAACATTTATTTATAGTACCTAATTATTAAGGGACTATTTTTTTACGCTACGGCCAATAGGAGAAGAGCATCAATGAATAATGTTGCAAAAACTGGTTAAATTTATTTACATTTGAGACCCAGATCAAGTTGCACGGGTCATCTACTATATAATTAAAAACGGACAAAGGTTTCCGACTTTTAATCGTTGATGTTCGAATCCCAACCAAGGCCATACTTAAAGACATCAACAAGATTACTAGACATGTAGGTATTATTAAGATGATGACCTATAGGTTTTACTAGTAATTCTTTTAATACTGTTGCGAGTAAACATAACCGTATAATAGCGGAAATCTGAACGGACGAGTTATTTTTTTTTAAAGTACCTCAAAGATAAACTAACCCGCAATTGACAGAAAAAGTACATATTTATCATGAATTCTTGACACACTTATTATTTATTACATGTAACAGTAATCGCAGTAACCATTGTGAACACAGAGTCGATCAATATTCAGCAAGAATGGTAGGTACACGTGAGTCAGCAGGCCTTAGAAAACACCTGGAGTCCTAGTTTCATCGTTAGCTCAGGTATTCTAAAAACGTTTATAATTATCATGAGTTTGTACTTGGAACTGGTATGACAAACTTAATGGATTAATGTTAAAGGAATTCACTAATACATCGTCATTTTAAAGGTTTTTAGATGTTGTGGTTACTTGCCAAATGAATATTGCGAATCTCTCCATAATTGTATTACAAGTGCGATCACGCATGTCCTTCCCTCTTATTTCTATTGGTGGTGAAAATTTTATCTCAGAACAGTGAACAGTGTTATTTTTGATTTTAGTAAATCTAAGTAATTCGTCATTAACAGCTCTTTCCCTTTCTTCTTCTTCTTAAGATCTATAATTAAGATTCTAAACATAGTCTCTTTAATTAAAAGTTACCTCTTTGGTAAAACAATCTTAAAAAATAAAAGTCGGATTACGACATCGACGTCATCGGATACAAATAAAAGCAAATATTGTTGCATTACCAAAAAATGTTTACAAGAGTTTTGCGAAAACAAATTTTCAATGGGTTTTAAAATTTTATCTGCCATTTGTATGTTGATATGTAACCAAACCTTGAAACTGTTAGTACTATACACATTGTGTGGCGTTGAGGGCTGTTTTCTTTACAAACAGAGCAATGACTCAGAAGTTTTCCCACGATTTGAACAATATGTCTCCGTTCCTTTTCGTTAGCCAAAGATCGGAAAGAGACGGAGGTAGACACTGGAAGATAGTTGAATACAAATGCTTTTGAAGACCTTGCGCGTAAACTCATTAATCTGTACTTAGATTGATAGTTTACCTTTTATGTATTTTAATGAAAAAAATGAAACCAGCGTAATAGCACTGATTTCTGGGTCGGGAAGGACGTAACAAACATTCAACAACTTGCAAACATTCAAACCATAGACACCAAGCACAACCAAAGTCGGAAAATCTCTTTGTAGGTTAACTATCACACAAAACATAGGACCTGACTAGTATATAGTTATCTGTGCATAGGACCGGCGAGTAAACAGCTAATATTAAAGTGGTGTATTTTGATACAGGCAGCCGATTTGGACGATTTATGTAAAACTATCTTTAGGTTAGGTCATCGCAGTAAAAAGTAGTAAGTATACGTACATACTCAAAAATCAAACTATCTCATGGCAAATATCATCTAAATCGGGTAAGCGGTTTAACCGTGAAAAATAACAGACAGACGAATAGATAGACAGACAGACACACTTTCGCATTTATATGTATTAGTGCGGATTACGTAATAAAATTACCTGGAGGCCTGAACTTTATGTATTATAAAATGCTAAGTGTTAGATTAATATACCTTGTCGCTCTCAATAACACTAACTAATGTGTGCGCGCAGATTGTACTCGCGGCTTCGGTCTCATTAAGTAATTTTTCTTTTCGCCTGGGGTAGTAACATTGTGTATGGTGATGTATGATAATAAAGGTGTGTTGAGTATTTAACAACACATACCATCATTTCTTAATTTATAATATTAGTTAGGCTTAGCGTAGCAGTGTTGCTTACTCAGTGAGCCACGGGAGAACGTGATTTAGCGTACCTGAATATTTTTTCTAGTTGGTAGTTACTTTGCGAAACAGTGAGTAAATCTTGGATTAACCAATCTATAAATATACGACCATCTACATATTCCACAAAATATAATTCAAATTGCATCTGTTTTAATATAGAAATATAAACATAAAAAACAAGACGAAATGTAAATAAAATGTAGGATTTTTGTTTAAATAAAAATACTCCCCCCACTTAGGTATTATCTCTTATGTATTTGTATGGCTTGTTCTTACATTATTACTACTATCTTGGTAACACAAAAGAATTAATATTAAAAACAAATGAAAAGCATTACGCGTTTTGATGTAATAAATCTTTGTCTTTTATTGTTAGTTTTATAAATTTAAACTGCATTTTTCTTATGATACCACTACTAATTTCACAGCGAGTGACGAAAGTTCTTCGATTTGTTTATTACGAAGAGCACAGCCTGAAATATAGATAGTATCTTCTTTCAAGATGAGATTACATACTTCAACGACATCTATTGAAGATACCTGACCTAATATGGAGGACTAAGGTAGCTGATTTATATTTTCAATACAGAAACTAGGTAATCAGGTATGTTAATCTATATGTTATAAATAACTATACTCTATAAATAATCATTAACGGAAAACTGCATAATGTGCATGTGGTACATACTCATTTACACGAGGACTAGCCTGTTGGTCCAGTGGTCAGTGACTCTGGCAGCTAAGCCGGAGGTCGTAGGTTCGACTCCCACCAAGGACAAATAATTATGTGATGAACACGATCATTTGTCTATTTGGGTGTTTTTTAACCAAAATATATATTTGTTTAAAACCATATGTATACTTAAGTAGGTTTGGTTACCATAGCAAAGGTCTAGTTTGAGATCAGACGGCCGTGTGTCAGATGTATGAAGTTCTTTTATTATTATATCCTTCTTCCTTCCATAGTTCAAAGTCCCAAAGGTACTCCTATCGTTTTATAATGTCCTCATTTAACGTTTAGCTACTTTAGTTGTTAACTGTACTTACCATCCTTTAACACAACCTCATAACCTTAACCCAATGGTAAGTACAAGTGGGTGCATAGACTCACGTAACTACGATATATTCACAGCATGAAGGTGAGTCATCGCGACATCTTTTGTTTCAACGCCTATACAAATATTGAAGCATGTTTAAATGAAGTGCGTTAAGTGCACGTTTTGAAAACACGCATTTAACAGTTACACTACTTTTGTTCGTCGTCCACCAACGCAGGCCAGAGTTTGTACTGATTAAGTCGAATTTCTAACCTAAACTATGCAGATAATAATTTTCTTTTTCTTCAATTGCATGATACTTTGTAATTTTTTGTCAATATTACTTCAAAATATTGATGAACTAATGTTGGACACCTTGTTACCTTGGACACACTGAAGTTATGATTCTTTTTTTTAAACTGAACAATATATATTTTACTCATGTCTTCGTCTTTTTATTTATTCTAAATTCTGCTGAGTAGTCCTGGTCCTATATGATGAATTCTTAGTCAATCGCATTGGTATAGCGCGAATAGGCACATATCTCAGTCAAAGGTAGGACCTATTTTTTCCTTGCGGAAATCCCCTCGGATACCAACCACCACACGACCTGTGATTCCTGCGGGTAGTTATGTCGGACTTGGATCGAGAAAGGAAATCCCTGGTACCCGGACGGACCCTAGGCCATTTATGGAAGGTACAAGACCGAGGAAAGTATTTAAGAGAAGATTTTTTGTGGATTCTGAAGGTCCAAGGATCTAATCTATCAATATTGAATTAAGAAATAAAATACAGTAGTAACTACTACACATATGAATATATTTTAATCGTGAAATACATACATAAAGTAGAACAGATCCAGACATCAAATACAGATCGTTATAACATTATAAGTACAGGCCTCGTGTGCAGTATAGACATTGAAATGTTCGACAAACTCATAAACGTAAAAACTGTTTTTTTTTTCATATTTCGTTTATGCTAACATATTTGGCTAATAAATGTTCTGTATCAGAGTAAATATGTGTAAATATATTTATACTATTGTAAATTTTATTAGTATAAAGCTTTTAGCTGCATTTGTCTGTCAAACATTTCAAAATAGAATTTGGAAGAATTAACTATGAGTAATAGCAACATAGAATGTTGTCTACATTTAATAAGCAGTAAAGGCGAGGGTTGTACATAATTCATTTTCGTCACATATTAATTATCTATTCATATTATTTCATGCAAAAGCTAGTATGCAATTACACGTTTCATATATTATATTATTTAAAACATTTAAGATTTTTAACTATTCCAATTTAAAACAGAAAATATTAATATACTTTTTCGACACAAACATTTAAAGACACAGATGTTTAAACATCAAAATAATCAGATCTCAATTTTAAAACACAAATAAACTCTTAAAATATACTGGTTCATGGTCCACTGATAACATTTTTTTTTGTACAAGTAAACAAAACAATAGATATATTTTAGTGGACCGCACACACAGTTGTTAATTACATATCACTTCTTCTCCCTATCTTCCACATTCCCTTTTAATTATCACTATTAGATGGATAAGTACAACAATTTGGTCTAATTCTAGGCAATTCGGTTCAGCAAGAGATTGCTCAACGCCTATGCGACACTAAACGTCATATGCTCACATGGTACAGAATTATTTGACACACTACTGCGTGACATGTCGTCTACAATCGCATACGCTTACGTTTTAAATATCGAGTTATAAAATAATCGGCAACCCATTCTTCAGGCTTGCAAGTTTTGTTTAAAAATAAAAGTTAATACTCGCTCTTTTTAAATGTCATATTTTTTTTATTAAATATCAACAATTTTATAACTCGATTGGGATAGGTTCCTAGTGCGAACTTTCAAATACAAAAACTGTACCTATCGGTGAAATTAGTACTAGGGGTTTTTTTTAAGTTTTTATTTTAGTTCAAAAGACGTATAGTTATTTTTAAAACATATTAATATTGTTAGATGTTTAAACAAATGATTCTTATATCATATACTTTAACTTAAAATGTTTGGCGTGAAGCACTCATAAGAAATAACAAGATTGTCTATGATAGTTTTTGTATTTGAATATGTAGGAATTCGGACTAGAGTTATTATGAATGTTAATATGTTACAATAATTATTCCCTATTATATATAAATTGATATTTTTATTACAAAATGCCAAACCGAATTCAGTTGTTTCACAGCCTTATTGAGTCTTGGTGATTTTTATATAAATTGCTATTTGAACTCTGTCCTTTATGAATAAAATACTGACATAGGAATGCAAGTGATGTCAAATGATTTTTTAAAGCTATGAAATTACTACCTACTACTAACCTACGCCCCTCTACTGGCTTCGAATGTGGCTTAATTGTATATCTGTATCCCAAGATTTTATAGTTCAGATTTTTTATAGTAAGGAATTTATGTATGTAATTCCATACTTTATTTTAGTTAATCATTATTATCGCCAGAGGCGCTGTTAGAGTACTTATACAGGTTGGATAGGTTACTATGACTATACACAAAGAATTTGAGTCTATTGGTCTTTCGAAGCACACATTTACATGTCAGTAAGAAACTACCTCATATTTAAATGTAGACAGACGTAAATTTGAAGTAGGTACAATAATTTTTAAACAAAGATGAACGGTATGTCGATTAATGAATTACGCCATAAATAGGCTCAAAATGTTGCTACAAGTGCCTTATAATCACGAAAAAACTGATTCTTATACACTATAGTTTTTGTTAGCGGCACTGAAGTCGAAGGACAGAGTCATATATTGATAACAAAAAATGAGTGACGTTCAGTTATTGTTCTAACACCAAACGGGTGTTTAGTTTATATTACAATTAAAAATAATACACTCTTTATACTTGTGTTGTTATATAGTTCTTAATATTACTTTGTTTTTATATTTATAACGTTGTTATTATGATCTTAGCCTCTTCTATTCATTTCTCAGTCTCAGGGAATGTAAGTTGGTAAGTCTCTTCGTTGCCTTACAAAATATATTGTGTTCATTCGCGATCGAACTTTTATAAAATGTCATAAAAAATATTTTAAGCAAATCATTTAACTTTTTGCGATATAGTTTTATCGTGACCTAAGTTAAACGAGTACTTATTACTAAATACTATTTGAAGCAATTATTCTATTGGCCCTTTTATAGTGGCCTAATCTTATTTCATTGAGACGTGTCCGTAGATGTGGCACCAGTGCCAAATTGACCCATTTTCCGTATAAAGTTGTGTGTATAATGACTATTAAAGGCTGTTGATGATGATAAGAAATTTATGTTGAACTTGTCAAAGTTCTGCTTCAAAATAAGAATTTTGCAGATGACTCATAATACGTATATCAGATCCGATCTACAACGTAAATATTACCGAATGAATTCGTTTTCTATTCACCTATCAAGCCTATTCAATAAATATTAATGCTGTAGCACTCGTCATGGGGAGTTAAGAATGCTACCTATGTAATAAATATTTTTATAATGTCTCAATGAAATAAGACAACTATGACTAATAATATGAGATTAAACCGAAAATATTTTTTCTGAACTTTAAATGTTTAAACTATTGAAGGCATTAATGTTGTCTTTTTTTAAATCACATTTATTGTGCGTGACTTTTGGAATACAAATATGTTTACTTAAACCGATTATAGGAAATACATCTGTAGTTGTTCACTGTCATGTCAATCGTTCATACGTCAATCGATTATGGAAGCCTGAATTTACAACATGCATTGAATAAAACGTACACACATTTTACAATAGTTACTTAGAACATACTTAACCATTATAAGTTGACCTATTGATACTTGAATGTATAAATAAATCAATAGGTTAGAAACTGGTTTTTTTACACGGTTTCTTTCTTATGAGAAGTTGATCAAGTTTCGTCAGCCACCATCCCGAGTCCTTACGTTCACAAACGTCTCAGTCTATCCTTTCAAATGCATTGAATATGTCTTGGGGACGGACTACTTATGCGGTTCGATTTGATATTGATATATAACGACCACCTAGTATGTCTAAACATTTTGTTATATCGATTTATCGAGATTTCTATCGTTCGTAGCATCGTCACTCTTAGTTTGTAAACACAACACATCATTGTCACGGATAACTATACTTTTGTTTTTTTTTTTTCCGAATCGTTTATTTTTATTAAAAATGTGTATTCAATTGTATTTTTAAGTAAATTCTAGCTGCATTGCTCTCGTCTGATTATATTTTCTAATAAAATATTAATAATATATTCGTTTGTCTAACGTTTTCATTCGTTTACAATTTCACAATAGCAGTGTGGCACTTTGTATAATAAACTGTATTATATACAGTATCGCGATCGATCGCTTAAAGCTCTAACTTGATATAAATTATGTATTTGTAATACTTTGTTATCATTTTTGTGCAATGTTCTTCTAACCCGTTTATGTTTTGGCTTTTCAGTTCTATATTTACAATTTTACACGGGTCACTCTTGACTAGATAGATGTTTACACTTCGTTTGGATTTCTATTCCCTCACACCAAAAGCGTAAGACTCACAATCTCTTCTTGTTCTATAAACAGTCGCATAACTGTTGGTATTTGTGCGCGATGTGTTGGCGATTTTTTACTTTTGGCGTGTGAAGACCGTTCAAAACTGTAGTCGGACCTGCACAAGTACATTTATAATACTTTTTGATTAGTAAGTCTCTTATTGTCTTTTATCACAAACAAAGGAGTGAGCAAGTCTAATTATACAAATTTAATTAACGAAGAATATTCTTCGAATTTCGAGAATTATCGATATGGCGTTTAATACTAGTCCGACAGGTCGCGCTACACTTTTGGACGTGCTTTGGTTTAAAATTGTGTCTAACATTGCAATTATTACAACTACATGATAAATTCGCGATTTTCAGAGATGTTGCCTGTAAACATATCATTCGGCCTTTCTCTATGTTATCTATACATCATTACAGAACTATTTCTAAAAGAAACAAATTAAAGCAATAAATTTATATAAAAACCAATGATACAATGTTCATTTCGGGCAAGGTGGGGATGTATTAAGGTCGGTTTACACTAGCAGCTTTTATAACATTTCTTTGTAAGATCTCATTCTTGAATGACCAGTACCACTGCTCTACGAACCACAATTAATGCACACAAAATATATTATATTGAACACTATTATCCTGTACTAATGGAATCGATGGGACTTGTACAAAAAACGAAGCACAGAATTGGCTTTCGTAGGTCAATGGCAATGGTCGTGGTATTTATCAGGCCATTTTATCAGTACGTTATTAACTGCACGAAATTTCCACAATAAACCGACTAACGAAAACATACCGTAAAACTTTAAGTAAATATCTTACAAATATAAATACAATGTTCCTGATTACAATTTTGGTATAAACTTCGTTCGTGATCATGATTTATTCTTATAATTATACGAATTTCTTATTTGTTTTAGAGAAAATCTTTTTTTAATACTTATTAGAGACAAATCTACATTTAGGGCTATATACATGCGTGTGGAGATATAAAACATCTAAATATAATCTGCGATTGTGATCATACGCAAAAAATCATTAATATTTACATATTAAGAAAGATTTTTTTATTAAGGAACTTCATTTTTAAATTGTTTAAAGGAAATATATTGCATTGTATTCAGAACTTTACTGGGCGGTGATAAAGGTGTATTTAATAGAAGGTTGTTAAGTCAATATATAACCCATTTATGAGCTACCAGTACTTTAAGTAGCCTTGATACTCAAATAGGAATTCAAGCAAATGAATGTGAGTACCATAAATCGGATAATATAATCACTTGAATCGACCTCCAAACGTTTGGATTGCCGATGGCATATTTTATTTATCCTCATTAAGTATTAAATTGTCCCCTAGACGTACAGCAGTGGGAACGCGACGGTGTGCCAATAGCTACATACAAACAAACCTATATTGCCGTGCAGCCTTAGCCTTTTAGTGACCCCGTAGTTGATAGTGGAGGCATAGGCGTACACGGGTCAACTGAAGGTAAGTGACTACCTGCGTCCATGAACACCTATACCTCAGGGGGTCATAAGTGCATTGTTTTTCTAGTCGTATAGGTACGGAAATACCACACAATAAAAGGTAATCAATGATTTGATCTGCTAATTGGTTGTGGAGGCAAATGTTTATGGAACAGCGCATAGTTGTGGAGTTGTAATTATCCAATGAATAGGGACAATCTATTAGACAACTTTTAGTTTCTGCTGTTATTTTTTATGAAATTGTTTTTGACCGAGAATACAAATTTGTCATATCATGCTATCTGGCTAGACTGTGTAGTACGTGAGTTTGTACCCTACCCCTATTATATACTCCTTTTACCACAGTAAAGGACTGAATACTTCATTTTGATACTTTGATCGCTTGTATTCTAGTAACAGATGACAAATTGGCGATCACTTCTCTTATTTTGAATAAAATCTTAACATAAATATCTATCTAAGATACAGGTCAAATCGATTAGGCCTTAGGTTTTGAGATTGCCCGAGATTGTGTTTTTGATACATTACACGTATATAGAGAAAAACATTTATATACTTTTAATATTTTACCTACGACTACAGATATATTATAAAGGATATTCAAACAATATTATACTCTAGAAAAAACCCATACCAATTTAATCTAATGGTGTTATTCCACGAGGATTGTGTCGTGCACTAAGTCTATTAGCGACTCATCATAAAATATCCCCTCGTGAAAGTTAACCCAATGCTGAAAATCATTTGCAGTAATAAGTATATAGAACTGTATTTGTTATAAAACATATCATCATATAGATGCGTCAGTATAAATATTACTACAAGTAATTTTATATACAGGTTGTATAAATATTGTTGGGTTAATCTGAATTGGAATTACTTCAACAATCTTGTGATACATTCAAATAAAAACTTTTGTAAGTAATGGTTTCATATTTTTAAAGATATATCGGTTTGCTGTTGCGACGACGAAATCAGGCCGGATGCTTTACCCTTAAAAAAGAGCCCTTGTCGGTCCGGAACTTGTCAGGCATCAGCAAAATGCACACAGTGAGAAGAAGATAATAAAACCGTATATCTTTAATAAATATAAACAATAGTTGTAAAATTATCTACATATTCGTAAATCTGTCTAAGCATTGTTAATTTGTATATTAATGAAACGCAGGTGCGAATATTAATAATAATAAATTTAATGGGTGAGGAATATATCATAACTTGTATATCACCAAAAGATACCACCAAGATAAAACATCACAACAACAAAACACTTCGTAAATTGCTCTTAAATATTACGTTATGTGAATTGAGATTTTCGGGGTTATTTTGTAGTTCAATAACACATTTTTACACATTTGGTGGCGATCATTTAAGCCAGATAGTAATATGTTATGTTAGTGATGTTTATTAATTTTATGTTTTATTTTGAAACACAATCACATTTTACAACGTTTTTCTTTAAGTTTTAGAGCGACACACCCACGACATGACATGATTTAGAAAATAAAGTAAACAACATCGATTATAATAACAATATAGTGACAGCTCCTAACCAGAGCCGAAAGAGAATAGAAGAAAAAGAAAAAGGTCAAAATTTTCAGCGATCAACGCTGTTTTAAAACGGCTGCTAATAAAAAAAGCCTGCTAATTAACAACAAAATCGATAGTAACAGTAGTAAATGCTAAAAGACAGACTTTACGAATAACAAAACACTGCAATAACATTTGTAGTTAACATTTGACATAATATTTTATACAATTAACGTTCATATAAATATATAAGAAGCAATCTAATACAGACTAACCCGCCTTTCCTCTCGTGTTGTCTCAATATTCCAATAGCATTATGGTATGTTATTGAAAAGTAATACTTCGCAGATATGACCAAATCTTCCGTCTTCATTATTTCACCGTTCAATACAACCTGCATAAAATAATAAAAAAAAACTAAAATAAAATGCTTCTTACAAATTAATAATAATACGAATTGATAGCTAAATTGGGCTTCTAAATGACAGGGATATTTTTACTATATTCGGATCTACCTAAAATATTTAGGATAATTTTTAATATTATTTTTTTATAGTTAATAAAAGAAATGAAAATTTTATGCCAGGAATTATAGTGGATTAGTCTTATTGAAATCAATAAAGCCCAGAGTATATAAACGAATGTATTTTTAAAATTCAATGAAGTAAAAGGATTTTAAATATAAATGTTTAAATAAGAAAACCGAGGAAAGATAAGTTAGTTAAATGAGGTGAATAGACCTTAGAATCTGGACTGACAATATGAAGAAAATGCATTCGAAATATACCTAAGTTGACACTATAATTTACTTAAGTGCAGAGTAAAAAAAAACCTTAGTAAAAACCAGTAGCGTTAAAATATTTCTTTGTCAATTAGTAGAAAACCAATTCAGAGATTCAGAGAATATGAATTTAGTTGTACTCTGTATAGAAAGACAGACTGCCTATACCTTAACTGGTATCGTAAATATAGTAAAAAAATGCGTATTTTTAATGCAGCTAAGCTCTTAATTGACATCAAATTATGTTACATAGGCATTAATATTTCTTTTTTATATATTTTTTAGTGTGAGCACTCACTGAACGATGAAGTTAACTGTATAAAGTAAGAAGTTGAGCAAACAGATAATATAGATATAAGATAAGATTGTAAAAGTATTTTTTTCATGCTAAGTTGTTCTCTAATAGAGACATCGAGAATGGGCATTTAGAATACATAAAACTAAATATCTGACAAACATTACTGATGTACACAGAAAAATTGTTTAATATTATAAGAGACCATTATCTGAGAATAAATAATCTCATCAATATATTTAGTTTAGTAGTATCCATTGGCTCCTTTATTAGCTTTCTTTTGAATTCGAAACTCAATCATACACTCAATATGTATCCACATATAATATCTACTAATAAAATTAATTTGTCTAGTTTGCGATTTGGCAACATTAAAATTTGAAATGAATGAAAGATTGAATGGATGAATAAAATAAAGAGATATCGAAAAAACGATTTTTCCAATTATAGACAATTTAGATAACACTGACGAACAATAAGGACAAGAAATATGTACTAGGAGTATACATCATTATATTAATTTCTTAGCGAACGGGTAAATAAGTTGATGTAGGTACTGTCCCACCTAACATTCAGGAATCACTTTTCATCATTATTTTTGTTGTTAAGAAACACTACATGTCGTAATCTTCCATATATTAAAGACGTTTATGCGACGTTTTATACGGGTTTTATAATAAAATTATTCGATTACTTTCATCCGCAATCGCTTACTTGCGTATATCTTCCTTTATATTTGAACCCGAATGCAGCGAAGGGCTGAGAGAAAGAGATAAAATAGCAAGAGTACAGTCGTTTAAAGGGCGTAGTGTTTATGTAGAACTCGGCGGTGAGACTGCAGTGGGTCCCGAGACGAGGCAGCGCTGGGCAGAGCGAGGAGAGTGAGGGCGGCACTTACGTGACGCCGAGGGGCTGGCGCGCCTCGCTGAGCAGGAAGTCGGCGCGCTCGGCCGGAGACGCGCGCGCGCGCAGCCCGCGGTGCAGCGAGCCCCACGCTATCGGCTGCCAGTTGAACTCGGTGTATTCGTTCACCTCCTGGAACGAACCGCATACCTCACTTACAATACTTCCAACTGTCATTAGCGTACTATTATTTTCGAAAGTTCCAACTTTGTAACATTTATTCACTTAACAAAATAAATACATAAAGAAGTCACTGAATCAGTAAATTAGTCAGCAAACGCAAAACAATATCCTAACCTAACACAATTTCGCAAGCAGAGACAGTATATATAGTGAGCGGCTATTTGCGAAGCAAATACAATATATGAGAAAAAGCGCAATTCCTATCAACAAATAAAGAAAAAATTGTTAATTAATTAATATGATAAATAAACTAATATGTATAATAAGTTATTTTTAAATAGTCGGAATATTCGGCCTAATACTAAACAGTAGAAAAAATGGTCGAATAACGAATAGTTGCCGAACTCGTGTCATCTCTAGTACACAGTACTCACATCTATACAGACGGTGTCCAGTTTTGCAGGTCGGTCGGCCACCATGACCCTGACGGCACCCTCCTCGCTCATCTGCAGCTCGTTGTCAAATTGTCCCTGCTTGTTGTATATAGCGGATATCTCCAGCCGAGTCAATGTCTTTCGCAGGCGAACGAAGCCCAGCAGGTCATAGTGCCACATCCAGTAACCTAGGTAACAAAAGTTAAGTATTTTAAATACGATACATAGGTTTTATCAACAGCCTTTAACAGTCCACTGCTGGACTAGGGCTCTCCTTAGAAAGGAGGTTTATTGCAACATTACGCTTTCAAATTTAATATCTTAATTACATAAAAACCAACAATTATTCAAAATTGTCAATTTGAAAAATATGCACAGAGTGATCGCAACCAGAGGGTGCTTTATCAAATATAAATGTATTTTAAGAAATAAGTAAAAGATTTTTCAGTACATTTCTGCTTGCATCATGTATGCATAGGAACTAAAAACGCATGCAGTTTCTACGTTTATTTACACCGTTATGTAAATTCTCTCGTAGAGCACGGAGAAGTTTACGTAACTTAAGGTAACGAAATTGTTTTTAGGTATCATCAGCCTATTGCAGTCCTATCTGTTTTTAGGTGTATTAGATTATAAACTTACCATGAATGGCCAGTCTCCTTAAATGTGTACATTGCCAGCAAAGTAACACGAATGGGTTCACATGTGCGAAATGATCGGGCTGCAACAAATATATGTATTTAAGTGTAAATAAATGAATAAACAAATTTGACTAAAGTAAAAAAAAAAAAACCAGCTCACACACGAACGTTTGATACCGAACTAGGCAGAGCCTGCTATGGTCACAAGACTGCTGATAAATATGCTTTAAGTTTGCTAAATACATACATAAATTACACCCAGACGGAACATATGATCGTGCTCGTCACACAATATTCGTCCTGGATGGGAATGGAATCCACGACCTCCGAATTAGCCCTCAGAGTCACTTAACTCCAGAACAACAGGCCCCTCAATATATCCTTAATGTTGGTTTACATCCACCAAACTGATGGTGCCACTGAGTCCTTTACATTGAGTTATTTAAAAAAAATTATTATAATTTAAAATAACAACTTTGATCAATTGCTGTATATCATTGATTTTGTAAGTAAAAGTGGCATTGAAAAAGCAGGGTAATAATAATATTTTCAGATATCTGACACACAACGCTATCTAGTTTTAAACTAAGCAGAGCTTGAACTGATAACAATGAAGATTGCTGGCTAGGTTGGCCTATTGGTTACTGATCCTGACTGCTAAGCCACAAGTCGTGAGTTCGATTCCAAACCTGTATAAATAATTGTGTAATGAGCACGACAATTTTGTTCTACGTCTGGGTGTAATTTATCTATCATTTGAATACTAATATTTCGGTTATCTAACTACTGTTCTACTATCTACAACTTTTTTTTGTAAATACATACATATTATACATAGAAAACACCCAAACTTCGAAACAAATATTAGCAGATCATACAAACATTTGGTCCGACCCGGGAATCGAACCTGAGACTTCAGCAGGGAGGTCGCATACACTACCACTGCACCACGAAGGCAGTCAAAGTCAGTCAGTCAGTATTATTGAAAAACTTTCAATTTGTGTGTAGCTGTTAATACAAGAACATAGAAATAGTACATTTTCAGGCGAAGTCTATATCTACTTAACAAGGGTTTAAAAGTAAGGTTTATATATATTTATGTACAGATTTTAGTTTAATAAAACTCGGATGAGTCTATTATTCTTCATTTTTCACAAAACAAAAAGCGTCAGCTGCCGAAATTTCAAGTTTGTAGCCGATTTATTTGTGTAATTTTATTTGTGCTGATCAATAAGGTCAGCCCCAGCCCCAGCTGATCAACCCCTGCGATTTATGATTAATGCTGATCAGTCAGATCTACAAACTCTACTCAAACTCTAAGCTACAAACTTGAAATTTCGGCAGTTGACGTTTTTTGTTTCAGGGTAAGTAATCTTATATGTGTATATTACCTGCATTTGTCGCATAGGTCTCACGATGCGATGATAAGGGTCGTTGGACTCGTAAGGGCTATCAGCCCACACCACTTCACGTAGAGACTCCTGGTACAAACGTGAAACGTGCGACAGAAGAGGAGTGTATAACTGAAAAATGATTACACATGTTGATTTATTGCTATTGGTGGTAATTGGTTGACATGTTGTTATAAATTTGGATAATTAAAATAAACTTATTACAAAGCAAATATATCACAATACAATTTAAAAAAAACGAATAGGTACAGAACAATATTATGCGAAAAATAGTTATTTTTATTTTTTCACATTTTTTTTGTATGTGTAACGAATATAAAATGAACAAATCGAAAGTAACAGCTAGGTTATTACTGTTATAATGTATTTGGGTCACACCGTACTACAATGCTTTTTGGCCCTTTAGTAAAGCAAAACGCTTAGGTAAAGAAAATCACTACAAAAAGTTTAGCACTCAATAAAGACGCTTTAACGAATAGTAGTTATTTTACAAGACTTAAATTAAACTAAGTAGCTCTAAAATAAAATACACACGCACACACACATCTTTTTTTCCGAAGGGGTAGGCAGAGGAGTGTTGTACGCCCGCGTAAGTAGAGAAACGAATATTCGTTCTGAATTATTCGTTTGCGGTATTTTTTATACTGTTATATTTAATTCATTCTATTTAAGGTTCATAAAGGAATCAATGACACTAAACAAAACCGGTAATGATTCGCGCCTTTAATAAAAGTAAGACATTTCCACGTGTCCGACTTAGATCTGAATACTAGATTGTCAATTTTCAGTTATTATTAATTTCATGTTTGTTTTTACTATACACGAAAGAATAACAATACTTAAGACATATTGGAGAACTGCTGCTTGCATAGTTAAGAACTCAGCGTCCCACAGAAAAAGGAACTGTATTCCTTGTTCCGTGCAGTGTCCCCTTGATTTTTGCGCCGTGCTTGCAAGGACATGAACTTAGCGCTCCCCTGATCTTTTTGCCATAGGCTGCAGCCTTATCAAGATCTGGGAATTTCTCGCCGAATACTTTAACACCGGTCTTAAGTGGTAGCAGTGGTTGAGCGAAACAAATAAAAAATGGTTCGTTTGCCTGTTCGTTTGTTACATTTAACACAGTTTAGAGTTTTAAAAGTAATAAATAAAAGCTGACGGCTTACTTACAGATTTACAAAACATGACTTTTAAAGATATCAGGTTGAGCTCTTCGACCAGAATATTGTCCATTATGTCGTTGAACCTCCTGTATGGCACTGCGATCTGTAATAAAATTCAACAAAACTCAAATTGACATACCGATTTCATGGTAAAAGGAAGTAAAATAGTAAATCCATTAACGAAGTACTTATCAACAGCCCCTAACATCCCACTGCTGTACATAGGCCTCTCCTACAATAGTTTTTGGCCTACTATAAAACGCTGGCCAGACGGATTGGTATAGAGTTTGTTCCAAGTTTTCCTTCTTTTTGTAGTGCTATTGTCCTGCAGAGTTTGCTCCCTTAGTCGGCTCTTACGACCCATACTGTATTCTTAATCCGTCACCAAACGGATAGAACGAAGTACTCGCAACCCTGAATAGGCTAAATAAATGTGTAAAATGACCGTAGACGAGTATTTGTAGAAAACATGTCTTTTTAGTCTTGATGTCTAGAAAACGTGTGTATAAGATACTTACAATGTTAATAATGACTTGCAGCGGTTCAACATACATGCTTTGCACGTGGCCCCAGTCGATCTGGGGCCAAGGAATGCGCTTGTTCGTTATGTTCAGTGTCAGGTAACGCAACTGACGAAGGACTCCCAATGTACGTAGACTGGACGTGTTTATCTGGGAGTAGTCTACTATTATGTGCTGTAAACAAAATATTTTGTTTACATTACAACATTACAAACATAAAACTATTTGTGGTTCACGTAATTTTTTCCCCGTTGGTGGAATCGACCGACTTTTTGATATTTTCCGATCAAATACTATCACTATAACTTAATAACAATGACTAAATAATACTGTGTATAGAATATTAATAATTAACTAAGCAGGAAATCCAATTTAAAATTATATGACACCAAATAATTATAAATAAAAGAAATTTCTAATTACAAAATAAAATTTTGATCATCTTTCATTAAATTACAATAACTAGCTAACAAAATAAGTTTATTTAAATTATATTTATGTTAATTAATTTTAAAGTTTGAAAGTGAACTGCTCTCGTGCTTCTTTAGCCGACTGCTGGTCACTGACGTCGACTATATGCATACCACACGTATATGTAACGACAGTCCACAAAGATTAATTTGTTAAATTTTGATAATATAACATTATCTGACAAATCTATACAAATAAATTAAATTGAAGTCTCTTTGTAATGTCAAAATAATAGTTTTTTCATTGTCATACGGTTTTTTGCAAGATACTTATGCCTAAAACCCAGTTAAAATATTTTTTGTCTAAGTCTGTTCCGGGTAATCTTCAAAACGGCTAGACCGATTTTGATAATATTTTACTACCAGGTAGCTGTCCATAAAGGAGTAACTTAGGCTATATTTCCTCTCACAAAACCCCATAAAATTTTGTCCGGTATGGGAATCGAATCCCAAGCCTTAAAAATATTTTCAATTCAAATTCTTGTGTCCACTAATAACAAATTGCTTGGTTTATAGTTTCAAATTATAAATTAAGAGATATCTCTTAATTTATAATTTGAAACTATAAACCAATAGATAGATATATAGATAAGAAAAAACCAGTCTATTTCTCATAGAAGTTAAAGATGATTAATATTTTTTTTAAATAAATTCGAACAAAATAGTCATTAAGTCACGTGACAAAAAGTGTTACGTCACAAAACATCATTATTGTTGTTGACGTTTTCATACAACAGAGCAGGTTACCCTTTATTGTTTTTCGTTTTTAACATATTTTGTCACCTTAATACAGTTTCAGTTGACACTGGACACAGATGTAAACAGTTTTGTTTCGCAGACTGTGACGTCATTCAAGACGTCATGATACTATTCAGCGTTTTCAAGGGAAATTTAAATTGTTTTTTTAAATACAAAATAAGTAATGTAAATATTGCTTTATCTTTAAAATATAGGTTTTTTTTTTGATAAAATAGATCTTAAAGTATATAATTAACCAAGTTTTCAAATTGAGTCAACTAGCCTATTGAGATAGAGGATTGTGTCACCGATATGATTTATATTCCTACCTACTTAAAGGAGCTGAAAAAAATTGTAATTAACCGTAACCTGCTTTCTGTAATTTGCCATCCTTAGGCTTGGTCTGTTTTCTTCAAATTTTTATTGGATCAAACGGGATGAATAAATACACTTTTATATACCATATACCTATATTGTAACTTTCTTCATCGGTTCAGAAATGACGAAGTTCTGAGTCAAAAAACATAGAAACAATACAACCGAATAGAGAATTTCCTCTTTTTTGAAGTCGGTTCGTTCGGACGGCATTGCCAGCGGACGATAGGGGGAGGTAATAGTACTCACCCTCAACGTAGAAGAGAAATCGTGGATTTCCAAGTTAACAGCTGATATGATGCTATGGTGGCTAAACAGTAGCCCTCGCGAGTAGTATTCGATGTGTTTGTGCTGAAATGAAATAATAGATAGCAGTAAGTATGTGTGGCCTGTTAGGTCAGATTACTTCAATACAACGCTCAAAAATTTCCTCGCGTTATTTTTAAATCTTCACTCATAGGTACGAATTTCAAATTTTGTATCGATATCGAGGCCTTTTCGACAATCTTTGCTTTTCATTTTTTTAAAACTTTAAAATATCGTAAGAGTATTGGGAGATATACTAAAAGGATAGTGGAAAAAAAAAGATAAGAGGTATTTACTCCAGGCCTGTGGAAAACAACGACCGTGAAATCAAATGGCAGAACGTTCATCATCATCATCAACAGCCTTTCATAGTCCACTGCTGAACATAGGCCTCTCCTTAGAAAAGAGGCTGTGGCCTACTATACCACGCTGGCTAGACGGGTCGGTATAGGGTTTGTGTGAAGTTTTCCTTCTCTTACAGTGTTGTTGTCCTGCGTAGTTTACTCCCTAAGTAGGCTCTTACGACACCCACGAGATGAATAGGGGTGACACTCCGTATTCTTAATCCGTCACCACACGTTATATTCACATAAAGCTGCTGTTAATTTTTAAAATTGTTTCGAAATTCTAGAAGAAGCTTGAAAATCTTTAACCGTGTAGCTTCACTATCTCCAACCGCATTACCTAAAAGTGGATATAAAGCAATACTCCTCCTCAGTAATACTGAGCCCTTGATATCGTTGTGACATGAAATTAATTTTGCGGAAAAATACGTCCGCAGAGTCGTTTCCGCCCTAGGCTACATTCGTTCCGCTACTTTACGGTACGGTAGTATAAAATAGCAAACAGTACAAAACCTACAAAAACCAGTTTTGATTACAAACAACTCCGTTATGGTATGAGTGTCTGCGTTAAAAATAAATTGTTTTGAACTGTTACTAGATTGACCTTGGCGATTATGCAACAATTATTAAATAAACCGTTTCTTAACTTTCCGTGTTTCATTGATGTAAATGAAACTGTTGCAATAAGATATTTGTTTATTATCTTTATCACTGTATCGTTGTAATAATGTGTTTTCATAATTTAATTGCTTTTTATTAAATTGCTTTTCATATTGTTTGTTAAATAAAGAATTTTACGATTTGTTTTATTTACATTTCTAGTTTTTTAGTACATTTTTATAGCATAGAGAGCAAACGAACAAACGGGTCACTTAATGATAAGTGACTACCGTCGTCTACCGACATTGGCAACTCAAGAGATACGAGTGTGTTGCCAACTTCCGAGTGAAGGAGATAGGAAATCACCTATCTCCTTCACTCAAAGGGTCTCAGTTGACTTCACCAACTAGTTGAAAAACAACGAAAGAATCCCTTAACATCGGTTTCTTGTGAGGTTATCACTCTGGTCGAGCCAGCCTAACTGTGACGAATAAAAAAACTTAACGTCCTATAAAGCAAGCATTTTAAATAAATAAAAATAAATATATTATTTAAGTAAACAGAAAGATAATATGACGATTCAACATAATTCTCAATCAATAGTAAAGTAGTTAGATACAAGAATTGATTGCCAACGACCTTTGGGTGGTAGTACCAGGCTGTGACGTAGCAGGAACAAAAGCTGTGCGGCTAACTTTGACCTTTTAGTTACATATTTCATGTAACTAGTTGAAGACTTTTGTGATGCAGGAAGTCTTTAAATAAGGTATTGTGTTAAAGATACGTCATACCGTTACGTCTTATCGGTATTGTAATTAAATTTAGTGTTGTACCTGTTCTTGCTGCTTAAACCAGGTACCAGATTTCTTTCAGAAATTCTTTGTATAATGAAACAGGCTTGGGAACGGATTCTCAATTTTCTGTTTTTACTTATAGTACAAATAGATAGAACTGGCTAGGTATTTTTTCTGCTGAAGCATTTAATGATAATGATGTCCTCATGAACTTAAACAGTTTTACATACAGAAGGTTTAGGAGCATAAGGTCAAAAGCGCACATAGTCAAAAACGTACATTATCAAAAGTGCACAATGTCAAAAGCGCAAAATGTCAAAGTAGATTGTCCCGTTCGCTGAATGTCAAATATTCATCCAGCAAATTTTACAGCCGAACTGTTTGCGCCAAGCAGTTGGACCAATACCTTATAGAAAATAGCTTATAGAAAATGGCTTATAGAAAATGAAAAGGTAGGTTAGGTTAGTATTGCGATCAACAAAGTGCCGTGGCAGAGGCCGGTCAGTGCCAGAATCGCACTGCCTATATTGGACATTTATGCGAGAAAAGTAAAACTCAAACCAAGCAGTTTACGTTTTTTTTTTATTTTGCGCTTTTGACATTGTGCGCTATTGATATTCTGCTCGTTGGACAATTTAAGATCGTTTGTCATTTCGCGCTTTTGACCTTATGCTCTAAACGCATACATAAATAATTACCACTACTAGCATAATGCCTCTTTTCTTTGTAGGAATTGCTTATACCTATTAATAACGGAGCCAATAGGACGGAAATACCTCTCACCACATAATGAGCAATCACCTTTTGTGTAAATGTGTGTATTTAAGTGATACTTACAATATCCTTCTCCACGTTGTCCGCGACGTCCAATTCACAGCCTAATAGTGCAAACGTCTCAATACAATGTATATTTTTAAAGATCAAACTCTCTGTTAATATCCTGCAAAAAAAGTTGTTATATAAAACTTTTATAATAAATAAATATAAAGATAACCAACTTATGGTTGTCAGATTTACTCATGTTGAAATTGCGACTTAAAAGTGTATTAATTTATTTATATATTTTTCAAAGACAACTTCCGCACTAGGACTTTACAAACATACTTGAAACGGACACAAAACATACACAATTTGTTGATCACACAAAGTGATCGAATCGATTTGTGGGGATCGAAGCCACAACACTCAGCATAGGGAAGCGGTCCGTGCAGTCACATTTAAATGTACTTTAAATTCGCAATTAAAACATGAGTAATGAATAACTAGACGACGCATCGTTTTCAAATCAAACACAATATAATAATATTCAACATCCTCTATTCTTTTTTTATATACACATCAAAAAAGTCTGAGCAACACGCAACATTTACAGAAACTGCAAGTTTTTTGATTGGTATACAATCTTTTCGGAAACATACTGGTGAGCCAGTATATGTTTCCGAAGAGAATAGAAACTTTTCGATTGTGTATTGTTTTTATTAAACTAAAAGCTGACTATTTTTTCTTGATTTTAAGCGTTTTCGTTGCATGATAAATGTTTTTTTTTTTAAATTGAGCGGCGAGTCATTATTTGTGTCATGGAGCTAATACATTAGACTGCTGATGAAATGCAGGAAGTTATAGGAATGCTATAAGTGCGAAGAAATCAGTCCCAGGTATCTCGGTATTTTGATGTCAATAGGAGCATGATTTGTCGTCTTTGGCAGCGTTATGTTAATACTGGGGATCCTGCTGAGCAGTACCCGGCACGTGGAAGGATTACAACTGCTCCATAGGAACGATACATAGAACTGACTTTAAGACGTCAGACGATGTTAACCGTCTGTGATAGGTTTAAAGCTACAATTCTTAAGCGGTGTTGTTATTAGCCACCAAACCGTGAGAAATAGGTTGCATGAATACGGCCTACGAGCACGAGGCCTAATTAGGTGCCCACCTATACGTCTTGGGAATCGCTCGCTTCGAAACTAATGGTGTAGAGAACACTTGACATGGACCCAGAAGCAATCGTTTTTGTGGATGGCAATATGAACACCTGAAATTTACGTTGAAGTTGTTCTCGGACCTTATGTTCACCCATTTACACAAAGTCTTGGCTTAGATTTGACGCTGATGCATGACAGCTCGCAGGACCAGAGAGTACTAGACAATGGCAAACATCCGTGTATTGCCGTGGCCTGCACAATCGTCAGATATCAATCCCATCGAACACGCAGGGGACATGCTCTAGAGAGAACCTGGACGGAGTGTCGACAACCCAACAACTGATAGACTTGTTAAAATTTCATTAGGAGCGATTGCCGTAGGATTAGATAAACAGTCTTATAAATTCAATGAAAAATCGTTGCCGACAAATTTTAAACAACAGAGGCGGTCACAGTTCGTACCGAATTACATAATAATTTAAGAATATGTCATTATTTAAGTTTGTAAAACACGAGTAAAACAAAAGTTTATTATCGTTTTAACTTAATTTTGTATTACGTATGTTACGCTACACGTATTGTTAATTATTGTGATTAAATGAACAATTAAATGAAGGATTTTGTTGCTTTAGTCACTAATGCATCAAAGAATGCTTAGCTTACAAAAGAAATATAAATATATTACAATAGAAAAAATCGTTCAGAAGTTCAAAACCGTACACGTTGCTTAGACTTTGATGTGTGTACATAATAATAGCTGAACACACAGTCGCCGTTACAACAGTTTACTTTACATTTTCTTTAATATTTTTAAGCTGACAAAGTAAAAATATTAAAGAAAATATAGAAAAAACATAATACTGTGTCTGCCTGATTCAATTTATAACGAAATGTATTCAAATGGTTAAGCCTTATAAAAATCGAACAACCGAACTCCGGCCAACTCTTTGAAGTAATTTAATTGATATTCAGAAAGGGCGTGTATTCTAAAACAAGTGATGTCTACTTTCTTTTAAATCTATGAAGCTTTATCGACATTCTTAAACTGCGTGGGACATTTCCTACGTCATACAATATCATTGGCCTACGTAGATTGTCTGACTCACAACTCATAATTGCGTGTCCTGGTTGTTTCTTCAAGGACAAAGTATTTTTGATTCTTAAGAATTGTTTTAAACAGTTCAGTTTTGCATGCATTCTTTTACATTGGTTTTACGAATTTCCATTTTTAAATAGCTAGCGATCCTGACTGCTAAGCTAGACCTTGTGTTCATTTAGAGCAATATAGTGTCTAGGGACGATCATTTGTTCTGTGTCTGGATGTTTTATCTATAGTATGTACCTATTTAGAAAAATATAGGTATGTTTATCAGTAGTCTGGTGACCTAGGCTCAGAGTAGTTTGGGATCAGACAGCAGTGTAAAAAAAAAGACGTTTTGGAAGAAAAAAAACCTAACCAAATCATTATACAATTCCATTTCATAAAGTTTATAATTAAGCCTAATTAAATTTTCCTTTTTTACTTTATTACTGCTTGAAAACTATATCTTTACAAAAAAAAATAAGATAACAGTATCATCTTAATGCCAACTTAACTTAAAATCTATCTACGTTTACTCACCTCTTCAGTTTGGTAAATGGCACATTATGATTTTGCTGTAAATAGCTTGGTCCTATAAATATTAATTCCCGTAGCTTCACTGTGTCAAAATATCTGTAACAAAAGTTTAAATTTATTAAAATTTAACATACTCGAGAAAAGCTGAGAATCTGCGAGCAACTTAATATGTTTCTAGAATTATAAATAAGAACCATTTATATCAAGTGAAATAAAACATTAAGAACAAGCCCAAAACCCAGATACATACATAAGTTTAACATTTATAATACACTTCGATTTTTTGCGGCGGGAATTATAAAAAAGAATACTTGAACCACACTTAAAACCCAGTTTAGAAAAAAATGTCAATTCTGGCAAATGATTTCCAACTGCGACACGATACTTGAGACCCGTTCTGGCTGTGATCATCTTCTAATGGTCCGGTACGTGTCTTGTTTTTTCTACATCGCGACAACTAGTTGTGGTCGTATTATACTCGTATGATACCACTACACACAGTTTTATGTACGTAATCATTCTGTAATGACTGATAATTTCACGATATGGATGCTATACAGTAACCACATCGCGGTGAACAGTTATTTATCTCAATAAACGTTTTCGGTATTTGAGAGTACCAAACACATACGAAAAAGATAATTATGAGTGAAATCGCCCTTATTTATGTTGGCATTAGATTGATTGATTGAAGTAACCTACTCAAAATATGAGTTTCTAAATTACATTATCACGCTGTCTTCTTGTAGAAGTTTATCTATTCTAGTCCTAAAATACGAGTATCACTTTACTCGCTTACTTTACTTTAATATACGCATATAGTTATAATATGTTGGTCTAGTATATTAGTACTAAACTATCGAGGTTTGGTTTTATTTGTTGTAAGCGCTGATCTCCGTAACTACGTGAGTTTTGCGTTTACTAGCCCAGTTTATAAGGAAAGTAAAGGGCTATTAAAAATCACCTACGTACCACTACTTGTAAATAAAACCAAAGGGAACGGCTTATACACTAGATGTAATGTGTGTGGTGCCGTGGCACCACATACATTACAGTAATCCAGACACGCCGTAGCGTGTCCAGCCAAGTTCAAAGCAAAGGAACTGGCGACGCAGCAGCCGTGTGTAGTATTACACGAACCATTTCGAGCTACTTCCGACCCCTTCACAACTCGAAAATTATTTAACCTACATATATGAAATTTAGCACATTTACTAAAGATCTTTAGTTTGTCTAGAATCCAAAAATTCGTGAATATTGCTCCAACAGTTATTGATATACTAGCTGACCCGCGCAACTTCGTCTGCGTCTCTCAATAGTAATAAATTTTCTCCGTTTTTCAAACATCATCTTCATTGGTGATCCGCTCCAATTGGTCTTAGCGTGATGATATATAGCCTATAGCCTTCCTCGATAAATGTGCTATCTAACACTGAAAGAATTTTTCAAATCGGACCAGTAGTTCCTGAGATTAGCGCGTTCAAACAAACAAACAAACAAACAAACAAACTCTTCTGCTTTATAATATTAGTATAGATTAACGTTTTAAAAACCGGATTTTTTATGACTGTCTCACTCACTGCCTTATAGAAAACCTAACAAAACTAAAAAACTTATCTCACTTCCAGATGACTTAGAAACTTGAAGATTATTTTTTTTGGATTTTCTCTTTTTTTTGGACTTTCTAAAATAATTTTTAAATAACAATTACTTGTATCTTGGTGCTACAACAATATTTTCTACTTAATACGTAATATAAATCCTTGAATTTTAATACTTAGACAATTATTTACAAAATGCAATTATTTCACTTGGGATGTAATTCAAGCTCAAAATTTTGACTTGGCTAGTTTTTACCAACAAACCAAATTTCAGGAAAAGTTACAGGTATTATATCAACCTGACAGTATAAGAACAGTACAAACAGGAAGTACACTAACTTAACGAAGATAAGTTCATTAGACAAAATTTACCCTGTAAGTGAAAACTAGCCACGTGTGTACTAAGATATTAGTATTTATATTATTATATGATAAGATATTACAGTCGGCGTATATATAAACTTCAAGATCGCACGATGCACGAGACTATTTTAATTATAAAGTACTTTGTTACAGTACAGCTTTGTTATAATAAACATTGACTTGACTTTAACTAGAATAACAGGTCTGTAAGTTATCTAGATAGTATTGTATTGTATTTTATGGTTAAATTGTGAGTAGGGACATTGCACTCTGCCCTATATACCAAAGGATATCAATCTAAATATTCTCTGAAAGGCGTGATAAAATAAAACAAACACGCTTAGTCTCCCTAACAGGTTACTTGTTAATTTCGTTACGTCCACACGGAAAAATTAAAAATAAAAGACTAAAAGTGCATAGTTACCTAAGAACGAATAACAAGATAAGGTTCTGTTGTAAATATACGTGTACAGAAAAATATTGACGACCATCCTTTTTAAAATCGGTTAAAACACAGTTACTACGAACACGTAACTCTGTGCTGCGTTACTTTATATTTAATTCATAAATGCAAAAGAGTATTTCACAACGGTATAAAGAAAGTATTGTATAATGGCTATTACGAGACAAAATTACAAGGAACAATAAAATAAACCATTGTGCATTTTGCCACAGATAAACCGATCTATCAAAGTATTGTTGCCACATGCGGCCTATGTAGAATTAGTTCCTATTTTGAAAAGATTCGCTTGTTTACTGGGAATTTTACCAACAACAAAGACCTTTATTGTTGTTACCAGGCAACTTTGTTCATCTAAATGTGATGTTAGAACATGTTAGATGAACAAAGTCAGAAATATTGTTTGGCATAATATTTTTGGGATCCCTTGGAAATGTTCTAAATAATGATGGCTTTAAGTTGTTGATGAGGAAGCCTAGCTTCTATAGTATCGCGCACAAATGAAAAAAAATTAAATCCTGTGGCAGTGATGCAAATCGTATTTTAATCATTGAAGTATTAAAGAAAAAGAAAATAAACGCAACCGGGAGATGAATATACGTCGTTAGTTGCGTTAAGATTGAGTGCATAACTATACTGTATTTACCATCTTTTTAATCTGCCAGAATTTTAGAGTGCGGGCAACGCATCTATTGTTTATATAACATTGATTTGAATGTAATGATTTTGTGTGAGTATTAATGTAATTTTGTGTGGTAGACTTACGTGAGACGATTCTAAGATACAAGCTAAGACATTCGGTAACGCAGTTTCCTTTACGAAATTGACATGGTTTACTTAACACAAATAGAAATAATCCTAACAATTTTATCAGATGTATTCATCACTAAGTACTTATTGTGAATATTTGAAGCACATATTCTTTCACCGGAGAGATAATTCAATTTTCAAAACAAAAATATGTAATTAAAACGTTTTGTAACGCAAGTGAAAGCATTGCGGTGAAGGCGTCGTGTTTTTTTTCATATAAGTATATTTTTCGTGTATTTACCATCTATATGATAATTAGACAAGCAGTTAAATAAAACATTCTTTCTTTTATTATTATTTATTTTGGAATGATGAGAAAAAAGAGCAAATTGACACCTTCCGCAAATTAAGCGTAAAAAAATGTTTAAAAGAAAGGAGGTCTATCAGTCTAGGAAGACTTTTTTAGGAAAGCGTGGAGAATATTTTATTTAAGTCAAATAACACATCTTTAGAACCTTGAAGCCTGTAAAAACAAGTTAATTATTAAAAAAACTGTCACTCTTGCAATTAAGATCAAAATCCATAAAGACGTTTAGGCTACAGAGCTTGTCAAGGTAATAACTCTGTGTCACTCTATAAACATAACCCTCTTTCTGGCGCAGTCAAGCAAAAATCAAACTTGTACGTTAAAGCAATTAAGAGATAGCCCACCTTTGAGCCCACACAGAAAAAACAAAATAATAGTTGATTTTTTTATTTCAATAAAGACAAGGAAAAATTTACTTACAGTTGCTAAATAAAAATATTTCTATTTCTTTCAAGTTCGTACGTTTTGCCGTGAAATTAATAAAAAGACAAAGTGTCAGTCTTTAAACAAACGTCAGTGTCAAAGTACAAATGTAAAATGCGGGGAATGCCACCAAATTAGAAATGTGCAAGTGAATTTATTTTCTAATTTTCTGTTTTTGTGTCACTAGAAAGTAAGAAATGCAATCTGGCCTTCTACTGATTTTTGAACGACTTAGACTGCGTTTCTACTATACCTGCTTCCCTTTACTGCTTAATGCAAAAAAAAACGCTAATAACCTAACCCACCATAGATCCGAGGTCATATTTCTTTATTATGCAATTGTCAATGGAACTGAAACTATGGCCATCTAAAGTTCACTTTTTTTACTTAGCTAATGGTTGGAACTTGTAACGGTTAATCATGATTTGGACCCAACGATGTATGAGAAATTAAAACTGCGAGTCAGAAAACCCTGTCACCGCCAGCTCCTTGGTATCACTCCTACATATATACTTACTTCCATTGTATTTTCTAATGTTAATGATATTTAACTTTTAATCAAAACGTTACACAATTTGAATGCCAGGTGTCAAAAACAAATTTAAAGTGTCTTACTTACTTACTTACTTTTTACTACCTAATGGAAATGTCAAGTAATCAAAAGTAATCCGTAATTTGGAGGCCAACAACTTTTAAATAGCGAACGTTCAACATTCAACAACAATAAAAGCATATGGTAATGAGTTGTTAAATTATTTCAATAGACGGCGCTGTGCTGTTTCGCTGGATCTGAAGTTAAGAACTTTTTCCGTCAGTCGTCTATCAGGGTTTAAAATAAGACCTTTTAAATAGTATCAACGACTTTAAGACAAGATATCAGAATCTCAACGCTTGATTAGACAAGCCAAGTCTCAAAGCTTTCATGCCTTTTGTAATAGTATAGATGAATCTACGACTTTGTCAGATATGTGGCTTAAAATGAGGTGGATAAAGGGATTGAGGCAAAGTAAATTTTATACTTCTGACCGGGCTAAAGAAGAACTTTTGGCATCTCTGACTCCCGATTACGTAATTGACCCCCCAAGGATATTTCTCGTAGCTAATTCTAAATTAGACGCTAATTTTGATCTTCATGAAATGGAGAACTGTTTAAAACGTAGAGATACTTCCCCTGGACAGGACGGTATTTACTATTCGATGATATATAATCTTCCTGATATAGGAAAAGTATTTCTACTTCAATTATATAATTTAATATTTAGATCTGCGTGTATCCCTAGTCAATGGAGACAGATTAAAATTCTACCAATACCGAAACAGAATAATAGTTCGAATTCCAAACTGCGACCTATAGCCTTGATTTCTTGTTTGTGTAAGACATTTCATGTGATGCTCGCTAAACGCTTAGAATGGTTTATCGAACATAATAAAATATTATCGCCAAATACAATAGGATTTCGGCGGGGCCAATCATGTCTGGACTGCTTGGCTCGTCTAGTTACGAGTATTCAGATTGGGTTTTCGCAAAATGTTCCTACCGTCGCATGCTTTTTGGATATAGAGGGAGCCTATAACAATGTTAATATTAACAAACTGATAAATATTTTGGGTGACCTAAATGTTGGAACTAGGATTTGTGGGTATTTATGGGAATTCTTGAGAGAAAGGCATCTTCAAATAGAGTGTGATGAGACAGATGACGTGTTGGTTAGGCAGACGAGCAGGGGAATTCCTCAAGGAGACCCTTTGTCGCCTTTACTTTTTAACATTGCTACCATTGGGATATGTCAAAATATTAATCAAGTATTTATTTGTCAATATGGGGATGATTTTGTTCTGTTTGCTAAACATAACAAAATTCAACAAACTGTGATAAGCATACAAGACGCTTTAAATGTATTTGTTAATTTAGTAGAACAGCTTGGTTTAGAGGTATCAACAACAAAGTCTAGATATTGTATTTTTAGTAGAGCTCGCAGATATGAGAGCATTCAAATTTATATTGAAGATACCCTATTAGCTCCGGTTAGTAGTTATAGATATTTGGGGTTTTGGCTTGACAGGCCTCTTAGATGGACGAAACATATAAATGAGATGTGTGAGAGAGCACTTAAGTTTTTGAGTCCTTTAAGAGTTCTAGCAGGAGGT
This sequence comes from Arctia plantaginis, assembly GCA_902825455.1. NCBI lineage: Eukaryota > Metazoa > Arthropoda > Insecta > Lepidoptera > Erebidae > Arctia > Arctia plantaginis. The sequence continues at coordinate 18,327,901 of CADEBD010000226.1, read as the reverse complement.
GGTTGGGGGGTACACCCGTTGCACCTTCGCAGAATATACTTCGCCCTTATCCGCAGTCGACTGGATTATGGTAGTTATTTGTACGATAATGCTGCTAACTGTCATACGCTAAAGATAGACAGGCTACAAAATCAAGCCCTTAGAGTTGTGGGTGGATTTATTAAGTCAACCCCAATTCATACTATGGAAAGCGAAATGGGTATTCCGCCAATGAGAATAAGGAGGCTGTATTTATCGTACAAATATTGTTTAAAAATTTATTCTTATTCATATAATATTAATTGTCAACTTGTATTAGAACTTAAAAGACTATTAGGTAAAAGATTTTGGGCGCAAAAAAAGAAACCATTGTTGGCTATATGTTTTGATGAGGTGCAACACAACGAAATTTCTGCATCTCATCCTCTTGAAATGTATAAACTGGATACCTGGATGTCTAATATCAATATTAAAAATGTTGTTAATAGTAAGTTGGACTCGGTGGAGGGATCAAAGTCTCAGTACTTGGGTTATATTTTACATCAGGAAGTTTTACAGGAATTGTACGATAAGTATCATGAGCATTATGTAATTTATACCGATGGATCTAAAACAACTAGAGGACTGGGTAGTGCATATTTTGATCCTAATACTAGGTCTAACAACTTATTCAAAATTAATAATGAATTTATATCTATTATGACTGCTGAATTATATGCGGTGTTGCGGGCTTTATGCTATGGATCTGATCTGGGAGTCCGTAAACTAGCAATTTTAACAGATAGTCAAAGTGCTTTGCTTCATATTACTCGGTGTGTTACTGGTAGCAAAGGCACATCAATAGCATACCAAATATTGGATCGGATAGCCGGAGCTAATAGTAAGGGTGTCACTGTGTCACTTCAGTGGGTTCCATCTCACATTGGGCTATCGGGAAATGAAGAGGCTGACAGATTGGCGAAGAGGGCTATATTAGAAGGTGAAGAAGTAAACGTTTTACCAGTTTGGTCCGAAATTTTTATAAAATATAAAATGAAATCCTATATGACATTTAAAGAATATTTTGATGAACGTTCAAAAGTCAAGGGTATTTGGTATAAAAGTATTCAATGTGAGCCTCTTCATATCCCATGGTTCACGGATACTAGGCTTAATAGGAAACAAATTGTTACTGCATGTAGGTTACGGACTGGTCACATTCCTTGTAGAAGTTTCGGATTTTTAATGAAAAAGATTGAGTCACCCAATTGTGACGTATGTGGAAAACGTGATGATATTTATCACATACTTATGGAATGTGTACGGTATAACGCTAAAAGAACCCAATTTTTAAATAAATTTAAATTAACTCTGAACAATGTTGGAACATTTCAAAGCGTTTTAGCTGATCCAAATTCGGAGGCAGCTAAAATGCTTTATAATTTAGTTTTAAGTAGTAATAATAATAATATGTAGTAGCTAGCTTAGAATAAGGTATTATGGGATTGACATCGTCATTTTTATGTACAAAAATCCCTTGTATAAAATAAAGAAATAAAAAAAAAAAAAAAAAAAAAAAAAAAGACTAAGACGTCTAAATCTTCATAAATTAATTGTTATTATAAACCGTTTTAAATCCCATTTCAATCTAATTTTCCACCTATATAAATTGAGCTTTTATGCAATTTAAATGGGGTTTCTATCTGAGTGCAATAAATGTTGTTCATAAAAAAATGTGAAATATATACAAAAAATCAAAGAAGTGAAGAAGTTAAAGTGACAGAAAATTCACGACACGACGACGACGACGAGTTAAATGATAAAAACTTAATTTAAACACTTTAGGTAGCAACTGCTACCAATTTAATTGTAAATTCACTAAAGCTCCTTTGATCATCCGCTCTTATTTATACTCGTAATTCAGCCGTATTTCTGTTCTTACAATTTGAATTAGAGTACATATTTATATAGAAGGCAACTTGGCAGATACAAGTTTTCTAACACTCTAACACTCGGGTGTGGGTATATGTTAACAAGCAAGAAGTCTGGACTAAAATTACCCTACTAATGAACAATCTCCGGTAAAGACTACAGTTTCCCTCCAGTCCAAAGATAGGGGTCGTACACAGTCCGAGTTTTGGGATTTTCGCCTCTTGGAATTGGTTAGCAGGCGCAATCAGTTATTGTTAAAAAAGTTAATAGCTTCTTGGTATTTAGAAATTTTTATGTAGGTACATAATATGTGACAACTTTAAATTGTATAATTTTAATTAAATGCGATGTACTACTACAAAGCTAATGTTGCATTGCCTTAATCGGCTGGGTATGATTTACTTTGCATCCAATGACACTTTGGATACGAAATGATTGTGTTCAGCAATAAATAATTGACTGATTGCTGTGACATGACTATTATTTAATAATAAGTCATCTTTTAAATGTTTTCCATCTGAGCGCGAATACACCCTTTTGCATTAATTGTTAAACATGATTTATGCTCTCATCCACTCCTCTAAAAGTAAACGCATACACACACCGATTTATTTATTTGAAAATATACCAAGACTATTTCGTAAATATATTATTATTACGAGTCGAGTAAATCGTGTGACGTGCAGTGTCACAGTTACATCACAGACGACGATTCGTATTGATTAAACACGGTCTAATAATATCAGAGTATATCGATAAAAGCGATGCCCACGGTCATTTCCGCGAATAGATGCGGTTGAAATATGCAAGTATCTGTGGAAGCTTCTTGAATATTCGCGTTTAATTAGCTTGATGTTTAGATTTTTTTAGGTTTTTTTTTTTAAACTTCTCACAGACTGCCGTCTGATTCCAAACTAGGCAAAGCCTGTGCTATGATGACCAGACTGCTAATAAAAATAATTATATATAATACATACGTAATATAGTATAATACGTAATAAATAAATAAATAAATAAATAAATAAAATAAATATAGATAAATTACACCTAGACAGAACAAATCATCGTGCTCATCACACAATTATTTGTCCTGGGTAGGAATCGAACCCACGACCTCCGGTTTAGCAGTCAGGGTCACCAAACACTAGACCAACAGGCCAGTCGATGTACTGTATTCACAATTGCGGAGCATCCGCGCCAATTTGGTTTTATGCAGCCACAAGAATAACAATAATAAGAACAAAATAACAAGAAAACAACTTGGTGAACAACTGATTGACTTGAAAATTGGAGTGAAAATTTCGGTGTCAAGATCAAAGACGTTTGTCATTGTGAATCGATTCTTTATCGTCAAGCAATAAAAACCTGTTTAGTTGCGCTTATCGCACGAACACTTCAGATTTTGACGATAAGAAACACTGAAGTTGGCGATTTAGTTTCTGTTAATGCCGGAGGGGATAAATTAATGAGAAAGACAGATTTCTTAAAAAAAAATACGGAATAACAAGGTAAGTTCAGGGTTTTGCTATCATATAGATGAGATTCAACAAGCATCAGAAAATGGTAGTGATGAAGATAGCTTCAGCTGCTAATGCATCTCTGTATATAAATTTTCTGAGTACATACTTATGAGTTTTATTCGGATATGCATTAGCAAACAATGATAACATCACGCATATTTTATCGATACTACCAGCCAGTGTCAAATTAAAAAACTTAATTTAGTAACTTAATTAAAAACTTAACTTAGTCTGTATGGTATGTATCCATAAGTACACACAATAACTTAACAGACATGTGCAACCGATTGTCAACCTTATAGACAGGACCTTTTTTTTTTTTTTTACCCGGACCATGTTATTTCAGGTCCTCCCCGAATTGACACCATGCGTAGTCAGGCCCTATCCCAGGGGAAAATCACTTCCCCCCTCAATCGCGACGTGGCGGCCCAATTTCGTCTTAATGAAATCAGGCCGCCATCCTATCCCCTACCGCAACATTCAATCAGCGACCAGAGGTCCCAACTCTCTGGCGGCCCGCGGCCCCGTCGGCGGCTGGTATGGTCGCCGACGTCCTCTACGCTCAGGATCGGCCCTCTCCCGATCCCGTTCAGCGGTCTCTTTCTGGAGCATTACAGCTTCACAGAAAGAGACCACTGCTTATAGACAGGACCTAGTAACATTAATGAGTAAACTTAAATGAAGTCAGTAATATTAAATGCAACACTTACTGTGGAAGCACAAGGTTCATGAATTTCTCCAGTTCGTCTTCGTTGCCGTCTAAGTATATGTGAAGCTTTCGTGTGTACCGCCTGAAGATACGGGTCAGGAATAAATTCTTTCTCATTTGTTTCGCTCGTAACTTTAATGTGTCTCTAAGGAAAAATAACATATAATGTAATAATCATTTACGTAAAGATTATTGTTAGAAAATAACAAGCTGAGCTTGATGCTTGAATACTAAACAATCGATATAGGCATGAGCGGATCCATCTTTCAAGGCTAGGTTATTTTGTGTAGTCAGGACTCACATTAAGCTTCAACTTGACAATCTACTAAAATCGCACCGACCAGCCCCGGCGCAGGAGTGGTAATGGCCCTCATGCCCTTCCACCCTTGGTTATATGTAAAGACCATGTTTTGCAGAAATTGTCTAATAATAATATATTTTATTGATCAACAAATATCTGATCAATATTGATATTTGTGCGCCATACTTTACTATCATCATAAGAATAAATAGTCTCAAACAACTTTTCCATAAAAACATCTCATTATACTAATTACGGATTCTCTTTTTATCATAACGACGTAAATTAGTTTTTTTCTCAATATGAATACGTATACTTTTCGACAGATAATTGGCATTATCAATTTGACCAATTTGTAGACTGAATCGTTTCTCTATTACAAGGTTTATATAACCAGAGATACAGATATAGCTGTACGCCAGGATACGACATTGATCCATACAATATTACGTTGGATATTCATTTTGTTGAGTAAGGAATGGCACCTGTATTATACTCGTATTTGTAGGTAACTCATTTAATACAGCCATATGGAATCACGGCAAATACATCCCGAAATCCTTCGCATATGGGAATTATTGGAAATGTTTGATATCATTATTTAGACGTAGCAATATAATGGAATCACTGCTTTATTAAAATGTAGGTGTACTGGCAGTGGTGACAGGCTAGTCAGTCTGTGACCACGGCCAGTGCAGCCAGGCCCACATGCCAATCAAATAATAGGTATGTCATACGTATTGATTTTTATAGTATAGGGGTAAACGCAAATTACTAATACATAAATACAAAATTTACATTTACATTTTTAAATTTTTTAACCTAAAATTTTTGCCTAACGATTACAGAAGGGAGGCAACTAAACTAAATTTTTACTGAAGTATTAAATATTGTCTGTGTAGTGACGGATTAAGAATACGGAATGTCACTACCCCAATTCATCCCGTGGGTGTCGTAAGAGCCGACTAAGGGCGCAAAACAACGCACGACAACAGCACTGCAAAAAGAAGGAAAACTTGACACAAACCCTATACCAACCCGTCTGGCCAGCGTGGTATAGTAGGCCAAAACCTCCGACTATTAAAGGCTGTTGATGATGATGATTAAATATTTGATGAACGTAAACTCGATAGAAAATGGAATGTAAAAGTAACTTTAGATTGTGACATGAAAAAGGTCACTTTTATAAAATAACTAGAAGATGTGTCATTTTGTCAAGTACATGTGTAACAAAAATGTTTTAATAAAGCTGTAAAATACATAATATTCTTGATTATCTTACACAAGAGACACAGTGCGATGCCCTTTAAGTACTTCCAATCCAGAACTAAAGGGAAAGGGGAGGGTTGCTCATCGGGTTACCTCACTCACTCGGTGAAAAGCAACGAACGAAATATTTAGCACTGGTTTTCCGAGAATGATTTGATTCCCGAATTAATAAAAGTTAGTATTATAATAGACTATGTTCTTCTTCAAAAATCAAAGTATCTCCATACCAAATTTGATGGCGAACGGTGCAGCAGTATTGATTCCCTATACAAACTTCCACCCCCCTTATCACTCCCTTAAAGAGCAATTTCTGGGATAAAAACTATCCTGTGTCCTCTCCCGGGACTCGAACTATCTCTATACCAAATTTCATCGAAATCGGTTGAGCGGTTTAAGCGCGAAGAGGCAACAGAGAGACAGAAACACTTTCCTATTTTTTATATTAGTATTCGTTTAGATTTTTGCGGCTACATTAACATCAATTACAAAATATGTTCGTGGCTGATTCAGCAACTAAATTATATAATATTTTGTTTTGCATACTACACAAACAGTTAAAACAATGTAAACAAAAAATGAATATAATAACCACTTCTCATTTCCTGTTCATAATTTGTTTACATGTATTGCGTTGTAAGAAAAGCCGCTGTTATATTGTTATTTTCCGGCGAGTGTTGGTCAGTAAATTCACCATTTTTTTTATTATGTATTTTTGAACAGCAATTTGCACTGATTTATTTTGAAACAAAAAGTAGTTAATAGACGATGGTAACACAACTGGTGGCTAATATTATCAAAAGATTTTTCTTCCTTTTGATAACATTTTGAAGAACTTGAACACTTGATTGATTGGTTCAGTCAAATGACTAATTTAATTAGACTGCACAGTATGTAATGTCTCTGGGTTTAAAACGACCAAAAATCTGATGGAGTTCATGTCTGCATCTGCAATGCAGTACTGCGTCGCTCTGTTGGACTGAGTAACCTTTTTCAATGCCAACTTTGACTTATCTCTAGATCTACGTAAGAACACTGTCACTAATTCTGTTTTTTACTTTACATCTCGAAACCAAATATGCAATTACCCTTAGAAATTGTAAAGCGTGTATTGTAATAATAGTCACATGAGGTTTTTAGTAGTAAAGGAAAACTTATCTCTTAGTTTTTAAATTAATACTCAATTATAATCATTATATTTGTTTTCTTGACGTTTCAATTTAATTTCGCCGATCGTAGAGTTGGACTGGTGTAACCTCAGGGATGCCTAAGTGATATGCAATTTTCTATACTAATCGTTGTCCGTGTAGTGACGGATTAAGAATACGGAATGTCACTACCCCAATTCATCCCGTGGGTGTCGTAAGAGCCGACTAAGGGTGCAAAACAACGCAGGACACCAGCACTGCAGAGAGAAGGAAAACTTGACACAAACCCTATACCAACCCGTCTGGCCAGCGTGGTGTAGTAGGCCAAAACCTCCTTTCCAAGGAGAGGCCTATATCCAGCAGTGGACTATTAAAGGCCGTTGATGATATACTAATCGAAACTTTATTTCAGGTTTACTGATTGTAAAAGTTAACCTGTTGCATACATTGGTTGATTTTGAAAAGCATCTGGCCAATTGAAATACTAATGTTTCTTGCTTTTAATCGTTTCACTTCCAATCTGGAGTAATGATAGTAATAGTAGTTGAATCTAGTAATTCATTCCTGATTGCGCCGCCTGACAGCCAGTGGTCTGCGAACGCAGACTTATTAACTTTATGGGTTTTTTACTGCCGTGCTGTCTGTACTCTGTGACTCTCGTTCAATTTATTTGATGTACGAGCAACTACAACTGCAGTCTTCATCTTAACGCTTTTAACAATCACGTGGCGTTTTTAAGACACATCACATTACATATTATTAATTACTGTACTTTGATATCCATTCCTACTAAACATTAGCGAGCAGTTCACTTGTCGAGGGTTCCAGACTACACAGATCGTAGGCGTTATAGACTACACAGATCGTAGGCGGTTGGTTAAGGAATCTATAGATAAATAATATAAGTAATAACGTGTGTGGGCGTTAGGGTGGAGCGTTATTTGCTTCAAAGCTTAATTGAGCGCAATTATGACATGAACGCTAAAAAATATAATAAAATATGTACCAAATATAAATGAAGCCTTAATGATGTGTGAAATAAATAGTTAAATGTAAAGCAAAATACTTTTGCAGGTATTAAAAATCTGATCTGCTTTTCTTTCTACCCTAGTAGTCATTTACGTTTTCATATTTATATGCTTTTATTTATTATATGTGTGCGTATCTCTGTCTATGTGCGTCATCTGTGAGAGAACAGCGCGACTACACCACGGTCTCACCAGTATTTTATACGCCGAGAAAGGTAGACGATTTTTGCCTTTCATATGTAAATTTGTCGGTATGGTATTTCGATTTTATGCATAAAAGTTAATATTTTTTTTTGTTAGAGGGGGCAGACGAGCAGACGGTAAAGTGACCATCGCCGCTGCATGCACAAGTCGCGAACTATTAGTAACTACCGTTCATTTTTCCTTAGTCGGCCGTTTGAGACTCGTTTCTATAATAGATAAAAAAAGTTTGTATTTAATTCCACTATGGAGGAATGTCAGCACGATCCGTGTAGTCAGGATTTAGTAGAATCTGTCAAATGCCGCAGATCATGATTATATATATACCGACTGCTAGGGTCGTGAATCGAATTATTGGTTTTTCAAAATTGTACGACTAATCCCGGTATTTCACATTACGAAGTACGTTATGCAATGGCCGTACTGTCCAGCAACGTGTTAAGCAATATTAACCAGGTAGGTCTCCGTGCCTCATAGAGCACGTTAAACAGTTGGTCCCCGGTTGCCATACAAACATCGGTGGCAATCGTTACGGTTAGTAGTTCGTTGTAGTCCTAAAATCCGACAATAGTCTATCTACAGAACTTCGACATCGCCTAGTACTTGGGTTGTAAAAGTATAATAGCAGTCGCACCACGTAAAAAATCGAAGTTCAGCCGTGTTGTAGTATCCTGAAAGCCAACCTCAACCTAGTCTGGGAAACGGCTCAGTGCTGATCCATACTAATATTATAAATGCAAGTGTGTTTGTCTGTCTATTACCTCTTCACGCTTAAACCGCTGAACCGATTTTAATGAAATTTGGAATAGAGATAGTTTGAGTCCCGGGAAAGGACATAGGATAGTTTTTATCCCAGAAATCATCCTTTAAGAGGGTGAAAAGAGAGTGGAATTTTGTATGGGGGATCAATAACAGCCGCACCGATTCATATAAAATTTGGTACTTATCTATACTGTAATTCTTAAGAAAGGACATAGGCTACTTTTCACCGCGATACCCGACATACGGGCGGGCGGAACCGCGGGCAAAACCTAGTGGGTTATATTTGCATGTTTGAGTGTCTAATAAATAACATTTAAATTGAGAGTTCTTCAAGTAACCATGACGCGTAACAATGACAATAGGCAGTCACACTTTTTATGTCATCAATGTCTATTGTTTGTAAATTTTGATCATGAATTATCCAAAGAGTCTTATCTCTGAATCATGTTATGATCTATATGCATAACAAGTTATAACATCGCTTATACAACTAATCATATCATAATAAACTTAGTCTCAAACAGCGAATTAAGGTGTATTTTGATAATTAACATATATGAATAGGCGTCTCTATTTATACTAACTTCAAAAGTCCTTCTCGTTGACAATTGAACTGGCGACACTGTTACCGTTACCGACACCTCTGTATATAAGTATATAAGTTTTCACTTCTGTCGACACTCCCGGAGTGCCACTGTTTTTTTTTATGGTATAGGGGGGCAAACGAGCAGGCGGTTCACCTGATGGTTCACCTATAGTCTGATAAATTAATAGTGACTTGGGAAGTCTTATTTTCATTGGTCGTTAGATTTTTCTTCACGCATGCCATAGGAACCGCATGCGAAAAATATTTTCTTAAGTCTTTATATGGATAGGTCACTTAGTTAATGCTAATTTTCATGGGTAGTTGTCAGTAGTTATACTGCATACCGGAGATACCCGGAGTACAGAATAACGACTAATGAAAGTGACCATCGATATCGCAGTTGCTATGGATCATGCGGGTTTTCCCGGCACGCGGCCTAACAACCAATAAAATTCGTGATTGTTAATGTACTTTTTTTTTTTATACAGAAACCTTTATTAATAATATGGTTCACTGAATAGCATACAATAGCCCACTGTATGAAATTTGTTTTGCATAACATATACTGTAACAATAACACTATCCCAATGCTAATTTAATTTTTATGTTAATTCTTAAATCAGCAATAAATGAACTTTGTATAATGGCCCTTGATATTATTATGGTATAAAAGTCTGCTTTCTGCACCCCAGACAACATGCATAACAATTTACTCAATGAAAATGGGAAACCTAAAACACAAATAAACAAACATACCATACATTTACAAAACTAGATAAAATTTTGGTGTGCAGGGTAAAATGCTCTTTAGAAATTAATTGATAACATTATAAAAAAATGAATAACATTAAATAAATCAATTACCTCTGAAGTGACCGATATCAACTAAATATAAGAGAATCTTTTATGGTTTCATGTTCCATCTTAAAATAGACCTATTTCATATTTGTAATTTATTTAATGTTAAATATTTTTTCTTATTGTTGACTTACTTGTGTCCCTCATAGAGTAATATAGTATTTCTCCAATGGCGGCAGGTGGACATAGCTGCCAGTGCATCCTCCATGCTCAGGTGATCCAACACACACCTCAGTGGAAGAAGCGGCATGCTGCCCCATTCTGGCGTCATCTGATATAAGAGTTTTTTTATTAACAATAAATCTAGTTACCTATCCAAAGCAGTACTAAATTGTATAATCCATTTATAGGTTTTTTATGTGTGTATTCCAAAGTCTACAATGATTTAGTTTTTAACTCTTGTGTTTTTGACATTAAAGTGTATTGGCACTGGACTTTGAAAGTGAAATACAAAATGTATAAATGTATTGATTTCAAACAATAATAAACACAAGATGTATAAATTAACCATATAACAATCAATACAAAATAGCAGCAGAAAGGTGTAAGAAAGAACATATGGCCTTAAATTAAAATGAAACCCAGGATCACACAATTGCATACCAGCATAAATTGCAAATCATGCCACAAGCTATGTATCTTTATATGTATTTGAACAATAAAAAAATCTATTTTATTACATGTGAAGATAGTTTACCCCTTTTGAAGCAAATTTTGTGCACATAGGAATATAATATTTAAGACATTTAAAGTTTATACATAAAGGAAGGAAGCAAATAATTTTTAAATAAAAATTACATAATCTATTTATGTAATTTTAATTTAAAAATTATGTAAAAACTAATTACAGTTCTACTTATATTGGTAAATTAAATAAAACAGTATAAGTTTAACATTTAAGTTAATTAATTAAAAATTTCTAGTTTTGATTATTAAATTAAACAAAATATTGTCAACTTTTATTTTAATATCTTTTTTATAAAACACAAATCAGAGATACTGCACTAAATTTTTTAACCAGTTTATAAAACAATTTAAAAAAAACCATGAACAAATATCAGTTATGTATGTGCCAACAAAACAACCATATGTTTTAAAAAGTTATGTTATCATGATGTTTATGGATATGCAACATATGGAATAATATATTTACATATACATATAAAAGTAAATATACACCATGAATATCTTTATATACTTGTATATGTGTATTAAATATTAGAGGAGAGAAACATACACTTAAATCAGACTTCTTACTAGAATTATAAAATTCTAGTTAGTCTGATTTTATAAAATTAATAAATTTTTCAGTTCAGTTCAGTATAATATGGTTAAACTTTTCAGTGTAAATTGACAACATCTCTATTAATATAGGAAATCCCAAAAAGATAAAACAATTCTAGTAAATAACAACAATCTGTTCAAACATCTCAATAACATAAAAAGGCAACAGGGGAAAACTACCTCCAAGAGAAATATTGATTTATTAATTCAGTTTAAGTTTCAGTTTATTTTATATAAATTTAATATATTCCTCAAGAGATGTTCGACTTTGATGACACACAACTCAGCTGTTGTATATTAGGTGTGACGACATAACAGCTGTTTTTTTTTGTGAAAGTGGGTTAATATAAAAACCAAAAATACTCGTTTTAAAACACAAGTAAAACGTTACCTTCTTATCATATATACCTTGACAATATGCAGAAACAAACTCGAACAAGAAAATCGAAGCAGAAATTTAATTTAAGAAAATTGCGACTATTACATGAGTACAAAGAAAGGTCATTTACGAACACAGTTTTACATACCTTTAACTTTTACAGGATTCCTCTCACACTAACGATTTTTTTACCGGCTTCAGGTGTGCGTGTGTAATCGTTCAAACACTTTTTACAATTGAGAGAAAGTTGCTTCGATTTCTTCATTTACACGTCCATTGTAACTTGTATTATCGCGCAAAATAACGAACGTTCAACGTTTACAAATGAAATGACAGCAGGAAAGTCGAATATTTGTAGGCGTTCCGATTTCTCCAATTCAAATAGTTGTAACTTTCCACGCTTTAAAACTGAATAATTAAAAGTATAATTACAAAAATGAAACTGTTAATATTTTCATTATTATATTTCTAAATTTTTAATTATGTTAGGCATCCTGCATTAATTAGTGATTTAGATACAAAAATATCTTTTATTCAAGTATCCGAACATATATTTTTTTTGACATTCAAAATCGAACGTTGCTAGAATAAAAAAAATCTCTTGACATTACCTATTTACATTTTTCTTAATGGCTGTGTCATCAGAGAATTAAAATACTGTAGTTTTATTACTTAAATATAATAGTAGCCTTTTAGTTTTATAATAAATGTAGTATTCTAGTTTCTAGGACCATGAATCTTTTTTAAATGAATCTTGGCAAAAGAAGACTGGTAACACAGTACAAAAATGGCGGTCAAAAATCAATTTTGAATTGTGACAGCAGCCAGCCGCGATCGCACTTTTGTCACCACATAAATAAAATATTTAACTAGTAAATAAACCGCATTAAATTTTTTCTTGGGATGATAATATAGTCGGCTTTATCATGTTGAAGGGGCACTACATTTATTTTGTTAAGTAAAAGTGCAATAATATCATTACAGTGATTGTGATCAAATATAGTCGATGATGTAAGAAACTGAAGGTCTATACTTCTTATGCGTGTATTGTTTTATTGTTATTGTCTTGCGAACTTTTCTGTTAAACTTCGCTATGGAGGGTGAAGACGGAGGTATGGGAAGCCCTGAGAAAGAAGATTATGAGAGCAGTTCTCATTCCACACCTCAAGAACACAGATCTTTCGCTGAATTTGCGAAAGATAAGTTGGACAGTGGTGCGTATTAAGTTTTGCTGTAATATATTTTCGTTCAGTCATAATGACACATTTTTTGTCCAAATTACTGACACTACTTTATTTAACTAGCTACTTTTTTTTTAGTTCAATAAACTCATTCGAAATTACTAGTACTACAACTTTTTAATCTATACTAATATTATAAAGCTGAAGAGTTTGTTTGTTTGTTTGTTTGTTTGTTTGTTTGAACGCGCTAATCTCAGGAACTACTGGTCCGATTTGAAAAATTCTTTCAGTGTTAGATAGCCCATTTATCGAGGAAGGCTATAGGCTATATATCATCACGCTAAGACCAATAGGAGCGGAGCACCAATGAAGAATGTTTCAAAAACGGAGAAAATTTATTACTATTGAGAAACACAGACGAAGTTGCGCGGGTCAGCTAGTTAAAAATAAAATTGTGGCTACCTATCAGTACTCATACAACCATTTGTTAAAAAGGAAACAGTTTAAATAATTACTTAAATAGATAAAAAAAATAATTATGCTATGATTTACACAATTTTATTTCTTATGATTTTGACTTGAATAATAGTACAGCTTTTATCAAAATGACATCTATTAAAGTAAATGCACACAAATATGAATCAAAAAGTTAAATATAAAATTCTTTAAATAACCATAATGTTATTTAATTAATGAAAATAATAACCTTCTTAAACAGCTTTAAGTTATTTTGTGTCGAATATTTTGTTTCATAAATGTTCTCTTTTTTAGCCGGCCGTGAACTTCGCCGCCGCCTTCCTATGGCAGGACAGCTTGGAGCTCACTTGATGCATCCTAGACGCTTGCTCTTGCACTCCACACCCACACAACATACAGATGTTGTTTTGATATTTCCTAAAGGTAAGACTTTGACTAAGACCAACACCTGTATTCTACTGTTATAATATATATTAATGAGAATAAGAGTAACAATATAATTTAGCAGCTAATAAGGCAACTCATCTGTATTCCAATCTCTGCTTAACTCATCTTACAAAAAAGTTATTATTTAAGTAAATGTAACTCTTACCCAAAAAGGCCCAAATTGGTTTACTGCTTCTAAACATACCATAATGTGTATATGTCATTTTACACCCTAGTGCAACTCTTAAGCCAGTGTATATCTGAAGGTCAATTCTCGTAATAAAAGTTCAGTCACAATTCAGTTCCGATCAAAGAAAAACTCACTTTCATATTTACAACATACTAGCTTTTGCCCGCAGCTCCGCCAACGTGTGTGTGTTGGTTATGGCGGTGAAGAGTAGGCTATGTTACTGGCTGAAAATGTAGCTTTCAATTGGTGAATGAATTTTTAAAATCGGTTTAGTAGGTTAGGCGTGAAAGCATAACAAACAAACTAACTCGTAATTCAATTTCACATATATTAAAAGTATAGAAGTTTGGCTTCTTTGTAGGTCAGAGAACGGATGTACAAATTTTACTCATATTTTATGAAAGGCAAGGAGAAAATGGGTGTAAAAAACAGAGTAAGATAGTAGTTGCTTTTTTGCAGGTAGGATGAGGTGTCTAGGTTTGAGTGTGACAGAAATATTCCATAATTCTGACTAATAGTAACTAAAAAAAGAGCGCGCCTTGCCATAGTAGCAAATGATGTGTAACATCTGATGTCTAACCTACCATCTGCATCTCATTGCCTATCACGTTTCGGTTTCCTGTTACACACTTCCGTCCCGTTTCACCAGCGAGAGGAAGAGAGAAGAGAGATGTAACACATCGCAAAACTTCTTATCGTCCTCTGCAAATTGTCAGACATAATTATGTCAAAGTTGTTTAATCAACGACTGGCCGGCTGGCTTTTATGTTAATTTACACATCTATCTTAAATGTCGTAGAATGGTGATCACTTATCTTGAAATACTTTCTAACATAATATATTAACATTATCTGTGTGATGGCGCATTTTGTCACAGTAATAGGTATACTCCTTCAATAGCAATGTTCTATTTCTATTCTTCATAACTACGTTTGCATGTTCCCAACAGACTATGTTAGGTACTTAACTTAGCTAACTCACGGACCACTATTTACATTGTTTAGCTGTAATAGGCACAAATAGGTGTAGTATCTTAACGAAGCAATCAATCAACGTAGACGTTCATTAATAAAGGTTTTGCAAGAATGATAGAGCATTCAGTCTGTTGACTTAAATTTGACATGAAACTGAACTGACTACGAAACTGAAATAAATCATGAACTGTTCGCCTTCTTAACTTGTTTTTTTTCGGTTGTAATTTTTAGCAAGTAGTACTTAAGATTAATGGGAATCCTCCTAATGTTCAGTTAAGTTTAGTTAAGAAAATTTGAGTGCACTTAAAGCTTGAGTTAGGGATAGTTTTAAAGGTCCGGATGTCTTAATAATGTCTTAGTAATAATATTTAAAGCAGGTCCCGGATCTCTCCTATTACAGGCGCACACCGTGTGGTTTTAGTCGGTCCAATTCCGACACACCACCCAGCCTCAAACCCCGGTTGGGTGACGGCCTGCAGGGGTTTCCACATCCAAAAGGATAGTTTAAAGTCTAAAGTTTGGTACACATACGGTATAGGTACACATTTTTAGAAGTCTAGAGTTTCCATTTCAGCAGACAAACAATGGGAGCAAAACAAAGTTTTTTTAACGTCGGAGTCAAAGTAAAAATTGTCTACCGTAGGAGAGACATGTTTCGGCACAAAGGGTTCGTCTCGACCGGAGCGATACCATAGTCTTAAAACCGCTTTTAAACAAATTTAGTTACGAGGAAGTGAAATTACCGAAGCCCAAACCCATCCTACCCTTGATTCTGGTGGAAGGACCTAAGGGCGACAACGCACTTGTATTGTTGAGTTGCAGACGTGATAATGGGCGGCGGTAGTTACTACTTTAATGGTTTACTTACCATTAGGTCAAAAAAAGGTCTTGGCCACCATTTCCTAGTGGAAATGGTGGCCAAGACCTTTTGTTTCGTTGACAGTTTTTTAAAGGAACCCGTATAAATGGGACCAGTGGTCCCATTTATTTTAAAAAAAACGTCCACGAAACTCATGCTTTTCTTAGCTTGGAATGTGTGTAATGGAATCTTTGAACGTGATTTTGACCCACTTTAAAACGTCGAATTAAAATACGTTATAAAAAATACTACAAAATATAGTTTTTTTCGAATTCATAAATTTTATATATATATTGATTTCGTAGGTTTTCATAAAAAAAAAAAAAAACCTTTTGTCTTAGACGTTAATGTGAATATGAATATCAATGTACATATATCTATGCGATTTCGGATATGTGATGCGGAAAGTTAGGACCGGCTGTTGGCTATGTATATCACATATAGTAGTGTATGTATGAATAAATACTTCTTATAAAATTATATTTTTAATTGTGATATATATTTATTATTTCCTTTTATAAGCGATCCTTTTATACTCATTGACTCACACAAATAATTTTGATGTTTCTCATCTGCGAGACGTTCCAATACGGATCTATTTATTTACAGATATTTAGTGTTCGTTAAACGCCAAATTGCAAATTCGTTATTACAAATATGACAAAATAATAACCGTAAATTGTGTTAAACCATTACGTTTTCTATAGTCTACCATTCTACATTAGTCATAAAGGCTAGTTCTTTGCCTCGACTCTCTTTATTACGCCCAATTTAGTTGCCTATTCATTCTTGTTGTTCACAATTCGTTTTCTTTGTTCGAATATAATGAAAAAATCGGTTTGGATAAAACTATTAACCTTAGGGGTTGACGGTACGTTTTCATCCAAAAATACCTACATATGTAAAAAGAAAGAAAAAGTATTGTAACAAATATTACTGGTATGAAAATCACGAAAAATAGAGTTACACAAAATAAAGATCACCTCTTTAATCAATGCCCCATTACGTCATGTTGACTGTACAGGTTAAAATAGGCATTGTGAATCATCAATATAATAGAACAACAAACTTTTTGCAAAAATATTTTATATCGTCCACGAATACTTGATTTCTACCGGAGTTCACGTTCAAGGTTTAAAGGCCTCATAAAATTACGTATGGCAAATACCCTTCATTTTCTTTGACGTAGCAGTCGGCTGAATTATAAAACAGACGCTTTATTGGTACCATTGAATGATACGAGATTTTGTTTTGTGATTCTGTTGCTTTACGCAATAAATTGTACACCGCGTTCTTGCAAATTTGTGCCGTTTTATTGAAAATTGTACAATGTCGTTAATGGTGCTGGAACATGTAAAGTAGTTCTACTAGGACACTACGCTTCTTTGTTATGATTACCTTGTGTGACATTAGTGATATGTAATCAAAAAATGGGGTAATGATAGAAAATGTAATTTAAAAAAGGTCTTGACCTATGAAGTTGGAGATTTTTAGAGCCAGCATCTTCCGATCTAATTATCTGTGGATAAGCGCGCAATTCGATGTTATTTTAAAATTTAGTCATTGTTTTTGATAGTGATTTGTTTTTGTGAAAGTGGTTTAGTGAGTGTGGTAGTTTTTAAAGGATAAAGCGAAAATTCTTACAAATTTCTAATACGTTCCTACGTGGAAATACCGGTGTGCCAACAAAACAACGACGAACATAAACGAACGTGTAAACACGGTCCATTATTCGTTTCAATCGTTGTAGAGCTGAAAATTTTGAGTTGAAGAACGTGCCTCGCGGTCGGCCCGGTAACTAGTCGACAACGACTAATTAAAGGCGATTGTGGAAACGGAACCAACTCAATCTACGGCTGAGCTTGCTGCGGGCTTTCATACTAACTTCAAAGAGCTATTATCAAAACGACATTAAAGCACTTGCGTCAAATCGGAAAGATAAAAAAGCTAGGTTAGTGGGTGCCACACGAACTAAGCGACCATCAGCGAGACTTCGAAGCATGCATAGCACTACTGAATAGGCATAGAAACGAGAGCATTTTGAATTGCATTGTTCCCTGCGCTGAAAACTGGATCCTGTACGACAACCATAAGCGTTCGTCTCAATGGGTGGACCCGGGTACAGCACCTCATCAGTGCGCTTAAAAAACATTACCCATAGGAAGATGATAGTGACTATTTAGAGAACCAGTGCCGGACTCTTACATCACAGCTTCTTACCCAAACGCACAACGGTGACGGCAGACTCCAAGAACTGCAAACAATGATGGAGAAGCTCGCAGTTCAACAACGACTATTGGTCAACTGGCTGTGTTCCTCATTACTGCTCCACGACGATGCGCGAGCTCGCACTTCACGACAGACAATCACAAAGCTACCGCACCCACCGTACTCACCGGACCTTGCCCCAACAGCTTTCTACTTTTTTCATAATTTATCAATTTTTTAGGTAGGAAAAAAATTCAACACCAAAGAGGCAGTACAAAACGCTTTCGCTAACTTCATCGCCTCCCGTCATAGAGCAACACGGAAGGGAGTAGCCATACTCAGGCGTTCCCCTCTGCCAAAGTATAAGTCCACACGGTCATAAACTAGTTGCAGCCAGACCGCTCACTAGACTAAATCTCTTTTTTTGTATGAGAGTTTGATAATGTGTTCGTGGGGATGATTCCCCCCGCAAAAAATGGCAGACTATTTTGTATCACGAAAAGACGCTATGGCTACTCCCCTTCGGTCCGCCGGTGGCATGTGTTGCTCTATGCCTGCCGTCCAGCAGACTTTAACGCTAAAGGGATAAACAAACTGCCATCTAAATTTCAAAATTGTATCAGGATAGCCACCCACCTTTCGTTCAAGATGAAAGTACGAGCTCGCATTCTAGACACCCTAGCAGATACACTACAACCTTAAAGTTTTATATATTATTAATATGTAGGTTTATGTATGTATGTAACTTATGTTATGTATTTGGTGCATATGTATGTACATATGTATATTTATAGCATTGTTTCTGTATAACTTATTAAAAAATATATTTTATATTACACATCATTGTCTAGTGCACCTAGTCACACATTTCACCCTTAGATAGACTAGGAGAACATGCCTGTGACATTAAGTCCGCCATTGCTCAACTTTCAAACCCCACATGGGACGACACTTTGTGTGACCCATAAATTGTTGTTCTGAGTCTGGGTGTTCTTTGTATCCGTTTCATGTATGTTTGTAAAGTCCCCGCGACACAGGATATAATCCTAATGCGGGCGTTGTCTTTTTAGAAAAAAAAACGTACTTGTGCATAAAGAATTAAAATAAATAAATTGTATAGATAATTTGGGCCAGTACTTTGATTAGCCAAAATAAGAAATTAGCAAAATGTTTATATTTAAAAATTTTCAGACAAATCTCCAGCTTTCATAGGTAAAGACCCAATAGTTATTTGGTTATTTGGAAACAGCGGCAAAAACTCTTATCTCCTCTCTTATTACTGTCGGCAACTTGATCTTCAATTTTTGTCTAAGGTGTTTCGGATGAACTTAAGTCTGATTCACCAACGTTCAACAACAATAAAAGTTCATGACATCATTAATAAAGTCAAATTAATAAAATATAATTCATAAAGTCTTAGCTACTAGAGTATTAGTAACATTTTATAGTGATAATAATTTAGTATACACTTCACAATAGAATAATTTAAAGGAAGGTGTAAACCCAATCAAACAAAACTCTTAAGGCTCTTCGAAATACACATACATGTTTAACAGCTTAGTGTTCGACACCCACGCGTGTGGGGCTCTGACAAGAGTTCTGATATTTAAGTGCAATGTCTCGGAAGTGTCATTCAGTCGCGCGTTCTCCTTTAATGTATCGGAAGTCTTGTGTGAATAAGGAATATGTAGGTTAGGATGGGATACCTATCTTAAATGTTTATTTTAATATAACTTGTGCGCCTGATGGTAATATACTGCAAGAAAGTATTGTTCCGATCGGAGTGTCTATACTGTAATGGAAATTTTGGCAGAACTTACATATATGTATACGCAACTCCAAAGCGCCAGTGAACATGCCCGACTGGTGCACTGCAGTTTTAGACCGTCGCGTTTATTTTATAGCGAATACCGTTCATGCTGGCAACCTATTAAAGCGCACATTGTGTTTCGAAGAATGACTGAACTAATTAGAATATAAACAAGTAGACCAGAAGGGGTGCGTGCTCAGCCCTTCATAGCGACGGCAATGTTAGGTTATGTTTATTTGAGGTTTTGTGAGGTTTATTGTTTGCCATTATGGATGTGGGTTATCGCTACAAGAAAAAATGTTAATGACTAAGACCACCATTCAATTTGATAAAAAACAATATTACTTAAAAAAATAAATAAAAGAGCATTAGCGATTTTGCAACAGAAATGTATTCACACACACAACTACATTCTAACTACATAATATATTACATATCTTTCATTACAAATTGCCAGCTGTAACGTTACAATTTTAATATTTTTAAAATAGATATGCTAAAAGACCATATTTCTAAAAGTGGTTAACTCATGTCTGCATTAAATTATGTACCTACGTGTAAAAATTATAACATAAACTTTACAACTTCTCATCTAAGTCAAATGTTTTGTTCGTACACTCTACGTTACACGATTTTATAGTATTTAAAATACAGACAAATGTTTTTGTGTTCTTTTTGACAATCATTTTTATTTCACCATCGCTTCCCAACCCAAGCAACTTGTAAAAAAACATTTCGTTAACGTAGACTGTCAATCAACGATAACGAAGGCAAAATCGGTGTTTTATCAAATGACCTCGACAGAATGATATAGCTATTGGACAGCTTTGGAACGAGTTGGACTGTAAAATTTAGACACACTGGTCTTATTTAGAGCATTGAAATGCAGTATTGTAGCTTTTGAAAAGAATTCTGCCAACCGTTGTACGTAGCTGAATGACATAATATACTTACATCTATTGTGATGTGAAACAAAATAATGCTTGAAACTGAACCATACAATTTTTTTGTTCCCGTGATAATAACTGTCATTATATTTTGAAAATTAGATAATAGACGTCTATTATCAAAAAAATAATGACAGTTACATGATATAAAGATTGGCCATCTGCGTATGTCGACTAGAGCTCACAAACTAAAAAGTCTCACGTTCGACTATGTAGACTTTTATCTAGATTTTAAGACGGAAAAACGTTTAATCGTTATTATGTTCCTGCAAATCTAATATAACTTGCAACAAACACAAAAGTAACAAGCATTAAGTTTTGGTAAAAGTATTTTTTTTAAATAGTCCTTCAACAATATCTATCTACATTTAACATAAGAATAACATACATAACATATCATAACAATATCTACATCTCGGAACTTCACTGCTGGTATATTTTCCCTAACATTTCTAGCTTCACGCCAGATTCTGCATGCTATAAGCGCAGAGCGCGTCGTATGTCAGATATTTTACCAGTTTAGATTTGAATGCCAAGTACGTTTACTGCTTTTATTCTTGTTTAAACTATAAGGAACTTTAGTTGGGCTTTATCCCCCTTTTTTGTCAATTTATTCGTTGCTGAGTGCAGTGAGTAAGAATCTACTGTCAAAACAAAGTGACGTTTTAGATCTAAAAGGTTTTATAAAATTTTGTTTGCAATGCGCTGGAGGCAATGATTATAATTAAAAAACAACTTCCGCACTAGGAATATATCCTGTGTCGCGGAGGACTTTACAAACATTCATGACTTGAAAAACGGACACAAAGAAAACCCAGTGGCGACCGCTTAATCCGCCCAGTCGAATTCTTTAATTTTTACCCGCTAAGGTTTCATTCACTCGACTTCGTGCAATAATCTGTCTATTCCGTTATTTTTAGCTTGACAGTAATAGTGTTGAATTAAGACCGTTACCGATTGGTTATACGTATATACGTTGATGTTTTGAGGCTTATTATGTAGGTACACATATGAAATACGAGTAGTGTGTACCTGTTTTTTCCGAATGTCATTGGGATATCAGTAACTGTGACGTATGTGCTCAGGTTAATGCTCATTAAAAGAAAATTCTAAAACGCTTTCGTATCATTAATGTAATTGTCATTACATTTCAAAAAAGATTAGGAGAAATCAATTACCGTTTACCTGCAATGGTACGAGTGTGCTACTGCGGTTATCCTGTTAATTAGACTAAAGCTCGGACTCATACAAAACCTCACGACTAGGGTATACAGTGCTATAGTACACACTTTACACTCATAAAGAAACCATAGCGCTTAAAACGGTTTCTTCCCAATAACATCTTTTTGTCCTCATTTTAAGGCAAGTTTAAATTCACCTGGAGATTTTTAATGTTTCACATCTGACGAAAACTTAAAGCGACTAAACATGCGTTCAAAACCATACGCATTACCATTAGGTAGGGTATGTTGCGTGTTTTTAATCGTGGTACCTGTAGTAGGCCTAATCTAACAACGAAATCATTAAAATTAACTTAAAATATCATGGTAAACGAGTACGGTAAAACAAACAAATGTATGTAATAATATTACAGAAACGACTGATTGTAAATTTGTCGATAAAGTTTGACACACGACATGTCGATTAAGTCATGTGTAACAATTTGAATCGGTGTGATTTAGATGCCGTGGAGTTATATTACTTACCAACCATTCAGATCTTTTCGAATAAAACCATTTTGATTCCATTTCATCCATTGCATTACTTATCTTTAGTTTAATTCCAGAATTTCCAAGTCTATATAAGAAGTTAAAAAAGTTGTTTCATAGATTTTAATAAACTTTGTGAGTATTGCTTTGTTCACGGGCATTTCTTATGATATTTATATTAAGTTATTAAAAAATCGACCATGTGCTGCCGATAGTAATGTAGTATAGTAGGTACAGTATTTAATATAGGTGTATAAAAAGGCAGTGCCAAAGTAGAAATTCAAAAAGGCAGTAAACATTCTAGACTTCCTATCTTGTACCAGTGCCAACTACTATACGCCGTAATTTCGTGGGGTTCCGCGTGTAAGAGCCGTGGTAAGAGCCAACTAAGGGAGAAAACTCTGCAGAACAACAGCACTGCAAGGAGAATGAAAACTTAAAACAAACCCTATCCCAACCCGTCTGGCCAGCGTGGTATTGTAAGCCAAAACCTCCTGACAAAGGAGAGGCCTATGTCCAGCAGTGGCCTATTAGACTGTTGATGATGATGACGATGATGCGCCGTAAAAGTATGTTTTGCCTAAATAGACAAAATTTACTATTATTAATTCACATTTATCAATATAATTTAATTCCTTAGGTCTCCCAGACAGCATGTTGCTCTGGCTACTCCAGAAGTTGCGAGGAAGTCGGCCGAAGTTGCGTGTGTGTGTGCGACAACATGCCTCTTCACAATGCTCTGCGTTCTACATCACCGCTGACGACGATGTGTAAGTTACCTGTTTGTTTACTCTTACACTAGAATCGATCGCAAAATTAAGTACCTGAAGAATTCATTACAAGTTTGTAATGAAAAATGCTATAGTATTGAGCTATAGTTGATGACTAATGAGTATCTCTATATATATATATATATATAACTATCAAGTATTATTGAACAACTAAGCCAATTGAACTCTCTTATTATTAATTATTTTTTAATTTGTCTATAGTAACCATCAAATAAATAACAATTAATTAAAATCAGTTCCTAGAAGTTCTTGGTTGCAAATCTGTGTTGTTAGGGGATAAAGTATGATTGGACAAACTGTCTGAAAGCATTTGGTACTGCCTCCTGGGAAGAATTTTTTTATCACGTAGAAAATTGACCAAATCACACTAAAAATGGTAGTCAAGCAAGGTATTCGGAGTACGGAGGATGACGGATGGTTTCTAATTGCAGTTCCTGTAGAGTTACAACGGTTTCTCGTGAAGTGTAAGGTCTTGCGTTATCATGGAGCAATAATGGTGAAAATCGATTCACTAGTCGGGGCTGTTTAACTGCCAATTTCACAATCATTGTTTGAAGTTCGGCACAGTAAAGATCTGCTCTTATTGCCTGACTAGACCTGAGAATGCTATAGTGAACAACACAGACAGATCACGAAACATTTACCATTACGTTTTTATTAGTAAGCTTTGCTGAACATTGGACACTGTTGCGGCGTTTGATCTGTTCTACACACCGAGCTTCTTCGAGGCCAATTTGACTTTGGCCAAAGTGACCCTGAAATTATAATTAATATTAATTAAAAATTATAATTTATTGCCGTAGCACACTGACTTCATATCACTTTAGTCACACAAGCTTTAACAATACCGCCGTCTGCGACCCTAGTGATATCACACACATCTCCTAGTTTTTATAGACGTGTTATGAATTTTAAAGATTTAATTAGGACAAATTGTGTATGTGCTCTCTACGCTCAATATTATGTAGTTATACCCAGAATGGCAAATGTATTCGGCCCGAATCTAATGGCCTTGTGGAGTTTCACCGTTATTGTAGCTGTGTAGGATTTTAAAGGGCTCTCATAAAAACCTTTTGGCCTTTGGCGAAAGAGCCCCATTATATTATACTATTAAAGGGCGGTTTACTGGGTTGTTACTGGCACAATATGAGTTTTTAAATGTGTTCCAGTAAATATTTTTAGAGATTTAAGCCTGCTTATGTAAAACAAGTTGTAAGACATGCTACTGAACTTTTATTTTCTACTACCAAGATGCCACGCGAATATACGTATTAAGCTAATTGTGGTCTACTTGCAAGACATAGATGTTATTTAATTAAAATAACGAATAAACCCAAAATACTAACTGATAAAGTTAATGTACAAACTTACTTATGTTACTTTATTGCGTATATTATAATAAATTAGGGCTTTAAGACTTTATTGAGGTCATGTATTGTCGTTTTTTGTAGTAATTTCAGCGGGGTTCTCAAGAGAAATCACTAGTTCTCGAGTTCAATTAACCAGTGAAATAAAATGCTTGTTATAAATTCTATCGGTCTTCTGCTTTTGGTTAATAGGAGAACCATTAAGGGTATTTTTAACAAAGGAGGAGTTCTCAATTTGGCTTTATGATTAATGTTTATTACCGCAAAACTCCGTCAACTATATGCAAGGGTATAAGTTATTTCTTTTCTGTCCCATTCAAATTAGAATAAAATAAACTAATCCTATGGGTTAAAATTAACATTTAAAGAATACTGTAAAATACATATACAGCCTTGGCCAAAAGTATTAGGCACCCCAGAAAAATGCACAATTTATGTTTACTGATTGAACAATAATAAATGCTTATCTTAAATGGCATGCCGGGGTCACAAATAACTTCCTAGAAAAGCAAGCAGCTATCTGTTATGGTCATAAATCACCTGGTGACTGATAATAAAAGGATTTGTTTTTATGCGTTCTTATCAGTCAATGTTTGGTCACTTGTGTTCAGGACTCTAACGAGTAAACAAGCTTTTATTTCTAACATAGTGATTAAATTGACGCGTAATTTATTTAAAAATGCCGAAAAGAAGTGAAATTAGTTTGGAAAACGGAGTAAAAATACAACTTTTCCATGAACAAGGGAAGTCGCAAAAAGAAATTGCTAAGTTAGTGAAATGTTCGCGTTGCGCTGTGCAATCTGTTATCAAACGGTTTGCTGAGACCGGCAGTCACGCTAATAAACCAAGAACAGGCAGAAAACGTGTGACTTCGAAGCGCGAGGATAGAAAATTAATACTCGAATCTATGAAAGATCGGAAGAAAACATCATCAGAGCTTGCTGCTACTTTGTCCGAAGAGGCTGGAAAGCCAATAAGTTCTCGGACCACCAGAAGGAGACTTGGAGAAGCAGGCTTAAAAGGATGCAAAGTCAGGAAAAAGCCCTGGCTTTCAGAAGCTAAAAAAAAAACGACTTGAAAAGGCTCTACGGCATCAACATTTTACTGAGGAAGATTGGGCCAATGTGGTATGGTCTGACGAATCTAACTTTGAGGTAAGTAAATTTTACTGCTTTTGTTATTAATAATCATGGTCAGTTATTTATTTAACTAAAATAATAAAAGTTAAGGCAGTTTAAAAAAAGTGTTTTTTTCAACAGATATTTGGAACGCCAGGTGTGACCTTCGTGAGGCGACGTGTGGGCGAAGAATACTATCTAGATTGCGTCGTACCGACAGTAAAGCATGGAGGAGGCAGCATAATGATCTGGGGTTGCATGGCTACTGATGGGGTTGGCGAAATGTTTGTTTGCGAAGGTCGTATGAACAGCGAAAAGTACATAAAAGTGCTTAAAACTGCGCTTATGCCTTCGCTAACGAGTATTTTCGGCAATACCAACTTAGAGGGAGTTATATTCCAGCAAGACAATGCACCTTGTCATAAGTCAGCGACTACGATGCGTTGGTTTACCGAAAACAACATTGACTTGTTTGATTGGCCAGCGCAGTCACCAGATTTGAACCCAATTGAACATCTTTGGAGCATTTTGAAGCGCAAGATTAAAGAGCATAGTATCACATCGAAAACGATATTAAAAAATGCGTTAGTACAAGAATGGCATGCCATTACAAGGGAGGATTGTACTAAGCTTGTACGCAGCATGCCAGCTAGAATTAGTGCAGTAATTAAATCCCAAGGTGGACCGACTAGATTTTAAGTTTTTTTTCATTCTTTTTTGTGTAATTTAATTGTAATAAATCAATTCAAAAAGTAAAATTTGTTTTTTTACTTTATTTTAAGTAAAATGTAGGGTGCCTAATACTTTTGGCCAAGGCTGTATATCATCATCATCAACCACACACAGCCTTTAATAGTTCACTGCTAGACGTAGGCCTCTCCATACGCCTTATGGCATAAGGCGTTTTGGCCTACTATACCAGGCTGGCAAAATATAATCATACAAGTAAATAGTGTTCCCGGGGGCTTTAAGCCTTTTTTTTAAGGCTAGACTCGTAATTAAGGGGCTTGATAGGCTAAAAACCTATAAAGAATTTTAGTCCCTTAGGCTAGGCCTATTTAAGGCTCTTTTTTTAGGTCCAAAGTCTTGCAAAGGCCTGACTTTTTTAAGGCCGGCCTAACAACAGTAACGCTATATTGCTTATTGCTATGAAGCTTTTAGTCCTCGAGGCTGTAGCTGTACGAGTATAAGTAACTACTACTTACTTTTTATTTTATGTTAACTCTTTGTTCGATGTCTCTTAAATATTGTCGATTTTTCGCTATTATTTACTTTTCGGAAGATGCTCCTTCCATTGCTATTTAATAATTTTCAAATTGATCCATTTTCTTAATTGAAACGTGTCTGTATAGGTATTTAAAGTTTAATAAACTGAAAAGTTCTACGTTAAAACCAAAAGTACATCTGTTCAAGTCAAACAAGCGTGTTAATATGGCATTTGATATTTTATCTATATCTGATCCCAGTTCCATAAAAATCGTTTTCCGATATTTAGAAATTTGTTTAAAAGAAAGCAAATCGCCTCAATGTGCCTTTTATCGTTGCTTAATTGTTTTCGCGATATCTAGGTAAACTTATAATTGTCTTTCCTTTTTCATAATATAATTGTTGTTTTTATATGATGGCTTACTTAGACTGAGTCTCAAAATATATATAATAGTCCCTAATATAAGCCTGTTGTTCAAAAAAAAACCCCAGTCGCAATAAAAGCCTAAAGACTTTTATGGGCTCATAGGCATTTTCAATTTGTAGAGTCTTTTAAAGCCCTTTTTTATTAGCATAGCTCTAAGAAGGATCAATAGGCTTAAATTTAGGGCTAAAGGTCTATGGTCCTCGGGAACACTACAAGTAAATATAGACCAACACAATAGAAGATTGATTATAAGAAGGCAAGATCACCAATCTGCGTGTCCTGAAAAGTACGGCAATAGACTAAATACAAAAAAATATTTTTCCCTGGATAAAACATAAAAATTTGACGTAAATGGACGTTCTTTGCTCTCAACTTTCAATTGTTTTATTATTAAAATATCATTTATATATTTGACACTACTCGTTCCTGTAATTAATTTTTAACAAAAGGTTTATAAGCCATTTTTTTCAGTTACTAGTTAGGCTTATCTGGGTGAATAGATATACTTTTGAAGATATATAGAGTTCATTCAAACACGCCATTAATTGGCCTTATTCATCTTTAATTAAAATATTACATAAAACCAGTGTTGTGGCTTCACAGAATAGCCATTATTGACTAAACGTCGTTAGTGATTCTACACCAAATTGTTGTTGCGACGTTTTGAAAATACTGACAATAGAACACGAGTGCTTATCAAAGAAATTGGCTTATTTACGATGTATTGTTTAATATATTTGGTGCGTAAAGATATTTGTGTTTAAACATGATAAGATTTTTGAGAGATTAAATCTTGCGTCATTGATAATTTAAGACCCAAATACAGAACGAAATTCGAGAACGTTTCCAATTATGAAATACTTCAGTTTCCCGCTTCAGACAAGCTAAGTGGGTATAGAAGGGTGACCTTGTCGGTCGTTATACAAATATTTGAGAAAGAAACTCAAGCGGTGAACTCACAATAGTCCCGTTTTTACAAGCTTTCAATTAACTTGCCTTTTTTTGTATGGGTAAAATTTTGCAATTGAATTGTATGCCAGTAACATTGATGACAATGAAATAATATGGTATCTGCGAGGTCGTCTTATAACGGTTTTGGGAGGAGGCTATATAAATCCTTAATCACGTGAAGGCTCTGATCTAAGTATGATGTAAAAGAAGTTTAAGTTTTGTTGTATTTTTTTTTTTAAACTTGTCGCTTATAATGTTATGAAAGTACACGTACAGGTAAGCATAGACTACTTAACAAAATATAAATAATATACCCAATACTGCAGACGGCTGTCTCATTGAATACACATAAATTATCAACAAACTCAAAATATCTTTATTTAATTTTTATAAGTGGTTTGTAATCGTCTCTTATGACTAAAGTCATAGATTAACACATACAATAGCAACAATCTCTGTTTTGCCAAATATTTAGCAAAATAAAATTATGCGCTAATTAAAATATTAATAACCAATAAAATAAAACAACTAAACTAAACTAATAAATAAAGACACGCAATGAAAGTACATTCTAGTTAGCAGATAATCTTCTTTTTCCTGTGAGTTACTGTGACGGTTCTTATTTAAACAATTTGCTTCAGATTACTCCAAACTGCTGAAGAGATGCATCTACCCAAGTTGTTGAAGCCAGAGTTCGGCGGCGGATACAAGGAGTTCACAGTCCGAGATATGCATTGTTTTCAAAAGGTAATTCAATCATTTTACTGATAGTGTTATTTAGATATTCTTAGTTTCTGTTACTTTACTTCTGACAATAAATTCTTGTCCCGTCGTCTTCTAATGCTGCCAATAGCTAGGTTCTTTTTTCAGTTCAGAAATGAAATTCCATGGCAAGAAATTATATACTTTAATTAAAACTTTTTAGCATTAAAAATAAAATAAAATAAACAAGATTACATGACATCTAGTGTAGATATCAATGTCCAAGAAGATAAATTATGTGGAAGCATTATGGGATCCTAAAAATACATGGGATCGATTGATTAGACATCTGACCTAGATTGATGAGATCGCCGAATTATTTCCGATAGATAGAAGGCCATCTATAAAAGAGGTCGACTCCGTCTACTTAAGTCAATGATTGCATTTAGAACCTTAAGATCATATAAATATGGATCAGGCTTAGTGTAAATGTAGTTCTGGTGTAAACCACAGTTTAGTATTGGCAAATTTGTTGCAGGGGAAATCACAGATAACTAATGATAAAAAGTAGTCTACATTAAAAATATATTTCTTTTAACCCTTTAAAAAAAAAATCATGACTGACTTTTGACACTCATACATAATTTTTTCTTACCAAGCTCATAACGTCTATAAAAATCTAGACAAAGTGTGCATTGCATATTGTTCTGCCAATCATAGGAATGTTTTCTACTAACTGTACTCCGCCCTTTCACCTTATCTCCAGCTTACCATACTAGACAGAAGTTTGAACGTAGAAATGTCCGGACCGACCATTTTACTTTTATGTATTTAGATCATAAAGAAGAAATAAAGACATGATGCAGAAGAAGCTGTATTGTGAATAACACTAACCACGCAAGTAATTCCATGCGGGAGTACTTACGGTGTTTTTAATTCGAATTCCTACAGGAAGAGCTTACCGTAAAGAGAGCTCGAGATCGTCCATCATATTCCATATTTATGCCGTTGTTAACTTAGCCATTTAAGTAAAATGTCCACTATTTATTCTAGGAAAACTATTCATTCGCTCAGATAATAATATGAAAACTCTAAAACCGTTACTTAGGAAATTTCACTTACTTAAATAATTTAAAGTTCCCGCTTGGAAGTGCTCACTGTCGTTTTAATATTAGACGATGTAGCCGCAGCCATACGTGTATCATAGATAATAAAAAGTTCATTTCTGAATACTCTAGACAGCTGAATAGTATAAGCTGCTGCGAAATCCACATACCATAAACTTCAAATTTACTAGCGACTTTACTACTCTGCTAATCTCTTTTCACCTCCTAGCGATTTCGGTGATTGTGCTTTTATCCTGACATAGTCATTAGACTATGTTATGATCACATAACATATATAATAATTCTGCTCAATGTACGAAAGGTTTTTGTTGTCTGTCTTGAGGATAGTTCTACAAACTATGAATTGATCAGTGAAGTGGAAGTAAGTTAGATCTATGCCAATATTAGTAGCGATAAAAGAATTTATTTGGTTCAATGCCATTAAGTACTTATTCCGGATGAAATACATTTACCGTTCCTTTCCTAAAAGAAATCTACCGGATCTATCTCTATAGGTACTTTGTCTGTATTATTAATACCGACCGCACTTCACGAATATGTATTGAAAGCTTCTATCTGTACTTTGTATTCGGTATTCACATCACTTACTAACACTAATATATTAAGTTAAAAATGTTGCAGACGATAATAAATACTTACAAATACCTTTGCTTTTAAGAATGTATTATCCTGGGCAACATTTTTTAAGCAAAAAGTTTTGCAACTTTCTGGGGAGCCTTCTTTCATTCGACCTTATGTTTTACGTGGTTGTCGTGAGTTTGAGCGTTGGTTTCGAACTCGTCTCCGTTTACTTTGAGGTTAGGTAGGTTTTAATATAACTAATGGATAAATATAATGAATATTGGGTTCTTTAATACTATACACATAAGAGAAAATGTTCTCAATCATACTGAGTAGAAAAAATCTACTCACTACCAATTCACGCACATACGTTTTCGTTTCAAGAGAAAACCCTAATAACGGGCAATCGCTGACGGAATACCCTTTTATCCTTAGGCGAACATTGATAATATCACAAGAAAGTAAAAGCTTTTAACCCCTCATATCTATGATTTGATAGGAAATCCCAGGGGGATACCAACAACTCCTAAAATACGTATTACAAAACGAGCGAAACGGAATCCAATTTTTGTGCACTATGATTAAGACAGATAAGGCTATTTATTTATTATATTTATAAATCTAAACGGCAGTTTACCGCGATAAATAGGTATTATAAATCTTGGACTATAGTAGGCAAAAACCTCCTTTCTAAGGAGAGGCCTATGTCCAGCAGTGGACTCTTAAAGGCTGTTGATGTGATGTCATTGATGGACTGGCAAAGCGGTGTAGCTGCTCCATCGTCGAGTCAGTGTGGTAAGAAGTTTTAAATATACAGACATATTTTCGAGTTTTGTAAAAACTCATTTGCCGCCTGTACCTGTACCGTCAGAGACTATCTATTTTTTGAAAGAACATCTAGACTTAAAACAACAAATTGTGGATCACAGTGTACTAACAGTCTCCCCATTCTGTAAACAAATGTGCGTATCCTATTCTAGTGTTTATCCGACTACGTATAAAAGCGAGGTAAGCGTTTATGGGCGGCGTTTGTCACTATCCATCGGGTGACCCGTCTGCACGTTTGCCCTCCCTCCCATAAAAAAGGTGACATGTTTATTGACTCTGCATTCCATGCTGTAGATAATTTAAAACCATCTTCTCGATTGAAAATTAGCATAAAAATAAGTTCTTCCTTCCGTCACTTTAAGGTCTTCAATAAACACAAGCTGCTACTACATCATCACAAAAAAGTGTATCGTATAATCATATACATTTAGCCGCACATTAAGCCTAGCCGTGCGATGATAATCAATTGCTAAATAATGAAAGTATGAATAATAAAATATGAAATTAATTTAAATTGATACTCTATAAATGCGGGATTTTTGAAGCGGCACTCGTCGCCGTCATATCTGCTGGAATAAATATTTGTATGAATTATTTATGTTATGCAGGAGTAACGATTTCAAACACGCATATTGTTCGTGATGGCGCCAATATTATACTATTCGTAGATTATGGAGGTATTACTAATGTTGTTGGGGGTTGCATTGTTGTGAGTATGTTATTTGAATAAGCTTTATGTCCATACAATAGAAGCGAAAATAAGTTTCGACAACGGGTTTCAATTGTGGCGAATTTTCAACACAACAACTTACGTTATACCTGATCATCGATATTTCAATTTTAGTCTTCATTGCCCTCATAATGTTATACACATTCTTATAAACTAGATATGGTATCAATTACACTCGAGTCTTGTCTTACATTCTGTCTGGATAAATGTGGTCATTCCTTTAAATCATGGCATGTTATCGTGTTAACAATTAAAGACACTGAAGCCTAGAAAGAACTACAATAAAAAGTAAGAAAAATTAATCTGTATAACGTAAATTACGATAATTATATATATATAATTATATATATAAACGAATTAATTTTCGATCTGTAAAGATGTGATAGAAATAAAAACAGACTCAGGCTAAGTGGATTCTGAAATTTTATGCCTTTTCAAAACCGCTATGGTATAGATATATTTAAATATTACTCATCACGTGGTAGTTATTTAGTAGTTTTATAATTGTTGTTTTAATCCAACTTTTCTTTGGACCATGATCCATCGGCTACTTTGAGCAGAGTTCAACCGCATCGGAACTGTTGAACTCTCAAGAGCGAGCAGCTTTAGTAAAACATGTATTGGAGTCAGCACGCGCTGAACCAGGTGATGAACACGCCTTAGAACCCGCTCTTACATTGAGACCTGGACAAAGCATTGGTAAGTTTTGTATCTTGCAATAGTGTGTTAAAATCAGATGATATTACATATCGTACCAAGACTTGACTTAAAATTCCTGACACTTCTGATACTGCTCAAAACTTAACTTGAAAGCCAACTCTAAAACCTTGTGGAGAAAAGGCATTAATTATTTTTTTTAAAAAGGAACAGCCTATATTTTAGATAGCTTTGCTTAGATCACATTATTACAATCATCTTTTTGAATTTCATTACTTCTGAAGATGAGAAGAAGAGAAGATTCTCTTTATTCTGAAGATGCGATATGCATCTAAACAAAATTTGTCAAATTAGACAAAATTAACAATGAAAATATGTACATTAATTTTAATGCGCACCATTGTCCTCGACCAATGAATATTTTACTAAAGCCTTGATGAACGTGTTTGGCACTTTTTATGTAGCTTGTTTAAAACAAAGCGCTACTTAGTACATAAAGTGCCTGAATGCCATCATTTTATAAAACATTTAAATCTCACAGTATTTTGGTCTACGTTTTTTTGTGTACTTTTTTTACAAGAACGAGTACATATTAAATTAGATAAATGTCTAAACGACTGTTTTTAATTAGTATTAGGATCTAATGTGTAGATTTTCCAAAATATAACTGTAAGCGGTTTTATCGCAGTACCAGCATGCGTGAGCAGAGGTGTCGTGGCGAATATGTTTCCTTTACATGAAAGAAGCGCCTTGGAGAGCCTTAGAAAGAAGTGGGTGAAGACCTTGTTCTCTCCTCAACCTTTAGGTAAGTTACAAGACTTAAGGATAAAAGTATTATTACCAAATATGTTATAGGAGCCGATTATTTATATATTGCCTACAACTAAGATAGTATACATTAGCATTAAAGAAGTACACGGATAATACATATACATATGCGTATCCGAAGGGCTTGTTAAAAATTCACATTTGCAATGCAAATGCAAAACTGATGAAGGGAGGGGCAGTGAACAGAACATTTTGGCTATTAAGGAAATACTATCCCTTTTTTTTGTCTTTGTCTGTTAGAATATAATTGATTGGAGTGGAGAGAATATTGCGGTAAAGTGCGAGCCCTTTAACAGAACGATAACTCTATCGAGAGGCTCAATTGATTGATATTGTAAGAGACTAGTGTCACTGTTGCTCAAAGTATATTTTGCACATAGAACACGAGTAAATGCTACTCGATTATATTCAGCCTTCATGCTTAACAATAATGATGTCATAAAATAACGACGTAAATGTTTTCAAACCTGTTGTAACAGCAACCTTGCAAATTAGATCTGATGACCTTTACATGTATGTTTTCAGATGAGATAAGTGAATATTTTGGTGTTAAAATAGCAATGTACTTTGCCTGGTTAGGGCATTACACGCAATCATTGACAATACCAGCCGCCGTAGGTTTCATATTTTGGGTAAGTTACACTGTTAAAAATAACTATTGTAATTTTACTAAAAAAACATTGAAAGTTTTTACGTACAACAAAATAGCAATAATGAAATTCAGCGTTGTAAATTTACAATGTAAACATTTTTACCTAATGACCCTTATTAGTCTAGATCAGGGATTCGCAAACTATTTTGGATTAGAGACCCCTTTTCTAAAATGAACTGATACCTCAGACCACCATTCCCAAATTACTGCACGCTTATCGATTTGTAGAGTTTTTTAAAATTACTGCAATAACACTTCCTACTGAAATATTAGTCTTTCTTATAACAAGTTGGTATACTTAACACAACTGATACAGTATCTTGAAAGATTCAATTAAAAACTTGTGTTAATTAATAGGGGTCGATTTTTAGACCTCGGCGACCCCTAAAAGTAGTTTTCGTTTATGTCGACCCCTGGGAAACCTGTCGACCCCTTTGGGAATCCCTGGTCTAGATGGAGGTCGATATGGACGTGTATCCTGGGACTAAGTTTTTTTTTAATTACAGATTTGGCTCGGTACAGCAAATGATAATTGGAAGGATATAGCTTATGTGTTGTTTTCTCTCTTTAATGTGCTGTGGGCGTGCGTCTATTTAGAAACATGGAAAAGGTATGTGAACATTAAATAACGTTAACGTTCGCTGAACATGGGTTTAAGAATATGTTGGAGAGTGAAAAACAATAAAAAGCTATACTATATGCATATTGTGGTCATATTTTCTATGAATAATATGTATCTGTTTTCAAAAAAGTCCAGCTTTCATAGTACAAGCTCTGCTTAGTTTAAAACTAGGTGGCGTTGTATGTCAATGTCCGAAAATATTACACAGGAAAATATTTTTATCGCGGAGATAGTAGTGAACAGGGTTTGCTTAGTTTAAAGGCTTAGCTGATTCGAGGTCGGCAGTATTTAATTGGTTTTGAGGCGAAAAAAAAAAGATATTTAAGCAACTCAACACCATTTGAAAGCAGAAGACTTCAACTTTAAAATACCCTGTGTACTTTTTTAGGCATACTAAAATTTGAAGAATTACGTAACCTCGTTGTTTGCACTTTTAGGTTAAAATATCTCAAAAACCTGACGTGATAGAGCAATTCTGCGGC
The DNA here is from genome assembly GCA_902825455.1 of Arctia plantaginis. NCBI lineage: Eukaryota > Metazoa > Arthropoda > Insecta > Lepidoptera > Erebidae > Arctia > Arctia plantaginis. The sequence continues at coordinate 18,292,139 of CADEBD010000226.1, read as the reverse complement.
CAGATTCGGATTCCTCGCAATAAAATCCTACTAAAAAGTATACTCTTGTTTTAAGCGGTCACCTCGCAACTTCCTACTGCGCTGAGTGTTGTGGGTTCGATACCCACATGGGACAACACTTTATCAAATTGTTGTTTTGAATCAGGGATATTTTATGTCGGTTTGACGTATGTATGGGAAGTCTTTCGCGACACAGTATATATTACTAGTGCGGGAGTTGTGTTTGAAAAAAAAATGAACATTGGATGTATTAATGTATTTAATAAATTTTTATTTCAGGTACTCAAATGTACTAGCATATAAATGGGGCACCTTGGATCAACGAGATGAGTTACTAGTAGAACCGAGACCGCTTTTCCAGGTATTTTTGTTTTCAGTTTATGTACTTTATAATAAAGGACATCAGGATGTCGATATATTCAGTGATAAGTCAAATAAAATGTCTGTAAGAGTATTCCTGCACTTGAATTCATCGAAATATAATTATGTATTTGGAATATAATTATAGATAAATTATTGGTATATTATTGTAATATTATGTACTCGTTTTTGTTTTATTTTAATTTTTGTACTATAATTGTTAAACAAACCCATTGATTGTATAATGTTTAGTATTAAATTAGTTTAAGTAAGTTAACATTTGAGCGCTTTGGTCCAAAATTGTAATCTTATTTGTTAAAAATAAATAAAATGGTGTAATAGATGTTGTGTGTACCAGGGCGAGATGAGCACGAGCGCGGTGACGGGGCGGCCGGAGCCGCAGTACGCGGCGTGGCGACGGCGCGCGTGGCGCCACACCGTGTCGTTCCCGGTCATGCTGCTGTGTCTCAGCGTCGCCGCCGCCGCCACCTGCGCCTTCCTCAGGGCCCAGGCACGTAGTACCGGGGACTGACTATTCTTAAACTATCTTAGGTCTAGCGACTAACAAACACATCATATTAGACCAGCCTGTTGGTCTACTAGTTAGTGACCCAGGAGATCGTGGGTTCGATTCCTACAAAGGAGAAACAATTGTGTGATGACTGTCATTTGTTCTGTGTCTGGGTATATATGTATGTATTTAGAAATATTAAACATGTTTATCAGCGGTCTGGTTACTATAGCCGTGTGTAAGATGTGTTAGGTTATTATTACACAAGCTTTCGAAAAGCAGAAGAATTTCAAAAGTGCTGCGTTAGTGGTGTAGTACCGCGACTGCCTAAAATCCACGAGGCCTCGAGTTCGATTCCCGGACCAGGCAAAATGCTCATACGGTTATTTGCACGATGCCTATGCCTAAATTTTTTTTTATCTGTCTATTTGTTCCTGGTAATCTTCAAAACAGCTGGCCCGATTCTGATAATATTATACTACCAGGTAGCTGTCTATTTAAGGAGTAACTTAAGCTATTTTTTCTCTCAAAAAACCCTATAAAATTTTGCCCGGTCCGAGAATCGAACCCACTAAGACAGCGCTTTTCAAATTCCACGCGAACGAAATCGCGGGCAACAGCTAGTACCTCGTATATAGTATATGTTACCTAATGTATCGTATCCTTGTTCATATATAAAATTAATACATCTATTTACAGGATTGGTGGGACACAAACATAGTATATTTCACGTGGATACCACGCGCATTCCTCGCTATTATAATAGCGGTCGAAGAGGAGGTCTACGCGAGAATAGCCAGGTGGCTCAACGATAAAGGTAAAGCGATATGTAAACTCTTTTAAAGTGATTCTGTTTTATTTTTGAGTGGGTGTGATATGGTGTTATAATGATTCCTGTAATCTTTCTTATAAAGGAGGTTTGAGCTTTTGCACACATGGGTTAGAGTCAGGACAATGCGCCCTAAAAATATTTTGGCTTCTTTTAGGAATACTAGCATATAGTTGTGTTCGTATTGGGATACTTCGATAGTATATTGGGCGAGGTTCGAACCTGCAATCGCTTAATCTCAAGTCCGACGACGATTACGCTGTCATCACTTTTTTTTTCATGAGGATTGAATGAGTTGGTTTGAGTACGCTTCAAAAACTCAAAGAGTTCTGCACAGATTAAGCTCAAATTTTGACACGATATACAACCAGCCTTAAAGATTATTTTTGTTCGTGTCAAGTTTGTTTCTCATTAATACAGTACAGTATACATGGAGACAATTTTTGTCATTGACAGATTCGTTCCTCAGTCCATCAGGTTAATTTGGAATTTAATGGGAGCTTAATATCACTTCAACACTACATCTTAGTTAACCTGTAAGGAACTCAATAAAATAAGATAGATTACAGGAATCGATATTTTATTGAAACTGTTTTTAAAATTAATAAAGTAAACCTGTTATATAACAAGAGAACTAAGTTATATTTATAGCTAGTTTACTCTTTGTTAAGTGCTACTATTCAGTACTAGTTACATTGCTTGTTTTGTACTCAACACAAGTTCGGAACTCAGTATTGAATGGGCAATGTAGGTATTACTTAACACATGCATTTAACAAAATGTGAAGTAGCCAAGTTGATTATGTAACACTAAGAGTTTTGTAGGACATCTTGTACTACATATCCCGACTAGTACCCAATAGCTCAATGAACATAGCTTACCTATACGTCACAATTATTAAAAAATTGTATGTTCAATATGACATCTCTTAATTGCAACAAAATTTTCAAGTGATCAACACAGATTCTTAAATGTTATACGTTATATATATATTTTTACTGATGGAGTACTTTCAACCTCGAGGATTTTCAACCCCTTCGGCCCCTCAATCTTACCGATCTAACACCACCTTAGCTGACCCTGGTGTTCCCCTGCTTGTTTGCTGTAACAGTGGAAGCGACAATCTCATTAATTAGTGAACCCATACTATTCCTATAAACGACCAACTAGAGATGACATAGAGATTGTGATATACACAGCTTGGCAACTCGACATGTATCCTATTTCGTTTAAATTGGATGTGTCGTATAAGATTCAATATATTTGAATATTTTATGCATGACATTTATAGTTTGGGAAATCAATATTTTCTTCTATAGCAATATCTAGACTGCAATTATTTAAAAAAAATGATTTAAATAGTTAAACAATAAATAAATAGAAAAATTTAGATTTTAGATACATCAGTAGATTAACACAGTGCTGTGTAGAAGATACTATAGAGCATATTATTTTTCTCTTTACTGCTTACCTTACGGGACTGGACGACACAAAAATGTAAATTAAAAAAAACTGAAAAATCATCAATTTTTCCTAACAGAGAACTATCGACTCGAGACAAAGTATGAGAATCACCTGATTGTGAAAATAGCATTGGTTTGTATATAAAAATGCTGTAAAAAAAAAAACTAACGCCATGCCAAAAAGCTAAGCTTCGATCACGCTTTGCTTTTTAGTAAAACGGAGAAGGTATTAACCAAAAAGATTGGTAAATGGAATAATAATCTGAGGCACAGTGATGTGTTAGATGCACGCTCTTCTTATTTCGCTTGCATGTACTGCCTCACACATAGTTCTATCTCACAGGATTTGGTAATCTATGATCTACTGTGCAGAGGGATTATTTTTGAAAGCATGATTAATTGCACAAAAATAGTCCAAATATTTAATCATTATGTATCTTTTGCTAATAACTGGGTATTAATTTTATCTCTCTTTCTAAAAGCAAATAAACTTTAAAGTATTATTTTGGTGCATTGTAACTCATCGTATCGTAAAAAGTATTATTTACTGTCCCGTGTACAAGATGAGTTCAAATAAATTTCCTCAATTATATATAATACATCTGTGTTTAAATTACTTCTTCCCAACAATTTTTGTTCTCTCTCACTGTCTGTCTCTTGTTTTCTCTTTTCGATTGATCTTCTGTTTTACGAACACGTTATTGTATTTCCTAAGTAACTGCAAATAATCAAAAGTTAACGTAGATACCTACCGTTTCTATCAGTATCGTAATCGCATTTGCTTCGTTTTGGGGTTTAATTTACCCATTTATGTATATCAGCAGTCTAGTTACCATGGTACAAGCTCTGCCCTTGTTTGAAATTAGACGACCGTGTGTAAGGTGTCTTAAATTTTAATTATAAAAATAAATATATTGTATCTATGGAAAAGGTCTCAATAAACGAAGTACATCACTAAAACTCATCTTGTATAACGTACATTAACTAATTTTTATTCATAAATGTCTATACCATTATTATGTGTCGATTATGTTGTAGGGTACATTAGATTTGCTTTAGATGTCAATAATAGAATTTTGTATTGTAGTTTATTGGACAATTATTTAGTTATTTACTTTTTATTTCAGTTTCAGTTCGTAAACTCATTTATGAGTTTATTCTACATAGCATTCTACCTTCAGGATATGGATAAATTAAAAGAGGTAAGGTTTCATTTTACTTATTTTGTATTGTACTTGTCATTTATTACTAAAAATTAGTAATATTGCCGTCCCTCGGGTGTAAAGTAGTTTTTCTGGATATAAGGTAACCTATGGCCTTTTTTTCTCTTTTCTGTTCCTGGCATCGTTTATGTGTTTTTTTTTTTGATGATCAGATGAACGGCTTGGCAGCGTATACATTTATTTGTTTTGTTTGTAGCAATTAGCAGTGTTATTAATAACAAGACAAGTGATCGGTAATCTTAAAGAATCCGCCTTGCCATACGTGATTGAGAACTTGAGATTGGCGAAGATATGTGTTGATGTGTTCGGCGCTATCAGTCCCAGCAAAAGTAAGTTATAATTATTTTTCAATTAGTATTCCAATATTATTACATTTAGGGCACAATTAGTTCAACTTGGTCTAACGTCTCAGTCGGCATCTTATTTAAATTTTCGTAAAAGGCATAGTTAATTTGCAACTCTTCTACTATCTTTTCTTATATGTTGTACTATGCGCCATAAATTAGCTGACAAGTTCAAGAAAAAATTGCACCCTATTACACATCAAATCACTCAAAAAGTTCAGTCAGAGGATCATATATATGCGTTGATCAAATATTAATGAAGACGATTGGTCAAATTTTAATGAAAATCACGTGGTTCTAAGGAATATAGTAGAAAAGTGTCCATTTCTTATAGTACCAACATCAGCACAACTGACAGAAATGTTTGAGAAGAAGACAAATTCTAGTGGAGAACCACCAGAGAATAGTTTGGTCAATGGTACCGCTGAAAAAGATGACCGCCGTGATTCGGAGCCTCTTGTCGGACAGAAGGTCATACATCAAGCGGAGTTAGAGTCACAACTTTTCAAGGTAAATTTAAGTCCTTTGATATGTAAATGAAAGATAAAACTTGTTGTTAAGGTTCGTTATCCTTTAGCCTTTTCAATTAAAGTTTGCGGATGGATTGATGTAGAATTTGGAATATTTGAAGTTTAGTGTAAATCGGCTCCAGTGCATTTGTTGATCATTTTAGAGCACGAAAAGAGTGGTAGAGTTCAAGTTATACTTAATGATATGAAACAAAAGGCACTGAATTAAACGTGCGTCCGTAGTACGTTTGGTGACGGATTAAGAATACAGAGTGTCACCACCCCTTTTCATCCCTTTTCATCCCCTCCCCTTTCAATATTGGCGTAAGAGCCGACTAAGGAGGCAAATTACGCAGAACAATAGCACTGCAAAGAGAAAGAAAACTTGAAACAAACCCTATACCAATCCGTCTGGCCAGCGTGGTATAGTGATAGTGGGCCAAAACCTCTTTTTTAAGGGTAGGCCTATGTCCAGCAGTGGACTGTTAAAGGCTGTTGACGGGAATGAATTAGGATGAAAATTTTATCACTAGATGATTGATAAATAAGCAAAAAAAGTTTTTTTTTATATTGTGTATACATATATGTAATTGTTTTGAATTGTTTTGTTTTGAATTTGAATTGTAGTTCAGATTTCAGATTCTAAATATGAGCATTTTTATAAAAAGGCCCAAGTAATTATGAGGCTAGTGTTAATACGGTCGGTCGGTAGTAATGAGTGTATGGGTGTTTGCGCAGTACGAGGGCACGTTCGCGGAGTACCTGGAGATGCTGACGCAGCTGGGCCACGTGGTGCTGTTCTCGTCGGCCTTCCCGCTGGCGGCGCTGTGCGCGCTGGTCAACAACGCGGCCGAGGTGCGCGCCGACGCCTTCAAGCTGTGCCACGTGGCGCAGCGCCCCTTCGGCGAGCGCGTCAAGAGCATCGGCAGCTGGCAGGTCTCACGCCTTTACACTTACGATACTAATCTATCCTAATTAAATCGTTTTCACTAATTTGTGTTATCTTGACTATGATTGTTAATAAGCTGCCCTTTAGTTGTTGAAACGTTTAATAATTTTCCAAAAATTTCAAGTAGGTTCGAGTTCAATAAAGAAAATATAAAAGTTCGTTAATGGCGAAGATAACGACTGACGAACAAATCTGTCAGATTAAAAACCTCCTTTTTAAGTCGGTTAAACTACAACATTACAAAATCCTAATTTGGAACTGAAATTTTTGTAAATTTCATTCTTAACTGTTTGAAGGCCAACTTAAAAATTTAATTTGACACATTATCCCCTATTCGAGCAGCACGCGATGGAAGCAATGGTGGGTGTGGCGGTGCTGGTGAACTGCGCGCTCATCGGGCTGTCGGGGCCCGTGCACCGCCTGCTGCCGGACGCCACGCCCGCACAGACCGTACTCGTCATCGTCGCTTTGGAGGTACCGGAACTTCTACACAATACTTGCCCGAATTGGCTTTATAAGATGTATTTATATAACGTCGGATGTTGTGGGTTCGATTCCCGATCAGTACAAATATTTAACTGCATGAATATAAGTACATTTTTAGTATGGGTGGGTGAGAATGAGAATTTTTTACAAAACCTAATAGCTTGGACGAAATTATTTATTAAAGTAGAGAATATTATTATAAGCTGTCTAAATAAAACCTAATTGTCGAGATTCCTGTATAAGTGGTTACAATTTTTTTATTTGAACGCGATATTGCAATATTTTTTTTATTTTTTACACTTCCTGGATTACAATTTGCAAAAGGCGGCCATTTATTTGTTTTTTTTTTTTTTGTTTTTAGTATACTTAGTCTTCGACAAAAACACACCGGTAGATATGTTAACAGACTTTAAAGAGCCAAGCCCTTTATTTCTTTCTTGCATATGTATAGGTATATAATATTTTAACCAATTCTGCATTTCAGCATGTGGTACTGGTGATAGTTCTGGCATTAAGAATCGCGATCCCAGAAATCCCGACGTGGCTAGCTACAGAAATGGCCAAGGTTGAATTCCAGAGGCGAGAAGCTATCAAGAATGCTCATGCGCCACTCATGGTAATATGTTTAACACGTTCAGCTTCAATTAGTACCTAACCAACCAATAAATTGACTAAGTATTGAATGTTAACTTTAATTTAAGTACTTTCGTATAGAATTGAAACTCTGTACGTAAATACAGGATGTTACGGAAAATGGGACACCTATACAGTATTCTAGTCTTTAGAATTCAATTGAAAACAAATATTTTTGAAAGGTGCGCACTATAAGTTGCGCACAAAAAACGTAACGAGTTCATTCGATCACTAAATTTTACTCTTCAAATCTTTTTCACACCTGGCGCCTTATATGAAAATCGATTCTTAAGAAATAAACTCCAAGAAGAATTCAATAAATAAACTATCCGTTTAAAAGTTACGACCGTTTCAATTTTTAGATATCACTCTTATTTCACATACCTAGGTGCTATATGTGTTCCAGAGTTATTATGAGTCCCATTTTCTTAGACCCCCATTTCCCTTGTATAATTTAGATTACTAAGCTGAAATTTGACATCTGAAAGCGGTTTTTTTTCGTTTTACTAAACTATATTTTTTATTTTACACCACGTTTCCCCTCGGCTTTGGTCACTAAACTAATTATTTCTTCCCTTGCAAACTCTTTCTTTTCGATGAGAGGCACCATATGTTCAACAGCAAAAAACCAAGTTTTATCGTGGTTATCTGTATGATGACTCTAATTTAAACAGATGTCGGTTGCGCTTTACCTCCTAAGTTACGCTTGAAGACATAATATTATGGCAATATAATATTATGACTCAATAACGTAAGTCCCATTTGTAGTCTTATAAATGTAACTCTTTTTTGTTTATTTTCCAGTCGGAGTGTCCGAGCCAAGACGATGTGAGGCCTTCTGCCCGCACCACTCCCCGTACCATCACTCCAACTACACCGAAACAAAATGACAAATCGACTAATGCTCTCAACGACAAAAAGAAGATATTCGTTGGCAAAATACCAGAAATACCACCGTTCAGGTAAGTGCAGTAGAATAGTTCAATGCACTCGTATTGTTATTAAAGGTTGGTAAAAGTCATATAAACAGAGAAATAAAAATACTAATTTGGTGTTTGCCATCTAAACGACAAAATATATAGAAGTAGACTTTATTCCAATTAATAAAAGACCGAAATTTAAAAAGGCCCTAACGATGCTGAATTTTAATAAAATGTTAGGTACTTAGATATGCTTAGGTAACTATGGACTCAGTGCAGTTTTGACTACGTAAATTACGAGAGAACTATCGCATATCAATAAATTGTTTGATTTAATGCCTTTTGGAAACTTGGTTTACAAACTATGGGTTATACTAGCCGCTCTTACATTACTATTTTAAGTAATTCATTATGTATTTTGTATTTATCTAATAATTATGTATTGTTAATCATAATTACGCTGAATCATAATGATGCCTGAAATCACGAACATGGAATACCCTTTCAAAAACCCACGTGCCCATAGTTGTCTTTTCGCATAAATATTCAAAATTCGAACAAACTCATGTTTTTGGTTTCTTGCAAACATTAGTTCATAATGTAGTTCATAGATGTCTATTTTTAAAGTTTTAATTTTATTTTATTTTTTGGTTTCAGTTAATTTTACACAAGTATATAAATGGATGGGTGTGTAGTGACGTGTATTTATAAGTTTTATTAATTCCGTAACTTCAGCATTCTATATTTACGCTTGTTTTAATATGTTCTATTTAATTCTTATTTGCAATAAATCTTTTTAATCGCTATAGAAGTTTTTCTTGTGTATGTCCCAGGTGTGAAAAACGTAGATATTTTCATCACTATAAATACACTATAGGTGTTAAGTGATTGGCATAAATCTACGAAAACTACAGTATGATATAGGCAAAATACTAATGGCTATTACCTTAAACTCGGAATTTAGCTTACAAATGTCTTGTGTCCCTTTCCCAATAAACACATAAATGTAATCCTCTGTGATGTATTACAATTAACGCAAGTGAGCGTGAACGCGAGTGATATTTATGTCAAAGATATGCGACATTCTCACATCTGTATTTTGGTGATGCACTTAGGACCCGAAGGAACCGACAGAGGCCCTTTTTCAATACGTACAGCAACCTTCCATAACACTTTGAAAAATCAGTACACGATATTATCCCAAAAACCTGCCCTTTACCTCAAAGTTTTTCCACGTCTCATATTAAATAAACTTGACCTAAAATATTCTTTATCGATGCCTTAAGCGAGTTTTTGTAGTTTCGTATTGGTAGAATACTTCCTACACTCCGAAAATTCAATAGATTCAAATTTATTGAATGAATGAAGATTATATTTTTAAATCGTTTACATAAATGCATTATGTATTCGACCAAACACTTACCTACAAAAGCATTTTAACTGTCGAAGGTAAAAAACATAGTTAAAAACTTACATATTTTGTTGTATATGTCTATGTATGTGTATAGCCGTCTTCCTCTTCCTCCAAGGTAATGAAAATAAATTGTTCTTATTTTCCATCGCCACTTCTTTCTATACTGAAAAACCATATGACTGATACAGATATGTTTTATTTTTAAATGATTTTCGTACGCTGCATAGCGATTATCAACTTGGAGTAAAAAGACGACCTAGTCAACTGTAGCCAGGACTATATAATTCATAGGACACATGACCCTTCATTGGAAGTAGCTTATGTTCAAAAATGAAGGTGAATAAATAATAAAAAACACGTATGCGAACTATCATGATGTTCTTTTAAGTAGTTAAAAATGACAGCCCAACAAATTCCCTTTTACATTCGTCATATTAGTCAAAATATTCCATACTTACTCCTTTTAAGATAAAAAATAAACTATTTAAAACAAATGTCGATGGAAACGAAGAACAACTTATATGCCCAAACACAAAATGCAACTTTACATGCTATGTTTGCTGTTATAATGAGAGCATTATTAAGTCGCCAAACCATTGAGGCTTAACACACTTGACCAACAATTAATAAAAATTAACTTTAAAAAAAGTATTACCGACTTCTCGGCTGTATCATGATGAATTTTATTAAACTGTATTCGTTAATTTGCCGCCTTCAAATTTCAACGCCCAACGGTCTGGTCCCGAGGGGCAAATCTTTTTAAAACTATTATTTGTACTCTTATTTAAGATATATGATTTTGTGCTAGTGTCTATTTCGGGGATTCCCGAATAGTTTCGGAGCCGATATATCTTTTTTTCAATTAAGTATGCTTCATTAGCGAATTGGTGTCAGACCACAGTGTGACGTCTAACGCCTTTGTGTCTAATATTTTTTTTTCAGTTTTAAGAAGAGTTCTGACAATGGTTTAGTGTCTTAACCCTCTTCTTAGCTTTGAATGCTAATGTTTTATTGGTTAATTGCAAAATTTAAATATATCAAACAGTATTTTTCGATTTTACCTATTTCGAATCATTATACGTATAGTAGTGGATGACACTAGATAAACCGAATTATTAGAAGTGTGTTTTGACTAAAGAAATAAAACTATATTGAACGTACCTAAAACCTTTTTTTTCCAAAACATGGCTACACCAAAATATGGCTTTTGTTAGAAAAAAACTGTATCGTGTTATTTGATCGTAAAAAATAAAACATTCCAAATGGTTTTATCTGAAAAATTGTTTCTGTACTATGTAACAACTAATATCAAATATTGAAAACAAAACTTTAGCATTCAATCAAACAGCACTATAAACTATCCGCACGTCACGTTTCCTGTGTAAACACGCTTTCAGCATTCATTCACACATAAACGAAATTGAGACTCTACCTCTAATAAAATTGCAGGCCTAAAGCCGCGTCTATAACAGAGCCACCGGTGACGACAGGTTCATTACAGACTTTGCAAGATGTAAGTCCTACGAAACCGATACGACGTAAGGTAATAGTTTTAATTTTATCTACTATATGCGTTTACTATTTTCAAATTTCTACCACGTGGTAGAAACGATTCGTAACAAAATATAGTAAAGTAAATTATTTAATAGTCCCCTAGTTATTTAAAAACTTTATATTGTAAATTTAAACATCAAGCGTAATTGTTCCGACGAGTATCAAATGTGTTATAAAGATACCTATCAGAAACTTTTTCTTAAATTATGAATTACTAAGACATAGCTCGTTACGTCACGTATGGCATGGTGTAACTAGGGACATTAACGTCTATTTATTTTGTAGGACGGTACGCCAGGAGCGCCTTTGTCGTTGTTAGGTGTGCGAGGATTACGAGATGAGCCTTTGCATCGATCGGCGCACTGCATCCCTCATCCTGCACAACATAAGCAACTAATAAACCCTACGCTTCAGGTATCTGGTTTCTGATTTTCACTTAATTTTACTGCTGATGCAGAGTCCGTAAGTTCTATATGTTCGTTTTGATTCGATAGATAATCTACAAATGATTCAAATGCAAATATGCATTAACGTAATGTGTAACATACATATTTGCAAGGTAGGATTCGAATCCGCGACCTCTGACGTTGCAATGTTGCAAAGTATAGTAAAATGTTTTAATAAAGAAATAAAGTTTAACATTCCTAATAGTACACAGGAACTCCAAAATCATGTTAGAAATTTTGGTGATATAAAAATACAAGCATAAATTGAGTGTGCTACAATAGGAAATATGCACGTGACACCAAAATGGTCAAAATATTTTTATTTGTAATTTTTATTGCTAAAAAAAGATACCTATACAATTATTTTTGAAATTTATTTTAATTTAATAGTGAAATTTAATCATCAAAAATTGGCTTTTTTAAGATTCCCTCGCAAATTTCTAAAACGCAACGCTATTGGTTGAATAAAACGTGACGTCAACCTACACTGTCAAGTGTCAACAAGTTGTGTGTATTTGTAATATTTGGTTTCTGGTGATTATTTGTTTCATTTTAAGTTAATAACTAATACGTTTTCAGTGTTAAATTATTAAATTCCCGTGTAGAAAGACTCAACACAATGACTGAATATACTTTGTCAGGTGCAGTTTTGATATTATTTTGGCACAAAGGAACGGCACAATATTTATAATAAGTTTTTATTGGTTTTTCCATGGTAATAAGTTAATTATATAAATTAACTTATTACCACTCACTTTTTTAACTTTCACAAACTTTGTGAACTTCACTCCGTTGTTGACATCGAATTCGACTGAAAGTGTAATCTGACGTCACAAAAAAAGCGCGCCAAAATGGACGTGTTCAAAATGCCCCAAAATGATAGTGATATTAATAAATTTTTTTTTGCTTAACGGTTTATATTTCGGATGTGTTATATTTATTTTTGGTAATGTAATAACTAGTAGAATCGTTTAAAAAAATAAAAAAAAAACATGCATATTCCCTATTGAGTTACAATTTAGATTTAATGAAGCCCTGTCTTCTCAACTAGGCTGTGAGGCCTGTATCTTAGGAAACGGTGTTCAGCCTAACGATTGTAAGGTCTGATCTCCAAAAATAGTCGAGTGTAAGTGACTGTGTCAATTTATTGTTTGTTTCTTGATATCTATTGTGGTGTATATAATTTTTGTAATAATTAATTATTATTTTTTTCTTTTATTATTTAGGGGTTTTATCCTTTCGGATATGACAACCCCATTGTAACAATTTTAACTTACATTTAATAACATAATTATATATACAATCTTAAACTTACATCATAGAGGAGTCATTGCGGGCTTAGTCATGTGACAGAGTATCTTTGCTCCATTAGATGTAGGTGCAGACAGAATCATTTGGGGGATTCCTATGTCACATGGGTTTAGCTCCAATACCTCCATGAGAATTTCCCTATCCCTACGGTTTTTGACACATTCCATCAGAACATGTTGTACATCTTCCAATTAAAATTATATTCTCGTAGGAATTATCCGGTAGCGTGAGTGCAGGTGGATCGGAGCCCGACTTAAACGCGGTACCCTCTGCAGCGCCATCTATTGATGCGAGCGCTACATCTAGTGAGGATGACAAACCTAAGGATAAAGGCAGTGAGTAACACAATAATTTTAAATGGTTTAAAATAGTTGTTCACATAATTAAAGCGTGATATGAATAAATCTCTTATGATATTTTGAACTTTAATTTAACGGATTGAACTTTAAAAAAACGGAATTATTTTTTATGAACTCTCAGCTCGTTTGACAATACTAATACGGGGTTCAAAAACGATTTATGAGGCACCTCACATCACACATCATCACACATCAACAGCATTTAATAGTCCACTGCTGGACATAAGCCTCTCCTTAGAAAGGAGGTTTTGGCCTACTATATTTGTGGCACCTAATGGAGGAATATGTATTAGGAATATTAATAAAAAAACACATATAATTTAACATAAACACCCTATCTTGTCTTAGAGAAATAAATGATTGTACTCGTATTTTCATGTACAAGGACTCGAATGGTAAAATTGATTGCTCTGGGTTTTTAAGTTTTTTATAAAGTAATATTACGTCGAACGCCATCCGTACCGCGATCAGAACACATCATTGACTTTTTTTGTGGGAGTGATCCTGGACGAACACTCGGCTACACAGAACGGAGGCGAGTAGTAATGTGATCGTGCATACAGGTCGGTCCCGAGCGAAGGCGGCGCTGGTGAAGCGCGTGCGGTCGGTGGCGGTGTTCTCGCTCGGCCTGCGCCGCGCGCGCGAGGCCGCGGCCTCCACCGGCGACAAGCACGACCGCACCCCGCACACGCCCGACAGGGGCGCCATGGTGAGTCGCACCGCTACTGGTGCACGCCAATTATATAAACACTATTTTTGAAGTTTCCATAAGAATCGATCTCATATAAGGCGCGCGGTATGAAAAAAATATGAAGATGAAAATTTAGTGATCGAGTGACCTCGTTACATTTTTTTAGTTCTAAATGTAATTTGTAGACGGTGGTTGTAATATTATTTTTTTGTGAGTTTTTATTAGTTCTATGATTGCAATTTGTTTCAGTTTAGTAAATAGAGTCCACTACAAAATAAATGACAATTAATATGTGACTTCTAATTATTTTACTAACATTTACATAGATGGCGATGATCGTTAAATTTGTGTGCTGCCGACGTACACAGGGTATGCGTTCTTAAGGAATAAACTCCATTCGTGTGACACACTTTTTTATATAAACATTTTACACAAACTAGACAAATGGTTATTCAGTCTAGTTGATAGTAGTGACGCCAATAATAATAATAATGATATCTTCATTAAAAATTCAATATTATGTTAGTAAAAATTAGCTTACATACCTACTAATGTTAGTATAAAATATAATTACAATTACAAAACAATCTGAATCGCAGCATGTAGACCCCGTAAATTGCCAATTTTTCGTTTTTTTTTTACTAATGTGTATTTGTTTCCATATATTTCTTAACCATGAGTAAGTCTTATTTAAATTTTAATTTTATTCTTTATCCTTCATTGTGTTTATAGTGTTGTGTACCTAAAAATTAAAAGAAGATCAATAATACGGATATAGAGGTGCTTAAAAGTTAGTTCATTACAAAGGCGCGAGCCGAGCGAAGGAAGCAAGCGTGCCGCAAAAGCGGTCGTCGAAGCGCCAGAATCAAACTTTTTTTAAACTAATACTTACATGTACTAGCGAAGAATCGCCCTTCTATTTCTATGTCCCTTTTTTGTCCGTTTTTGTAATTATTTAACATTTGGACCGCTCTATTTAAAAAAAAAGTTAGAGTGGGTGGACGAGCAGACGGTTCCATTGATGGAAAGTCTATCTCTGTAGTTATTGATCTGAGAGAAAAAGTTTTTACGATTGCCCTTCTAACAGAAATAAACCGTTAATAACAGTTACTGTTATGAAAAACAATATTATGAGTTCAAACATGTTCTTAGTAATGACAGTATTAATATATGATAACTGTCTGTTATGAGTTCCGTTGGTAGTAATAAAAATTTATGAACACAAAAGTATGATTAAAAAAATTATGAAGACTGATCATTATGAAAACAAATCAAAAATTGGAATAAGATTTTTATGTGAGCCAATATAGACATGATATCTACATATCGACTAATGTAGATGTTATACATCCCTGCTTATTCTCATACAAAAAATACTTCATTGTTATAAGTTATAAGTTACAAATGTGTTATAACTTATAACACATTTGTTTGTTCTATTTCAGAGTCTACCTGCGCCGATGCTCGGCGGCGAGCTCTCCCTCATACCTATAGAACAGCTTATACAAGTGGAAGACGTCAAGCCGCGTCCTTCATAGACCGGTACTGCTTCTTTGATACGCTCTCCACGTTCATGTTGTTGGCACTTGAATATGGCACATAGTAATAACTTATTAAAAAATAAAAAGAAGATTTTTATGTCTATTATAAAAAATAAACTTACATCTGGTCAGTTTTTGGAATTAAAATAACTAATTAAATGTAAGTTTATTTACTTACGAAATACCAAGTGCAATATTCAAACCAGCAACATTTGTGTTACAAGTAAAAAAAGGAGTACAAGAGATAGTTGACAACACCGTCAGTAGATAGCGCATATTTAGACCATAGACTAGTACTAGAATAAAATTGTGTAAAGGTATTAAAAATACGAGAATTTAAATATTGCCACTCGGTCACCATTGTTTGCATACACGTAACGGAAAATGTTTTAGAAGCAGTCATGAAAAATTCGGCTTTAAAAAAACACGAGGGTATACTAAGAATTCTGTCAAACTCAGAGCATAGTGAGGTCACACGTCAACACAAAAATGTAAAGCACCAACACTACTTATGACAAGTTCCTGAAACTCATGTTATCCACACTTACAAAAAGCATCGAACGGTATCGAAATGTAACTCTAAAGTCGTCAGGAGATATAGAAAGAATCAGCTTGTAGGTAAATGGCTCTGTGCGACTTAATTGCACTTTATTATGTCGTTTCAAGAGTCGATATTTATTTAAATGATTAGTGAAGTGGGAGTTCTGTACTTGTTCTCATATATTCTGTGACATAAACCAGACACGGAAGTCTCGTATCCGAGTGGCAATCTTTATTGAATCGTCGTTATACGTAGTTACTTTTGTATTCGTTTACTCTAGCTATTGTTATAGAAAGTTGTAACCGTGTGATATAATTTATTTGTATACATTTAAGGTTTCTTAATGATTCCTTTAATTGGTACAAGTTGTAATGGCGGTTTGTTAAATTTATATTGTATTGGGTACCGTTTGAAGTATATCAGGGAGTGCAACTGTTAAAATGTTATTGTTATGATAGTATTAAAAAAAAAAAAACACTCGTATTAGAAATATTTTTTTCCTTTACTGGTTAGTAAGTCGGTCAACAGTACCAGCACGATCATTCTAATTACATTCATAGTTTTATTGAATTATGTGATATTATTCCTTGAACGGTACTCAAGCAACATTGTTTTGAAGTAAAACAACGTCTTGAGTAAGATGGATATCAGATACATCTCGTTTGGGGGGTCGAATGAAGGCTTTTTGATGTATTTTACGTATTTCGACGATATTTTTCAATGTTAAATATTTTTGGCATTTTACAAGCATTGTAAAAATTTCGCCCTTTGAGTCTGCCAATCAAAAGAAACTTAATAAATGCAAGTCATTACCATACTCATTTAAGTCCATTTTTTTATTTTATTTATCAAACTAAAACTATCAAATACCCAGAATAGATAGCTGCTCTCTATAGGTAAATGCCTAATAAAAAGAATCTCGAATACTATCAGGCCTAAGACTTATCGCTGTTACAAATCCTGTGATTGTATGTTATTTACCAGATCAAAATAGCTAGTAAAATACACGAGGGTGCCGCAATATATAGTCGTTTTCTTAACTTCTATCACAAGCAATCGTCAGACAATAATTTCGTATTGCTCGTTGTTCGGTAAATGTTATTTTGAAAATATCTGGCCGAGAGACAAAATCTTACACATCGTGGTTAGCTTAGCCAATTTCTAAACCAGTCTGTCTGCTTAATTAAAAAGCGTTACGACTTTTTGCTTGCTAATATTTTTGAATTACCCCAAAAAAGCAAACTTTAACTATTATTATATTTTGACTCCCGGCCAGCCTGTACATAGAATTGTTAGGTAGTGATAAATACTATAAAACTATAGAATCCCTTTCTAACACAGCTAGATTTCTTCACTCCTCACATTAGAATAATCGCGTTTAGTCACATGTCATATATTATTAATCCTAAAAATATATTCTTTGTTTGTTTCACATGCTATAAGTGATGATGTATTTCTAAAATTTTTTATCGGGACATTTTATACTTTAGTTTAAAATAAAAATTGGAAAAGTTTATTTTTAGGTTATGTTTTATAAAAAAATAGGTTAGCCGTCTCATATAGGGCAAAAGTAAGGATAAAACCTTATTTTGATTTTAAGTTGATTACAGAAGTTAAACTACAACTAAACATTTTCTCTGCTAATATTCCTCTCACATTAGGATAATCCACTCTCATCATTATTTATGAATATTATTCATTTTTACTATTGAATTGATAGAGGACTACTAAGTGGATTTCGGTCAATATTAAAGCGATAATTGATTTTGTATATTTTTATAAAAAGTCTTCCATTTGCTGAGCTAAATTTAATGACGTGTATTTAAACGCTTTATGTACTCATTAAATGGATCATTGCAGACACACTTTTGTTTTCAATAGGGAATATGCATGTATTTTTTTTATTTTTTTAAACGATTCTACTAGTTTACATTACCAAAAAAATATATATCACATCCGAAATATAAACCGTTAAGCAAAAAATTTTTTATTAAAATCACTATCATTTTGGGGCAATTTGAACACGTCCATTTTGGCGCGCTTTTTTTTACTTCAGATTACACTTTCAGACGAATTCGATGTCAACAACGGAGTGAAGTTCACAAAGTTTGTGAAAGTTAAAAAAGTGAGTGATAAAAATTAACTTATTACCATGGAAAAGCCAATAAAAACTTATTATAAATATTGTGCCGTTCCTTTGTGCCCAAATAATATCAAAACCGCACCTGACAAAGTATATTCAGTCATTGTGTTGAGTCTTTCTACACGGGAATTTAATAATTTAACACTGAAAACGTATTAGTTATTAACTTAAAATGAAACAAATAATCACCAGAAACCAAATATTACAAATACACACAACTTATTGACACTCTTGACAGTGTAGGTTGACGTCACGTTTTATTCAACCAATAGCGTTGCGTTTTAGAAATTCGCGAGGGAATCTTAAAAAAGCCAATTTTTGATGATTAAATTTCACTATTAAATTATAATAAATGTCAAAAATAATTGTATGGGTATCTTTTTTTAGCAATAAAAATTACAAATAAAAATATTTTGTCCATTTTGGTGTCACGTGCATATTCCCTATTAAGTAAAATCAATTAGGGGTTAAATTAACGAGAGTTTTTTACCCGTGTACGACTGAGAGAAATCAAAACTTTGTAGTTTCTTCTATGCAAAAGTGTGTCTTGAAACTTCCATGTCGCAATACTCGATTTGTTATAGTACTATAAAGTTATTGTAGAAGAAAGCGACTCCGCATATTTTTATGTTCTATTTTGTTCTGACTAAAACTTATCGATGCTGTCAATTAATAATGTTATCTATGTATTCGTTTAGGTAAAGCTACTCTACGATATCTATTTTTATTGATATCCGCTTTATTTTTAATTACGAGAAATTTTTACGGCAAAGTTTTTGTGAAGAAAATAATTATTTTTATCGTATTGTACCTAGAAAAGTTAGATTGAGTTGAGGTTTTCATGGGTAGAAATTTTTGTAATTTGACGACACAGTTGTTATAAGATAAGCGTAAGGACATATGTATATCATCTGTTGTAGCAAACTTATCACTTAGTGCCTAGCTTATACTCTGCCATTAAAGTAAGATTGCCAGCATGGTTTATAAATATAAGGCTTTGCCTACCGCTTCAAACGTCCATACAAACTATCTATATGTGTGCCTCGCCTTTAAGCTATGATATTCCAAAAACGCTTTTTGTTATTAGCTGTTAAAAACTACTCTCACCCTTGTAGGGAAACCCCCCCTCTCAACTACGGGGAAGTTAATTCCTTAAGTAACCTCACACACTCGATAAAATGCAACGAAAGCTGGTCACATGTTTTCTTTGAGGCCGTTTTATCACATCGGTCCAATAAAACGGAATATCTTTAACAAAATGAAAATTTTGCAAGTGTTAATCATAGAATATATATATCAAATAATATCATTAATAATCGTATTTTGTTATTTAACATAAATGTTCCTAATTTGAAATATAAATGTACCATAGATTTTTACATGTATCTTAATATATCACGATTAAAATATTTCATTATTCTGTTAGTTCATTATACCTGTAAAACTCTCGACGTCAGTATCCAACTTATGTAAACTTAAGTGTATCATTTAAGCTGCAGTCTGTGGGTAAACTAAAACATTCGTGTGCTAAAAATAAGCAATCTTAGTTTTAAATATTAGTAGCAGATGATATATTTATGACTAAATAGTTGTTGAATTATGTTGCAAATTTTAGATATACAGGCTGAATTAAAATTGTATACTTCTTTTTAAATAGTTTGTTATCTATGGACTCCTAGGATAAGAAAGGCACTAGACATCCTGAAAAATTATGATGTATGTTTTAAAACCAGAGAAAAATTATTTAAAGCAAAGAGAAAACCCCGTACGTTAGGCCTAACGAAGAGGTGTTCAGACAGTTTTGGTAGCTAGGTTTTTCATATTCTGACTAGTTTCATTACAGATGGAAATGAGATTTTCAATTCGATTTAATAATTTTGTTTTCGTGTAAGTTATGCGTGATGAACCGATTTCAATAATTATTTTCTACTGAAGTGGTTCTAAAAAATTGGTTCTAGAATATTCTATATTTAAGGGTGGTAAATTGGGGGATGATAATTACAGATATTTATCATGCTTAACACATTTGGTAGTTATACTTTTTTTAAATTTAATCACTCATATAAACAAAATACAAACTTGCAATGCTAACAAAAATCGTTTAACTCGTCCTGTATGAAATTGAAAATTAACGTCCAATTCTAAAGCTTCTAATTATGTAGTTACTTATTTTTTAGTATTTTAATCATATTTTAAAAGTTAAAAATTATTAGATATAATCCTTTTTTTTTTTTATCTTTTGCTGCATCACTTTATACGTTTTTATTATGAGAAGAAGAGCTCAACGCCCGTGTACTTTGTTTTAAATAAATGACAAAATGTCGTCTATTTTGTTAAATAAGGACGCTTTCGACTATGGGGCAAAGAGTGTGTTATTGGTATATTACAGTTAAAGATGATAAAAAATTATCTCTTTTTTTTAGTCCTGTGATATTTTTTTTTGTTTTAATTATAATTATAAAAATATATTTTAAATTAGTTATGGCCGAAACGGATTAAAAAAAGAGCCTGAGTATTATTTGAATTTCATTTGACGAAAATTATTAACTTTTTTTTTTCTTACAAATTTATTCGACTTTAGAGAACTGTCTTTGTAGGAGAACTGTCTTTTTACTTTAAAGAACTGTCGTATTTAGAATTTAGTTATAGTTTAGTTTGAGTGCAAGCTCGCTTCAGTTTAGTATTTTAATCCTATTTGAAGATTATTCCCTAGTATTACTTAATCTTACTTCCTATTTTTATAAATATTGCAGTAGGTACAAAGTTTTCCTTGTACTTGCGTGAACGATTCATATTTACATATAAAATATGCGTCACGAATAAGTATTTGAATAGCGTAACGTATTGGTACTAATTTGTTAGTGATGACCTAACATCATTAGTTACTCTATAAGGTGTGTCGTTTGCAGTATTAGAAATCTGATAAAATTTAGTTAGAATACAACAACATGGATGAACTCCGTGTAAAATCGAAAACAATCTTCTAGTACGATTTAACGGAACACGGAGTAAATAGTATTCAAGATCTCAATTCGTAGGAAAAAAGTTGTTCGGCAATTATAATGAAGGACTCATTTTGTATGTATATATCAGTCGTCCATCACGATAATATAGTTATTAAAGCTTCATTCTACAATGTATTGTGTCGTAGATATTAAAATTTGTTGTTGTACTTATTTTTTATACAGAATATTGATAAATGTTGCATTTTTGTGTAGATTACAAAATAAATTCGCAGAATTAAAGTGTTTATTTTATTTCAGTGACCTATGTAATAGATTCTTAAGTTACTTCCTACCTAGTTATATAAGGTAAGGTAGTTCCTATCTAGTTATATAAATAAAAAATAGTTAATTATATGGAGGACAATGGTTCCAAGATTGAACTTATGTAAGAAAAATTGATAGGATTCTGAGGATTTCCCTCGTTTTCTCTCTGAAACTATTGTCAGATCCGGACCTGGTAATGTATATTCAAAAACAGAATTGTTATAATCGGTCCACAGATAACGTAAATATCGGTGTGCATACAATATACATTCAAAAAATACACACAGCCGAATATAGTACCTCCTTATTTTTGGAAGGCGGTTAAAAAAGCTAACGCGGGCACTGTATTTCCTACTGACGTATTGGCGGCATGTGACTACCTTCTGAGTTTTGTTGACTCTTCCAGAACTATCTCAGGAGCCTAATACTTTGGTCCCTACATCATTACTGTATATGATTATACATTTTTTTATGGAAGGGAAGTGCTATACACATTATAGTTCTACTACATCACAGAATGGTTAATCATTTTTATTTCATATTAAAACTAAACGGGTATGTGCAATATGTGCACGCGGAAATATAACTTACACGAACCTCAAATCGTGTATTTTAATAACTTTGAATTCAAGTTACGAAACGGGTTATTTAAAGAGAAATATGATGAATTCATGGAATGTGGTTATGAGTGCAGTATTGTAACTAACGTCAAACAATATAAATCTTTGATTCAATATTTTAAATTAGTAGTCACTAAAAGTTGGGGTATATTTGAAACAAACTATTTTATTGTTTCAAAAATACCGTCCTCGGTTAGTGAACTAAGTCACACATTTGTGTTTTTAATTGCTACTGATGTTTATATTAAATGTCTGTATTCTATTTTTTTTTTATTTTAAAAGGATCAGACGAGCAGACGTGTCACCTGATGGAAAGTGACTATCGCCACCCATGAACGTCTGCAACTCAGGAGTCACAAACGCGTTGCCGGCCTTTTAGGAAGGAGTACGTTCTTTTCTTGAAGGTTTGAAGGTCGTATCGGTCCGGAAATACCGCAGACGATAACCCGTTCCACAGATTGGTTGTGCGGGGCAAAAAGTGTCTCGAAAAGCGCACAGTAGTGGAGCGCAAAATGCAAGCAAATATTAGTATTGAAGCCATTGCTAACGTTATAGCTTTACGCGGGCTTAATATCTGAAATATCATATGAAACCCGCTTAAGTGTAAGTTTTTTTGACGGGCCTGTTGGTCTAGTGGTTAGTGACCCTGACTGCTAAGCCGGCGGTCGTGGGTTCGATTCCCACCCAGGAAAAATATTGTGTGATGAGCACGATCATTTGTTCTGTGTCTGGGTGTAATTTATCTATAATATGTATGTATTTAAAAATATATAAGTATGTTTATCAGCAGTCTGGTCACCATAGCACAGGTTCTGCCTAGTTTGGGATCAGACGGCCGTGTGTGAGATGTGCGAGGTATATTATATATATATATATATTTTGATGGATTATGTGATGATAATCGTGGTGTATGATTTTATTTTATAATCTCTTAAGTATCGGGTCAAAATGTCTAATAATTTTTATTATTTTTTAGAAAAAAGCTGTGAAGAGATTATTAACCAGTCGCCACGTCTTGATAACCATAGTCTCATCATCATCATCAACATATCAACTGCTGAACATAGGCCTCTCCTTAGAAAGGAGATTTTGGCCTACTCCAGTTTCAGCGACGCTTAATGGTTGGTGAATGTGAAACAAATGGTTCCAAATCAACTAGACTTCAATTACGTCCAGGTTTTGAACGACATAAAGCTACCTACTGTGGCGTGTGCTACCTGTTTATCCCGTGGAGGAATTTAGTGAAGTTATTTTATTCAAGATGCTGGTATTATTGGTATTAATAGTTTCGTCAATATTCGAATGTTAAGGTTATTCCATAGCCAGCGGTATCCCCTGATCTAAACCGTATAGAAAACGTCTGGTGTTCAGTGGCTTCCATGCGTCAACGTCTTCATGGTTGTATTATAAACAATCTAGGTTACTAAGTATCAATAAAAATAAATATTATATTTAAAAAGACCTGCATTGCGTTGGCTGTAATAGTAATAAGTTAGTTTATAATTGTAATGTAGAGGTTAAGTTTCAATCTTCTTTAACTTGAGAAAATGAACAAATTAAACTGTCAACCTCTGTTAACAACAAAAACAAATTGTACTAAGCAACTAACACAGTTTATGAAAATATTAAATGAAAACTTTTAACTAAATAACTTATATATAATATAAAAATAAATTATGTTATGAAAAATAATTACTTTTTTTCTGAAATTACATATTCCACCTTGCCTTAAACTTACATTGATTCTAAAGTAACAGATTTCAAAAAATATATCCTAGAAACAAAAAGTGATCAGGCACTGAGGCTTGAACAGTAACCACTCGCCATCAGGCAAACAATGGAAGTAAGAGTGTGCGTGACGGTCTAATCGTACTATTATGCCAGTGGTTCTAATAACCACAGTGGTAAATTTTAGCATCGGTTTCAAATAGGTGCTACCACTGGAAGTTCAATACGAAGAAAACGTATAAATAGGTGTCTAGGTAGGTATCTAGTGTGTCTAGTGACCAACCAACGCTATACGTCTGTATTATCTGGTTATAATATGTGTTTATTGAAACATCACACACACAGAGATAGGCGAATATGAACATTACGGTGCTACTGCATTTATGACCCTTGACTGTACGTAAACTCTGGCGCAGTCGGGTAAAAACAGTGCTGCCGGTTATGTGTTTCCTACCTTAGTTCCATTCAATAGAGCTTCAACTGACTTATCTCTGGGTGATTAAGTAGCTAAAATATTAATTTGATTGGCTAATAAATAACTTGACCATTTGCTTCTGACGAAAATTGAAATAAAACAATAATAGATGTATAGGAACATAACAGATTTAATAATAAATATAACTATAACTTTAAAAAGTGTCTCGGTTTGAAGTCAGAGTTGACAAACTTCTGAAACATAAGCGCGATTACATCCATATTTGTACAAAGCCTGATTTCATTGAGGACTGTATTATAATCGACAATGTAACAACCTAAGTAATTTTCCGGTATAAGAAGTAGTGCAAACATATAATGTTCTGGTGTTTTAAAATCGATCAATGCTAAGCTGGTGGCAACTAAAACATCTTCAAGTTTTACACCAGGTACTAGGTCAACTATTCTCTTGATGTGAGGGAACGCGTCATTGACAACAATTGTCGTCAAATTTCTATAAAAGGTATTCCTTTCGACAAAATGATTAATTACATTACCAATATTACGTCCGAAGTATATTAAGGCGTCTCTAAGTGTTGTGATTTTTTCAGAAAGATTCACCAAACTAGAACAATGTATTTCAATATTAATGATTGCTTTTCTTACTGCCATATCCACATGTATCTCCCACACCATAAAGTATATTTGTTCCATGGGCATTGCCTCATTCAGAGCTTCAATAATCGTCTCAAAAAGTACATTGATGTATGTATAACATACGAAAGGTTGTGTATAACTTTCTGATTGCATAAATCTTATAAACCTCATAAATAGATCTCGACCAATATATTTGTTACCATCAATGGTATTGAATATTGCCAAACACTCACCAGTTATTAATCGCACACATTCATTCTTTATATTAAGGTCGTTTTCATTTCGCACATTTGTAACGTACTTTCCAGCTAGCTCCCATTTTTTATTATATAAATAAAAAATAGCATCGTCTATTTCTGAGATCTTTGTCTGTAAAGTATCAAATAAATCTTCAATGAAATCTTCTATAATAGGTCGAACGTGGTCTTGGCGCATTGAATAAAAAATTCTACACATGTGTTCTATTACATCTGCCCTTCTATACAAATTTACTCTGTCGACGGGCAAGGAGTTCACGGCTATCCAAGCAGCATTTAAAAATTCCGATGCTAAGTGCTCTGGTAAGCCTCCTGACACTATAACTTTAAATATGTCGTTATCGTTTTCGTCTAGGTCTGATGTTAATTCAATTAAGATATCAAACAATTTACCTTGTGCACATTCCCTTTCATTAGCAATTTTATTGTACAAAGCTGAGTATAAAATCAGTCTCAATGAGGCAATATTATTTTTTTTCCAAATGTAGAGAACTATTTTTCTTAAATTTTCTGCACTAAAACATGCAAAAGCAACACGGATGCCGCGTTCTTGCGCCAATGATCGCGCTTTCAAAATTTCGTCAATGAATTCGATACAACGCGGTAAAGGCAAGTTTACTAAGTAAGAAGTAATTAAGTGCAAGCAACTCCGAATATATTGACCTTTAATGTACATTAGTAAATGTTTAAGAGGAACATGTGGACGCGAGTGCAATACAGTGGCACATATAGCATGTTGAATACGAAGTTTCTTGGGGTCAATCTTGCTTTTTTCGTCGTCTATTGGAACATTCGTCGTCATAAAGTGTACTTTGAAAGCATCATCACTTAGTAGGAAAATAGCATAGGTAGCAGCTTCTGTACACGACTTCGATAAGGATTTTTTCAACAACCAGTTCTTATAATATTCAACATATTGTTGCGAAATATCATTAAAAAAATATACTTTTAGTTTTTTAAATAACTGGCTGACGCGGACAGTAGGGCTGAGTTCATGAGTTTTTATTATCGATGGAAGCTTGTCGACGGCCAATTTTGGGTCAACTTTGAGAAGTTTCATAATCTCTTTCTGAGTAACTTCGATAAAGGGAACATGAATCAATTTATGTGTCTTCAAGTTGCTGCGATCATTTTGCACGACTTGCATTACCACCTCTGGAATATCATCCTTTGTTTTACCATAAAAACTCAAAAGATCCAACATTTCAGTCACGTACTTCTGAAGAAGCTCCGACACTCTTTCTTCAGTGTCAAACTCACTAATTTTACCTAGGTAAAAATTAAATAAGTATTGATATACCTTTTGTTGATCTGCTGAATGTGCTTTACTTGAGAGCTGGAGTAATTCATTTATGTACTCATTTCCACTCATGAACGTTTTCAACTCCTCAGAGAGATTGTTTTCGTTAATTATATAGTACAAAATTGCAACTACTCTAAAATTTTGTAAAAAAGCGTCAAAACCAGGACAAAATTCATATACTTTTAGCTTTTTAAATATTTCATTCAATATTGTCCAGCAATCTTTATTGAAATAATACCCTCTATGTTCCTGAAGTAACCGGTTAATAAAATCTTCTTGGGCATGTTCGGGTTCCTTGCTATGTTGATAGTAGTCCAACAGCCTCTTTATATGTAATTGCTTTTTAACAGTCGGAAGAACATAGATCATCATGTCACATCGAATTTCTGATGAATCACATCTTTTTACTAAATTGGTTATCTCTTTAAAAGCACCCTCAAATGCAAGAATACTGTACAAAGAATAAGGTTTATCATACATTTCTGGATGACTTTTAATCTGATCCCGAATCCAGTCAAGCTTTTCTTCTTCTGTCATGAATTTGTAGCACTGTTTGTTATAAAACTCAGGGTTGTTTTCAAACGATTGACATTTATATTGCAAGTTGAACATACTTTTTAGAAGTTGATATCTTTCCGCATATGGAATTTTATTTATAATGCTGCTATAAAATAAACAAAAGCATTCATTCCAGTATTTTTCTACGGTTGCAGGATGTAATTCTGAAACAATCATTTTTGCATCGTCCGCGGTTATGTATCTTGCTACTGTTTTCATGTGTAAGAGGTTGATATATATTCTTGGATTTTCAATTATTCTCAGTTTATGGTTTTTGATTAAATGTTTGGTAATCGTTGAACCTAAGCGTAAGAGGTTAGTAAATGGAATAAATTTGACATGTCTCTCCACCATATCTAAGTACCCTACATCTTTTAATGAATACATGTGTCTAATATTATATAACACTTTAATCTTGTTTGCTTCTGAGCCTATTAATGTTAAAAGTGTTTCCGCAAGCGTAAAAGAGTTACCAATAAAATGTTGAACAAATGTCTTTGATTGAGTTTCTTCAATAATATCAGAATTTTCTCTCAGAAATTCTAACTTAATTGCGTTAGCGGCGTTAACTACAAATTTTAAAGCTAATTTTGGTGACTGAATATCCATACAACACTTAATAAAGTTAACTATGCGATCAGAGTCTTTTATGTGCATGGACATAAAAGTCAACATCTTCCGCCTCATCTTTAGAGACATGAATGGAAATATTTTTTCTTGAACGAATTGAGCATTCAAAGTTTCGGAATACATAACATCATAAATCCAAAGACATTTGAGAGCCCTAGTTATATGCAAAGTATCGCCTGCTTTAATCACCTCCATAATGTAATCTATATTTTTATGTTTAGAGGCTAGATCAATTTTCATAAACTTCTCAATATCAGACGTTTCCCTCATGTCTTTGATATCTTCAAAGCGGTCATATCGACTTGCTGCTTCATTTACGATTGTATTCAGTTGTTTTTGCCTTTGGCCCAGGTTACCTCTAAGCACAACCATTGTGATGTTTAGTTTAATCTGAAATTAAAAAGTAATTGTATCACACACAATTCGATTTTTTATATGAAAAAAATGGCGTGATACCCTTCATGGTGACGTCAGTCATTTTAAATATTGGCAAGACTAGAAGTGTTACTTGCAGATTTCCCCTTCTATCATAGTTCTTGCTAATGTAATAACTGTGAATCTAAGCTTGTTTGTAACGGTATCACGTCTTATATTTATTAGTTGGATAGTTACTCTACACATTATCATGGTACGCCTTATATGGTACTCGTTATCAGGAGTGCAAAAAAACAACATAAAATCTTCATGATTTGTGTCCTGGTTGGCCACCTTACTACATTACATATGTATTAAAATACGATCATTGAAATAACATTGATTTTTGAAATTATTAGTGAACTTTAAAAAAAAGTATTAACTATTTGTATTTACCTACGTGTCCGTGTCGTGGCCGATTAAGAATACGGAGTGCCACCACCCCTATTCATCCCGTGGGTGTTGTAAGAGGCAACTAAGGGAACTAACGTAGGACAACCAGCACGGCAAAGAGAAGGAAAACTTGACACAAACCCTATACCAAGCCGTCTGGCCAGCGTGGTATAGTAGGCCAAAACCTCCTTTCTAAGGAGAGGCCTATGTCCAGCAGTGGACTATTAAAGGCTGTTGATGTGATGTGATGTGATTTACCTACTTTAGTTGTAATGTTTTCGCTCAATGGGTATCGAACCTGTGACATTTCACATCGAAGTAAAAATATAGTCATTATATCCTAACTACTTTAGAAATTTTGTAGAAACATTTTGTATAAGACGTGTACAAAAGTAAGAAATACTGATAAGGACAAGTAATTGATACCCAAATATATTTTAAAAATGTTCATTCACGCAAGCGAATCCACAGGCACAAGCTATTACAAAAACGAAGATGCGTTTGCTTTTTGAGCTATCGTCACTTACTTGACCGATTATTATGATATTTGCCATAGAAGTTTTTAGGAATATAGAAAAGTACAATTCTCAAGGGATTCTGGTCCATGAGCGAAGCTGCGAGAAAAATCTAGTAATATAAGAGTTTAATTCCATTTATTTTAAAAAGATGCCACCTACACTTGGAATATATCCTGTGTCCTACATCCTGTATCCTTTACAAACACTTCTCTTCACTCCTTTACACACACAATATGTAATACACTTATAACACTTATAATGTGTTATAATTTGCAAAAAAAAATTTATCAGTCAATCTAGCTTTCATAATACAAGCTCTGCTTAGTTTGAAACTAGATGGCGATGCGTGTTAGATGTCCGAAATATTATTATCACTACTTATGTAACGGACACAAAGAACACCCAGAACAATTTGTGGATCACACAAAGTGTTTTCGAACCCACAACACTTGCCGACGTGACCGCTTAAACCACTACGCCATCCGTGCAGTTGAATTATGAACGTGAATAATATGATTGTCATGAAATATTTGAGCTAAAATATCAAATTAAATCAACCATTTATTTAACGACTATCTTTTACCCGTGGCTCCACTAACGCAGATGTCGGTTATCGCGATTAAAAGTAGCCTCAAGTAAAGTTACTCGCTGAAGAAAGAATTTTAAAAATCGGTTTATTGGTTAAGGCGTGTGTGTAACAAACAAATAAACTTAACTTTCTCATTTATAATACAAGTATAGATATCCTTCTAAAGTTAGTTAAATACTAGTCGTATTACTTAAAAAGCTGTAGAAATTCAATATTTTATTCGATTATTATCGGAATACCCTCTTTTTAATTTTGTATAACAAACAAACAGATAAACCGGTTTTTGATTTGGTTACGTCTATTTAAAACACCAAATCATGGATAAAAAATTCATAGCTATGAGTTTTGAAAATTACGTATGTAGTTGTAATATTATATAAGGTGCATACAAACTCATGAAACAGACACTTATGGGTACAAAATACTGTGTATAGTCACTGTAATTTCTTAGACTATTTTGACTCAGTGGATATAGATACCCAAATATGCTACTTCTTATTGAGGGTCACTGTACTTAAAAGAAGGTAGATAGATAAAAATATCTTGCGATAAAAAGTCATTAAGGAATAGGTACTAAAAACCTCCATGTCTAATAATTTAAGATAATACTACGTATTTTTTTAAAAGAATTTTCATTTTGGAATTCGGTATCGTGATCGACACTGCATTGCAATTTCATTAAATTGTGTATTATCCATAAATACTAGTAAATGCCTATTCTGAAAATAAAGTGAAGATATATATTTTTTTTCATAGAATGTAGGTACAATGAAAATACATGAAAGTCGGTCAATAACAGACATAATGTAAATAATAAGTAAAATTATATTATTACACATAATAGTATTACAAAATTATCATTTAAAAGTTAGAATAATAATTGTTAGAAATATAGTTTTACAATATATTGAAAATTGCCGTATCTACTTTAAAAATTTAAGTAACTAGAAAGTGGAAGCGGGTATTACAATGCCTCTATTACTATTTAAAAATATATAATTGCAAGAATAATATCAAAAGTTCAACTATTTTTAATCAAGAATGAGCCGTAGTTAAATGGTTTAATAAATGTAGGTTGGTTTAGTAACCTATTAAAAAAATGGTTTAATGTCTTATAAAAATAACATTGCAAAATAATAATTTACTTAAATAATTACTCACCAACTATGTAAAATGCAATCAGACTTTTATACCGCAAACTTTAAAATGACGAAGTCACAAAATTAATCAATGCAAGACAACACGGGGTTGACGAAGCTTGGAAAATGAAATTGTACTGTTTGAAATACCCACTCAAATCTTAATAGAGGTGACCACTAACGATACACTCGGTTATGACGAATAGTCTACTATTACTCCCGACTATTTTCACTGTGTTCAAATTAGCCGATACCGTACTTAATGATTTGAAACCTTTTCAGATGTGACATCTATGAACTTAAACTTAGATAGATAGATAAATACTTTATTTGTACACCAGGGTTTCACAGAAATTATAAAGTAATTAAAAACAGATGTAATGTACAAAGGGCGGCCTTATCGCTTAGTGCAATTTCTTCCAGGCAACCTTTGGATGGTATTTTGAACTGGTATACAGAAATTAGAGAAATAAACGTAACACATCAACACCCTAAAAAATAGTCCACTGCTGGACAGAGGCCTCTCCTTAGAAAGGGGTTTTGGCCTACTATACCATGCTGGCCAGACGGGTTGGTATAGGGTTTGTTTGAAGTTTTCCTTCTCTTTGCAGTGCTGTTGGCCTGCGTAATTTGCTCCCTTAGTCGGCTCTTACGACACCCACGGGATGAATAGGGGTGGTGACATTTCGTATTCTTAATCCGTCACCACACGGACCGTAACCGGAAATAAACGTAATGTTTGTAGGTAAAATTTCACATAACGCAAGAAAATAATCTTACATCTATTTAAAGAACTTATGGCGTGGCACATCACTACGTTTATTGCACGTCACTATGCCTGTTACTTATGTCACATCACTCTCCGACGCGATCGCGTAGTTCCGCTCCCGGGAACAAACTGTCAAGTGGTTCGAAACATGTCTATGTTTCGATTCGAACCACTTGACAGTATGTTCCACCACGGCTCGTTTGCAGATTGTTGTTAACAACTTAATGTTAGTGCTGGTGTCTGTTACATATGTGCTCTGTACAAATACAGAAAACAGAGTTAAAAAACAAGTGTTTTGTTTTCTTTTGGTCCCTAACAAATCAAAAACTTATACCTATGTATATAAAGCAAAGTCGTATTTATAGTTGTAAAAAACCCGTTAGCTACAGTTATTTAACTAAATTTTTGATTAACTACCCCTAATATGCAGATGGTACTGCATTTGTAGATGAAAAATCTACAAATCCATCTTTATAGGTATAGTCATTAAATATAAAAAAAAATAATGGATATAATTCAACTAATACTATGAAGTACAACGCTTAATATCTATTATTGCATATTGGTATTGTTATAATCATGTAACATTAAAATATATATTTAAACATAACTGAACCGCTCACTTATGTTTGCATAACAAAAGTTTAGCATTTGTATGATTTTAGGTGATTATGATTTCAGGATTAAAGACTTTTTGTTTGTTTTTAAAATAAAGAGGTTATTAAAAGCAGTAACTATACATATAATTTAGTTTAGTTAAAAAGTTATGTTTACACGCATTTTATATTTATCTGTATAGTGTCATGCAGCGATACCGACGAGAATCAAATGAATTTACTACTGCGAGCCGGCAGAGACCCGCCAACGAACAATAGTTCAAGGCCCGAGGTTCTCTGACCGTCGTCAGTCGCGTGCGACCGACAACCGACGCGTATCCACCGCGGGTGGCGTACGAATGCTATGTATGGAAATGTTGCTCAACGCTGGGGTTACAGAAAGGTCGTCGGCGGCGGATACTGCGAGCTGACAAGGTCGCACGCCGCACGCGTCGGTCGGTATTATTCAATTTCGGTCACACAAAGTAATGACTGACAACTGCCTGCCTGTTGGTGGTTGATAAAAATCGAAATTACTGTGTATTGTCCTACCTTAATTATTCATTATTATTATTATTGCCATTTCTTTTAATTTCAAGTCTGTATTATCTCATGATTCTTTTAATCACAATCAAAATGTTTTTAATACTTCCTTTTACCAAATTCGCTAACAAGCATAAAATGCAGTTCATTAACCGTTAAAAACAAAAAATGCATTTTTAACCGCTTGGTTAAAATCGTTATTAACCGGCTTCGCATCTATAGTCGTGTTAGTTACACCATTTATAACTCAAGAACTGCTGGATCACTTTTTAATAATTTTTGTGTTTTTGGATTTGTCTTCGTCCGGAACTGGATAATAAGTATTATAAAATATGATATTCATCAATAAAAAATAAATGAAAAAAAAAACAGTCAAAACATCAGTCTAGCCGTTCATTTGTTATAAATGGTATAACAAAACGCAACTGACAGCTCACGTAATGTTGTCTATGGTTTGTTTTGAAAATACCGCAAATCGTTGAAATTGAAGTTGACCGGTCGATGCATGGTCGATGTGTTTATTTTGTGCGAGTGGTAACCGAGTTTCTAGGACTATTTTTATAATAAATCTTATTGTGCCGATATTATTATTAACTAAAGATACAATCTTTCCCGACAAAGCCGTAATGCAATTAGGATTCGAAACATCGTGAGTGCAACCACTGAAGAAGAACAAGAAATTGCACGTGAGGATCGCCATGTTAGTATGGCCCGACTTGGTGCCTATCAATCACAAGAGTAAAGCGAGGCGCCCGTGAAACGGCTCGGTTTGCAATGCGAAATCGTCGAGCAAACCTCAGAGATCAACAACTAGATAATTTTGGACGCGCGATTTTTTTTTTTCAAGTATTGATTTGAATCGAGCAGCGTTTCGATACGATTGCAGCACTAATTACAGCTCGCATGCTTCCGTTCGCATTGGGTCAATAGACGTTGTTTGCGAGTATTGCGGCGCATTGAAGTTTTCCGGAGAAACGCCAGGATTGTGCCGACTTAGTGGCAAAGTGAAATTACCATTATTGACTCCGCCTGAGCCACTACATTAATTGCGTCGTGGCAAAACACCCGAATCACGACATTTTCCAGCGAACACTCAAAAATACAAAGGGTGTTTCCAAGACAATCATTGCTAACTACGAAAAAATGAACGGTTGAGTGAGCGAGCAATTTTGGCGCAGAAGACACTACGACACCACACTCTTACAACCACGACTTACGACTGCTCGATTTTTATGTCAAGACACGCGGACATTATAGGGACCGTTAATACTTATAAGGACCTTTCTTTTTATGTTAACTACTTTATTTCTACTGTCGGTTAACTGAGACAATTTGTTCGACCATCGCTCATGAACGGCTTTTAAGTACTTCTGAAGTTTTCCTTAAAAATACATCATTTCCGCAACAAACTGATACGACAAAAGGTTGGCTCAGTAGTAATCATGCTTCGAAACTTAAACCAACCAAAACTATGCAAAGGAACGCGTTTGATGATAAGTAAACTGATGATCAATGTGATTTACGCGACGATACTCAAAGTAAAATTCAAAGGTGAGGAAGTTCTCATTCCGAGGATTCCGATGATCCCAACCGATATGCCGTTTGAGTTCAGACGACTTCAATTTCCGATTCGTCTCGCATTCGCCATGACGATTAACAAATCACACGGTCACTCCTTAAATGTTTGTGGTCTGAATCTAGAAAATGCATGTTTTTCTCATGGCCAATTATAGGTGGCATGTTCAAGGGTCTGAAAACCATCTGCTTTATTTGTTCTTGCGTCTGATAACTCAACGAAAAATGTCGTATATCACAAGGTACTTCACTGAAGAGTGCAACCAATTCACCAAAATACCTGGCCAATAAATGTCTTGTTGGTACGTCATTAAAAACTTGATTTATTAAATTTATATTAATTATTCTAATAAAAAAATTAACTTTATAATTTTTAATTAATTTAAAAATCCTAAATCTGCCCATTCATTGACTGTTAGGCGGCACGAAGTTCACCGGGTCAACTAGTAGATTATTAAAATCGTTTGCAGGGACGTATGTCAGTAATCTACTTACATATAAATTGTAAAATTTCGATTATGTTTACGGCAAGTGAAGCCAACTTTGTATTTACTTATTTTAAGATAATTTCGGCGGTTAGGCCACACTCATCGTAAAGTAGAAAACATTGTACCAAGTACTCCTTATTATAATATATTCTGTTAATAAGATACAAACTATTATGATAGTCTGTCGAAACTCGAGATAATAGCTGTAGACTCAAAAACTACAATTCTGACTATCATTTAATTTATCGAACTATACAAACTTTAAAAATGTTGTGTCCGTCCGTCTGCGGCTTAGCTTAGATGCTGTTAGTACTAGTTACCTGTAATTTTGCAGGGCAAACATATCAATCATATTTTTTTTGATTTCTAAGCTACCATCGGCATAGTGTGAGGTATAATTGTATAGCTTTTCCTAAACATTGAGAGTAAATAGTCTTCAAAACTGAAGACTATTTTTCATAGAAAAATTTACGATCTTAGAAAGAAAACTATAACGGCAAAGTTAGTTCTATTATTTAAACCATCCACCTCCTCAGGGCTCACCGTGAAATATTTGTCTAATCGAATCGTCTAAATTCACATGTTATTCTGTCACTTAAAAGTATTCTGCAAGGTACGCGGGTATACTCTAGGAAAAATTCCTCCGAGAACACCAGCAGACCTCGACACTATAAGCAGTCACTAGACATGGAAATTATTGCTACTTTTAAATCATATTCATTTAATGAAATGATTGGTATTGGTCACTGTGATTTCACCTGTGATAAATCACAACTTAGATTAGGTCAAAGATAAATGAGCGCGTTTTGCGTTGCGATTAGTATAAGTTTCAGCTCGGGCCAATCTGAACGCTGAAACTACTCGCACTAGGGCCTCAGAAGGCTTTGTCCTTCTTCCGGTTTATACAGACATCGGCGGAATACGTCACACCACTGTCTCTGGCTTGGTTCTGAACCCTAATCATCAATTTTACAATATATCTTAATTGAATAGTTTCACAGTATATACCTAAAGAAAAAACATCAACTTAGTCGGTCCACAAACACTCCCAAAAGCTAAAATATTGGACCTGGCCTGGTTAAATCCTAAAGGATCGAGGAGAAGGAGAAGGAGAAGCTCGAGGCGGAGCGGTGCTGGTGCGGGTGTCGGGTGGCTCTAATGAGCTATGACCTTTTAGGGCTCCAACTAATCGTAACGATTGACACAGATATGCGTATGACAACCGGGACCGTCTGAGTCACGGAGGTGTCTCAATGTGTTAAGAATGGGTACCCATCTATAGACTGACCTGGCTAGGATTGCTTAACTTTGCATTGTGTTAATGTACTCGGTTACCACTAAGCCACGAACCCCGAGAAAATTAATAAAGACTATAAGTATAAAAATCACAACTTATTTATAAGTTTGCATTTTAGATAATATACTTTCTTCACGTAATTTACGATACACATATTTCTCCTTTGACAAACAAAAAACTGTTTTGATATTTTTGATAAAAAACATTATAGGAAAAGAACAGATCTTAGCAGCGATTGGCAAATCTCCTAATACCTATGACATGAAAGCTAAGGAGACCCATGCTGTCTCTATTAACTAGTATCTCCAGTTATTTTATGCATCTTACGCATTTATTACTACGTTATTTTTTTACTCTTATTACATTCTCCTACAAGTACATAATAAGGTTTAAACCTTGAAAAGGTCTAATGTAATAGCTGTGTTACTAATCCAATTTCTCATTCCGTTTAGAGTTAAACTTTCTTACTAATAGTGTACGAGAACTAGGCTGCATACCATTTACTTTTGCCTAGTTGGTACCGAATTTAAAAAAGTAAAGATATAGCAACAGAAAATGGCGGTTGTTGTCTTTGGAAGATAATTCTGTAATAGTTTCTATTTTCAATGTATTTGTTTCCTAATATTTAACTTAGAAATATGGTATAATTGTTTTAGGCCATTTTATACACTTAGGGTGAGACTTAAAGTGATTTTTAATACCGATTGTGTAATAGAAATCAAAAGTAAATTTGTTAGCAACGCGGTTTTTCTCGGCGTTTATTTGTTCACATAGTGTTGTTTTGATTATGCGGTAAAGTGGTAATGGTTATGCCATTTAAATAGTGTTGTTAAAACTTAAGTTTTGACCACAAACCACATACCTATATGTAAAAGTTACAATGTGTCAGTGATCAGTTTTTAGTTTGCAAACAATGGGTGAAATTGACGAATTCAACACTTTAGCTTTTGAAAAGCGGCTTATGCAGCTTAAGGATACTCAGGAGAGTATTCAGAGTTTGTCTTCGTGGTGTCTTAAGCAAAAGGCGCATCATAAGAAAATAGTTCAAAGTTGGTTAAATGTATTGAAAAGGGTTAAACCTGAACAGCGGTTAGTTCTGTTTTACCTTGCAAATGATGTTATTCAGTACAGTAAAAGGAAGAACTATGATTTCGTAGAGAGTTGGGGTCTCAACTTACAAAAAGCAACACCTTTGGTCAGGTTAGTTTTTGAAAATTAATTAATTTCCTTTGTAAACTGTATAATTTCATAGTCTTATAAGAATACGTCCTCAACATTGAGACGAATATTGCCAGCCACTGTAACCATTTGTAGACTAGGCTGGTATTGTGTTATGACTGCATGCAAACATATACCTCTATTGAATTTCAAAGTCAAGGTCTGACAAGTTATTGTATTTTGATGATAAAAAGTGACTATTGGATATCAATAAGCATCCTAACCTTCTCTGTAAACATGATCAAGTTTGCAGTTAAAGTCTGGTACTGTAACTTTCACCTATGTTAGACTAACTTATTAAGATAAAAGCTTAGCTAATCCATATTAATTGAGGAAGGATATAGGCTACTATTAACTGTGAAAACCGACATATACGTGGGCAGAGCCTTAGGCAAAAGCTAGTATCAAATAGTTTTATTATGCAATATGAACTTTTTTACCTACCTAAGTAAGATTCAAGTATCCTATGTATAATTATGTTATGGCAATATAATTGAAGTATTTGTGGCACATAATAATATGTCACTTTAGCTTACAAGAATGTCTTCATTAAAACATTGATATCACCAATGCTAATATAATTTAATCTGGGTATAAATCGTTAGTGAAAAAAATGATTTGTAGTCTGAGAGCTTATTGTAATCTAACAGAATTAATATTAAAAGGCACATAAAGCACTTCACACATAAGCAATTTACTTTAGAAAAAAGGTTTATAATGTGATTTGAAAATATTTATTTTCTAAATTAAAAAAAGTTTTGGAGACTGTTTTAAATGTTTTCACACTGACTGATTTAAGGTGACATTGATTTTTTATAAAGCGATATTAACCTCTCGTGCGTGCCGCTACACTGATCAGTGCTCACTTGAGAAAGCATTTTACAGTGTAGCAGCATTTTGCAGCTTATGAGAGGTTAATTTTATGAAATATTGAACACCTATTGAAGTAATTTTAAGTTCTTTTAACATTTGAACAAAGTTATGTAAGTTATATTCTTATAAATGAAGTGGCCAAAATGTCTTTTTTTATAATTATCATGGATAAAAGTCTTGTTTAAATAAACCTAAGGAGCTGTAAGACAATAAAGTTGTTGTATTGAGATAGTCTAGAATGACCTATGGTTATAGGTTACAAATAGCCTAGCTCACTAAACAGGCTATTTAATTTATAAGAATATTTCAAAATCAAAGTAATCAAAATTAGTTTCGTCTATTAAATACTACTATTTTAGCATTCTAATATCAACTTAAAGATATAAATTAAGTTTCTGAACAGATTATATGCATATAATTTTTAATTTACTTAAATGTTTTGTAGGGACGATAAAGTCAGACCTAAAATTGTGCGAATATTCAAGATATGGGAACAAAGACAAGTCTATGATGATGAGTTTTTATCAGATCTAACAGGCTTGTTAAGTGCAGGAGCTAATAAGAAGACTGGTGATGATGATCCACTTGAGTTTCAGGTGAGTTTCAGAATTCTGATTAACTAAAAACTGTACAATAGATTTTACAATAGATTTATAATTATTTGATGGGACCAATCCCACACGCCCACTACTGTAACTCCTGTACACCAGGATCAACAGCAGTGACCCACGAACACACCGAGTTATGACACTCGGGAAGTCTCAGCAAAAAATTAAACTGTCTTGGATTGGATTAATCAGAAGAAAATTGGACGAGTTGGAAATACAGTAAATCCACTTCCCTCAGCAAAGTTCAAAGCAAAGCGGGAGACAAAATGAAGTAAAATAGGCATACACCCTTTTAAACAGGGAAGCACCACAGCCACAAAATATTATGGGTCCTGAGTGAGCTATATTTGATTTCTATGAGCAGACTGATCACAGTTAGAGTTAGGTGTTAAGTATTGACACAATGGTGACTCGACTAATTTTAAATAAGTATTTGATGGTAGAATATAATGGATTAACTCCAAATTTTAGCATAAATCTATGGTATCGTATCTATTTATCGGGGACTTACTTCCTAAGAAATACCGAAGTCCCTTTTTATTTTATTTACCTGTGATATAACACCTTGTGGTTGTAGACAGTTTAATTCCCACACACCACTTCACCATGGTGATTGCTGTTTGGGGGTTTCTACAAGAAAAAAGTTACCCAATTTAGGATAGGTGTGACTTGCCTTTTCTCTATTTCATTAAATATTTATAGCAAGTTATTGTACCCTACACTTCAATTGTTACATAAAGTATACATTTATTATTTCAGCCAAATCAATTGGTGAATAAAATAAAACAGTGTGCAGTGCTGGAGGCGGACACTGATTTGAGACTAAAAGCCATTCATGACAGTCATTTGGAGCTCTCTGATGCTGAGGCATTGCGTGCCAGTCTTAAAGGTTTGTTTCTCTATAAGAGAAGATTTATATCAATTTGACTAAAATTAACTCCCTTTTTGATCAGTTACTAGTCTTTGACTCTTATTGTGATATCATTGAGGAATTGATGCTCTTCTATAGGATGGTTTCTAGGTCGATCTAGAGGTCCTACCTCTAAGATAATTGTGATGTGTTGACTGAGAAATATTTTCAAGTAATTTTATCACATTATTTTGTCTTTAAGTTTTTTTTGTAAAAAACCACTAGGAAAATAATCCTGTATTGTGAAGGACTTACAAACACACATGAAACAGACACAAAGAACACCCAGGCTCAGAACAACAATTTGTGGGTCACATTTATTACATACATACAGCCATCAAAATGCATAGGCTAATTTTTATTTAAAATATGTATTCAAGTTAAAGTTCAAACCTTGAAGTTGAATATACAAGCAAATTGTGTTGTTCAAATTCATAACTGATGTTATTATTCCAAAATTGAGCATTGAATATATTAATACTCATGTGTTATTCATGCAACCACCCCTTAACATTCTATTTTTTTTTTTTTTTTTTATAATTATGAAAAACACCTCAACTCAGTTCACTTGACAGTACAAGTCAGTGTTACAGTTACAGTGTTAGGAATCTTGTAGGAGATATCACTTAAGATTCTCAACACTTGCAGTGGTACCATGAAAAAGAAACATGTCTAATTACAAATTGAATTTTTTATCAACAAACATTTTTTTTAATCTAGTATTTAAACACAAAGCATATTCCTAATCCAAGTACAAATTTTCCTAACATGGGATATAATTTTCTAGGTATTGGTAGTCCTTTACAAGTTATTTCATAGCTAGTCCATTATGTTTTTATGCCATATGTTTGAAAAGGTCATGAAATAATTTTTCTTATCAGAAAAATCTATCAGATTTTGAATTATGATATAGTTTTTAAGAAGTCTATTGAGCATGCAATCTTTTTTTTTGTTTGTGGTTAATATACATTAATGTATTTGTTATAGTGCTAAGTGAGTTAACAATTGCCTGATTGTAAGCAGTGCTTAAAAACAGTTGCTACATCACTTTTCAGTGCTACACTGAAAAGATATAATAGAGTTTATACAAATACACAGAGTCTACAAGTACAGTTAAAGTCTTGTATCTAGATTTAACATTATGAAAAAAAAAACACATCTCACACACAGCCGTCTGATCCCAAACTAGGCAGAGCCTACTCTATGGTAACCTGACTGCTTATAAACATACTTATATATTTTTAAATACATACATATTATAGATAAATTACACCAGACAGAACAAAGGACCATGCTCATCACACAATATTTGTCTGGGAATCGACCCCACAACCTCCGGCTCAGCAGTCAGGGTCACTAACCACTAGACCAACAGGCCCGTCAATTACGATGCATTTCGATTACTTCATATAATGTGTGTTGTAGACAGGAGCAATAAAGATGATATTGAAAAGGAGCTTAATGAGGGTATTGGCTGCGTGGAGAAATATACTCAAGCATTACAACGTGAAATAGTTGCCAGAGAGGCGCTACTGGCCTTACTTGCATCTGCTACCCAGTACTATTCAACACAGAGGGGCGAAGTCAAAGTTGTTGCTTATGTAAGTCTTGTTGAATAATTATAGTATATTCTTTTTATATCCTTCTACTTTGGCCTCTAGTAGTTCACATGATGTGCTCTACCAGAATTATTTACATAGTTAAAACAATGGTCTACAAACCTATTACTTAGCGTTCCATGGATTCACCGTGTGGGTGCCGGGAGCAACACATGCGACTTCGACAGCGCCTGGAATTGCGACCCAGGTTTATGGAGTACTCCTTGCGACGCATCAGCTCTCACCTCCACTGTATCCTGTGCTACCCCATCTAAATAACCATATTTTTTATGAGCCTAGCCCAAGCAATACCCCTTTGAATATTCGTTCTAGAAAGATTAGTTTCAGGAAGTTTAATAAGGATTTGTCTTCTCAAAACGATAAGTTCTAATTCAGTGCCACTCATTCTCTATTTTGTACACCTACTTACTAATATTTCTGACATAAGAACTAGCTTACCCTATAATGACCAATTCCTACTAATATAGTAAATGCGAACGTAATTCTGTGTTTGTTACACTTCCATGGCTGAACCAATTTAAATTAAATTTTGAGTACACGGATAGCGTAATAGTTTAAGCGGTCGCCACGCCGCTTACTACTACACTAAGAGTGGTGGGTTCGATCCCCACATGGGATGACACTTTTTGAGATCCATAAATTGTTGTTCTGAGTGAGTTCTTTGTGTCCGTTTCAGGTACGTTTGTAAAGTAACTCGCGACACAGGATATATTCCTAACGAGGGAGTTGTCTTTTTATAAAAAAATAAAAATTTGATTGTTGAGGAAAAAGGACCTTGGCTACTTTTTACTGAGTAGTTACCGACATTCACGCAGGCAAAAGCGTACATAAACTAGCCTAACCAGAATACCATAACCCCTTTGTATTGGAAGTTCATACCGACTGACCGTTCCGCCCGATTGCCTAAACCTGCCTCACTTTACATCATCAATATTATCAACATCATCAACAGCTTTACTAGTCTACTGTTGGACTCCTTAGAAAGGAGGTTTTGGCCTACTATTACACTTTAAATTGTTTAGACAAAAGAAGAGATATTGTTGCCAACAATAAAATGTTTTGTAATTTTGTAGGCATATAAAAATTTCGGTGCGCGAGTGCGAGCATTGAAACGTAAGTTGGACGAGTTGATCCCGACTCTGCCGGCTGCTGCGCCTTCCCCCCCGCAGAGGGACGAGGACGTGCCGTCGCCCGGGCCCGACGAGGATCTGGAGCTGCCCGCGCCGCCCATCGTGGCGCTCAGTGACGACGATGACAGTGAGTACCCACTCTAGGGGTCAACTCATATTAAATGTTACGAAATCATTTATTTTATTCTTTCCACACATATATCTATTTTTACAGGTTATTACCTAATACAATAGACTTGTAACAGATAAACAAACAAATTTTTATATGGAATAAAAACAATGCAAACACAAAAAGAAACTTAATCATACACTACCTACGCAATACTCAATAAGCAACTCGTACGAATAGGGAAAATGAAAAAACAAATCAAAAATCAAACGGTTTTTTCTATTTTCAACTCTAAATATTAAGAATATGGTATTTATTTATTGCCAAATTTGATGTAATCCCAATAGCATTAATAGCGATTTCGTTGCTTTTAACCGAGTGAGTAAAATTACCAGATTCGGGGGAAGGTGACTCAATGGGCAACTATGTACTTGTGGCCCATAAGTGTCCATGTATAAAGGTAATCACTTACCATCAGGATTACCTCACAGATCACCCCCTAATAGATTCCACATTATTGAATATTTGTTCTGATTCGAGTGCACCAAATTTGGCCATATACAAGGGTTGCCAATAGCGCTGTGATTTTAAATTTCATAATCAAACATAAAATGCACCAAACCATAGCGATGGGACAGGGTTTGGATGTTGATCGATAAAATGGTTTAATGATCTGAATTACTGATATTTATTTTATTCTTGATTTATTGATTATTGATAAATAATTGTATTGATCAATGTTTATTTGATATTTATTAAAAAAATAAGAAAATGTATATATTAATATATATACATTGTTTATTTTTTTAAACCTAATGGTCCTTACATATGAAATTGGCGTTTTGTACCGGTGGAATATTAGGTCTTTTTTTTTTGGAAAATATATTTAAATAATCAAAGTATGCACCAATGTCATCTATGCACTTTTGCCATCTGATAGGTAGTTCATTGATCCCCTTACTAAAAATACCATGGGGCTGAGAATCTGAGAAGAGTTGAATTTTTTTCCTTGTAAGAAGTTGTCCAAATTCTGGGAAAAATGGTAATCTGTTGGAGCAAGGTCCGGGAAGTACGGTGGATGTCGCAGACATTCCAATAGTAGCTCATCTAATTAGTGGTTGTTTGTTGTGCAGTGTGTG